>CM070546.1:50952988-51258967 GCA_036346405.1 Phyllostachys edulis | reverse complement strand
TAAGAGAGACAAAAGCGGTGAAGGATGGAAAGAGGGCGTCAAGGTGAGCTTGAAGGACATGAAGATGGAGGTCAAAGCCCTTGGTGCGGTCGGGAGTCTTGAGGCAGTGCGGCCATGGCGGTGTAACACCAGCTTAGCAAGAGCCAAGATGTAACCTACAACTACTAACACTAAATACCAATACATTTTTATTTATCAAAACCACAACTACCAATAGCTAGACTACATAACCAAGCGTTACTAATAACATGACTAACATGAATTTGATGAAGGAACTAATACCAAATCCAAAATTATTACAGTTCAAACAAGAGCAAAAACATCATGAGTAAGCTTCAAATAGTAATGATCATCATCTAGCATTGATAAACTCAAGAAGAACCAATTATTACAATAAAAAGTTACATTGGATGATGATAAGAAATATTATTTAAGTGGTGGAATGTGCAACAAAGTGAAAATCATTACGTGAGCTACTTCCACGATGCATGTAGCCCTCAACGATCACCTAAAACAATAAATGGCAAGAGTAAGTCCAAGACTCGCAAGTACAAATAAACAACGTATGAAACATTAAATCGATGACATATCATTCTCATTATCTCAAATACATATGTAAATGACATGAATACAAGCATAAATCATGCACATCAAACTACTTCTTACGCATATAATGGCATAGCGAAAGTGTAACGCCCGTCGGTGTTCACCCATGCAGCATTTTTAAATCGAGGATCCATTGTGATGAACCACAGAGGTCCTAATTTGGCCCGATCTTTCGATGAGAAGATAAATTTGGTAGTAGTCGCTTAACTCTCACGATCTTGACTCACGAACTTGCAAGGTATTTAGGTCTACTATCTAATAAGCAATCGGTAGATGTACAACATCTACTATCTCATACTATCAATTAATTGGCGATCGATGTGGGCGTAAATGCGGTATGTCGTGGTACATCTAGGTACTTGAGGCTAAGGCTCCATTTGTTCAAGAAGATCGCGTGGGGATGCGGTCATGTTGTGCATCGGTCGACTACCATAGTTTGATCTGACTATCATAGTTTGCAAGATAGAGGAGATTATATATTTTTTAAAAAATACATTTTTAATTATAATTACAAAATAAATGTCCATTTAAAAATTACAAAAATAGACCTTTGTTGCGGTCCAAATGGTGAAATGGCCTTATCACCATGTTGACCCGTCAGCCCTACACGCTCATCAAGAGCAGACTTCACTCCGTAGAAGGTGACACCCAAGGCGGCGGAGTCACGACAACGACGATAGCGCCTTGGCGGCACAAGTGGCCTCCTCCATCCCTCCCTCTTCCTCTTCTCCCAACAAGAGGGTGGTGGCGACAGTGATGGCACGTGAGCCCTCCCCTCGGTCGTGCCAAGAGTGAAAGGCGGCATCGCGATCGGTATGGCGGTGATATCCTCGGCGACCCCATCCCTTCCCGTGTCGATAGCATAGGGCGGCGATTCTCGCCGGTGACCCGATCCCTTCCCTCACTCTCCGGCAAGGAAGGAAGCAATGGCAGTCGCACTAGCACCCTCTCCCTCAGAAGATAGCATAGGGAGGCTATGACAGAACACTCAAGTGGCTCCTACCCTCCCTTGCTCGGCGGCATAAGGAGGCAGTGGCGGCGCTTTGCCCATCCGTCTGCATACCAGGATGGCGGTGAGCCTCTTGCCCCATCCTTCGCACGGGCGAAGGTGGCAGCCTTGAGGCTCGTCATTACCCTTGTGTGAAGGAACATGGGCGGCAGCTCCATCCCGCCGCAGGTGGCGGCGGGCTTTGGCCCTAGTCCGACCAGTGTGCACCGCGAGAGGTGGTGACTGAAGGCACCATAAGCGCGAGCAGCACAGAGCTTGGCGGCAGCGACCGCATTCACCGTAGCGGAGAATAGCGGCGATGAGTGCCCTTAGGGCATAAGCGCCTGTGACGTCTGACATCCGATAACGCTGTCGGTGATATGCACGGCTGCATGCACCCATTCCGATCTTTTATGGCGCGGCGGTGCACTGCGAGAAAGCGTCGACCATCGGCCGGTGATGTTGTGGCCGTGGCGTGCGTGGAGCCCTATCGCCAACCAATTGAGTAAATGCCATTGTCGCCATTCCAAATAACGATTGGCATCCAAATCGCTATTCAAAATGGCGGCGGGGACCTCAGACTCCACTGTCACCATTCCCAATGGCGACAGAGGACAAAGCTATAAAAGGGCCCAAAGTGGGGCATAATTCACTTTAACTGGAAAAAAAGGGAGAGGAGAAGGTAGTGAAGCCCTATCAAATCAAGTAGCCAAGGAGTGGAGCGAGGGAGCGATTCGGTTGCCCACATTGCATTTTTTTACTTTACATTAAATCTGAAACCATGGTAGGTTAGCAATTGAAACTAGTAGGTCCATAATTTAATGGATTAGATAGTTTTAGATGTATGTTTATGTAGTATAGCTCGGTGTAGTACATCTTTGTAGGTGTGTGTAGTTTAGTTATGGAAATTTGGTTAGTCGTAGAGAATTTATTTATGGTTTAGTAATTGAATGGTTTAGATAGTTTTAGATGTATGATTACATAGTTTAGCTCTTTGTAGTAAATCCTTTTAGGTGTATGTAGTTTAGTTGTAGATATGTCATTAATCATGTAAATATTTTTTATGGTGCAGTAATTGAATGGATTAGATAGTTTGAGATGTATGGTTTTGTAGTGTAGTAAATCTTTTTAGGTGTATGTAGTTTAGTTGTAGATATGTCATTAATGTTTCTATCTTAATAGTACTTTTTAAATAGAACCACATAAATAAATTCATGTTTAATAAAAATAGAAAAATGAGCTTTTGTCATCATTTGAAATGGCGACATGGCCTTGTCACCGGTCCAACTGGAGACATGCCCTTGTCGCCAGTTGGATTGGCGATAGGAGCCCTGTCGCTAGTTGGATTAGTGATTGAGCCTTGTCACCACTAAAGGCCTCTGTCACCATTTGGAATGGCGGTTGACTGGGCAATATCATTAATATTAATTTTCTATTTATATTTATTATTAATAATAACGTAAGCATTGTCTTTACCGTTTCACACTATTTCGGTATGTCGTCGCGAGGAGGTTCTGTGATGGCCTTGAACTCTGGACCCGTCGTTGACACGGTCCACCATAGCGCCTCGATCTTGTCGAGACTTCGACTTGGCGAGGCACCCATCGAGTTTGGCGCATTGTGCCTTCGCCGCCCATGAGGGCATGGAGGGTCGACCAACGTCGAGTTTGGCGCATTATTGCCTTGCGCCCATGAGGGCATGGAGGGTCGACCAACGTTGGGTTCCCAGTGCGTGCATTTGTGACATTTATGTACTCAATTTAAATCCGACTTGTGTGGGTGTACTAACGTGCCCTCTTGATCATTTTGACATAGGTTGAGAGCATCATACCTTACGCTTGTGAGGATGGTGGAGCCACGTGGCGAGATGACGGGGCGTCTATCGTCCGGTATTTTCCATCTGACCGATGCTGTTGGCGACCCTCCTAGACCATTGGAGGTAGGAGGCGCACATGTTATACCTTACGTGCGGGGATATCGCTCATACCTTTGGAGGACTTTGCGTACCTCACAATTTTGCCTTGTGTCGGCTCTCCGTGGTTGCACTAGCGTCTCTCGATGTGGCACTGGACTTCCTCGCCCGAGTTGGTGGGGTGTTGCCACCAAACACGGCCTATAGGGAGTTCAACGGCGCAGACGGGCCCAGCTCGGTGGCTCTTCAAGTTCTACATAAGTTCCCTCTTATGTAGAACTTGAAGAGCCAACTACTGATCATCTCTGTGCTTTGTTTCCACCCTACTTGTTGAGGTGTGTGTTGTTTTCTTCTATAGGTCACATTCACAGGTCACTCGCACACCTCATACCCAGACTACTTGGCAATGTTAGACCGGTGATGGGCGATCGCATAATTTGGACACCGTACACTACGAGAGAGGGTGTATGACAACGCACCACGGATTGTCCAGCCAGTGCGTGCAAGACTTCACCTACTGGCTCACGTGGAGTTGCTTGTTGCCCGACTTGTACGTGGAGGAATGAGGGAGAAGATTAGGTCGGCCTTGGAGATGTCGAGCTATGCGAGATGCTGCGGATCATAAGTGGCTCGTAGGAAGGCTAAAACCTATCTGAATTCTTCGATGAAGGATGCACCTCTACCGGAGTTTTCACGCCCATGTACAAGCTGTAAAAACCAGCTTGGATCATTAGGTCCATACACCGGCGGCCGCGCTCAGGCGTACTACGCGCGAGAATATCCTCGTAAGAGAATCTTAAACATACATCAATTTTTAGCATTTTATGTTGCATTCCACATATCTCTAACTTCATCATGCATAATGCACGCCAAGATGTGTTGCTTCTTCTTCCAATGGATCGACCTAGACATATGCGATAAGGAGCTCATCGAGTAGAAGTAGATGTTCAACTCTGCGCTGCCACCCGAGCAATACAAGCGCTGAAATCTTACGTGCGAGGCGAGGGGGACAAGGAAATGCGCGCGATGGAGCCGGGGCGCCAGAATAGCAAGTTGAGGATGACCGAGCCAAGCGTGGCGAACAAGGGAAGGCTTATGCTAGTGAGACTAGCGGCGATCCTAGCACTCTCTGTCGCCCAAGCGCACTTTAGATCAAAGAGGTAAGTTATGTTCAATTTGCATCCTTATTATTAATTTGGCTATATGTTACGCTAACATCATTCCATCTTTCATTTCGTCTCATGGTGCGGGATTGCCGAGCTGGCAGCGCCATATGGTTTGCGAAGCAGAACAAGGGAAGGTCTTGAGGGCCATCGGGACGACCGTTCCTATCTACGATTTTTCGATTCCAAAAGCGCACATGTATCCAAGGTGTACATTGGGTTCTTTGATTCATGCATGTTATCGTTTGTAATGCATGTAAACAAACCGTGCACCATGTAATTTGTAAGTACATTATAAAGTCTTATTAGCGCAGTTGAAATCCCATCTTCTAAATTTATCTCCTAAATTGTTCTCTATTTAATATTTCGTTCTCTTTTTTGAAAATAATTGGTTGGGCACACACTTAAAGATGTTACAAAAATATTCAGTCAAATCCTATAAAATTTGAAGCTGCATTCTCTGGCAGTAAAAAAAAGATCAGCTCCTAGAACTTGTCGTCATTTCAAGTGGTGGTTTGATTTCTGTCACTATTCTAAATGGCTATAGAGACATTTAACACTATTTTACTTGCGATAGGGCTTTTGTCGTCGATCCAAAGCGGCGAGAGGGCGCCGACGAAGCCCATTTTATAATTTTATTATATTGGTATTTATTTTTGTAGATCTAATTAAAAATGTATTATTTATAATAAAAAATCGGGAGATGATAACCACCTAATGGGCTTGGATCTATTGCTGGAATCGTCTAGCTTGTGCTTGATCTGAATTTCTGAAACACTAGTGCTGATTTATTATTAGCTTGAGGTATGCGGCGTGGACAATATACTGATCTGCGTGCACAACGCCGGCCAGTTACCATTCAGACACATAACACAGTCATTTGCCCATGAGATTAGTTTTTTTCCCCCTTGTTCCTTTGGGACATGCACCGCTAGTAGTCCACCTGACCCGACAAGCCTCCTCTTGTTTCTCTTGCATACATGGACTTGAGATCATTACTCTCTTTGAACGCACTGCTACCCCTGCTGTTCTCGTTTTGTGTCCATCCTCGTCTTCTAAATCCCAAGATCCTCAATTCGTATTTCAAATCCCTGCTGCTCCTATTTGATACAAACTCAGATAGGAGTTACGATGCCATTAATTTTACCCTGCTCTCAACAGCATGTCCGTTTCTGCAAGCCAGAAGGGGTTGAAGTCTCATGGTACGAACTAGATTCGCAGGCGAGCTACGTACAATCCTGCCTGTGACGGGCAGAACACAGAAACGTACGTGGTGGCCAGCCGGGTGGAACGCAGAGGTGGCTGCTTTGCTGCCTGGTTAATGATGCAGTTGATCCAAAGTAACATGGCAATTAACTTATTAACTCGAAGGATAAAAAAAGCCCGGGCATGGAAGCACCAAAGCAGTAGCAACCGAGTCATCCACCGAAGCAGTAGGTATCTAGGAAAGACAGCGTGAATTGGTAACCAACTATATCATGTAACAGATGACATGCAAAGCATTGTGCTTACAGTCAGATTGCTGCTACTCTCAGATGCATTATGTGTAACTCTATATATGTTTGTAGATAAGTAATGTAATCAGCATTTTCTGAGATGCTACCCATCCTGTTGTGCAAATAGGAAGCAAATCGCTATGCACATGCTTGCTCATCAGCAAAATAGAATCTATGTACATCATGTTTTTTGCAAAGAAAAAACGCAGACAAATTATACATCACTACAACCTTGAGTTGTTGACCTCTAAAAGATATGTTATTACCCTTCACTGAAAAGGCCTAAGTTGAAGAGTTCATGATGACTGCACAATGTGATTAATCATTGGCCTAGCCTGACAGTAGGCAAACTTGATTGAAGGACATATAATGACAAAATGCTGGGCAAATTTCATTGCATTGAGCTTCATGTCCATTCAGCACAAGCATGCACTTTCCACTCATTAATCATGCATGTTAGAGAAAGAACTAAATACAAACTTGGCTGTATCAGACTGAGATATGACAGCTGCAAGGTCGGTATAAGACAAGAAGCTGGTATAGAAACTGAAATAGTTTAGTGCCATCCAACTTTGCAAACATGCAGCAATTGATTATCATGTCTTTGCATGAGCAAGTACAATAGAGTAAGTCTTTCATAACTCATACAGATAAGAGCCTGTCCAACAGGACCAACTTTCTCCTCCCTACATTTTATCTCTACAGCAGTTATCCTGTATAATGGTTCATTTTGGTCGCTGCTCTCTCTAACCGACGAGTCAGAGAGGATAACCGACGAGTCAGAGAGGATACTGAATGTCCAAATGGAAGCATGGAACTGCATTCATTCTTGAATGTAACAAGCAACAAATTTTGGATAAGCATGGGCCATATGGATCGATGGACCAGGATGTAAAAGGTCTTGCAAAGCAAGAAGCCTTTAGGAATTAGGATGCCTAGTGGAGACTTCGTGTCGAACTAACTCGATGTAAAATCGTGGTGCTGTGCCAAAGGATGAAAAATAAAAAGAAGGGAGTAGCTGAACTGAAGTGCTCTTATCAGGGAGTGGTGACTGGTTAGTAAAGCCACCAGACTCTAATTTGATCCTCAGAGCTGTTTCTGTGATTATAGAATGCTCTGAACATGTAAGTCTTTTACAGGTTGCCAATTGTTCTATTGCCTCCCAACACTGTTTTGATTTGGAACAGAATGTAATCACCGATCTTGGCTTCCCAGAATGCCGACTTCGTAGAATGGAGATGGACCAATAAATCAGGAAAAAAACTAAGCCAAACTTCATAATTAATCTCTGTATCCATTGCAATCCTCAGTGCAATGCCTTTTATGCTTGATTCATGTTGAGGAAACGAAGTAGGGATCCATGTCAAGAGAAACTAATTCAAATTTGGTCGAGTATGGCTTATATATTGCCTATATATTCAAGTGCCGCAAAACAGATATTCAGTGATGTTTGCAACACAGTCATACATTTGTTCATACCGATTATCTTTTTTGTTTCTTCTGAAAACATACTGCTCGGCATCTTTTATCATAACTGCAGAAAGTGCAGGGTACTAGCCAGAGACTTACTAAAGGCCCCAAAGTGTATATCGATTCAGGGGACAAACCAGATTGGAGGAGAGCACTCTGAAGTAATTTCACGCGGGAAGCGCCGAACAACATCCCTAATCTTGAGCGTTTTGTACATGCCCAAGTCCGTACTGGAGAACTTACTCCCATTGTTCAACACCAAGGATATGTCGAAGCTAATATCGTCCAAGTAATAGATGCTACCCTCCTGGAGGTTGCTGAACTGAGACACCTCAAAGGCCCTAGAGCATCCTCGACCGAGGAAGAGCACCCGACCAGGCAGCTCGTGGAGCTCCACCCAGGAAACTTCAGAGCCCCCATGGGGCGCAATCTCAACTTCATCTCAAAGATTCTGAACATACGCGTGCGCCGCCCACGAGGCGCCGGGCAGAAATGGTGCCGCAGCGCCATTAGCAAATTCCGCGGACTCCACGAGGTAGCGGGTCACGGCGAACGTCGTGGGCAAGAATTGATCGGGCACGTAATCCACGCGCTTCTGGACCTGGTAGGAGCTGCAGGACATCTCCAGAGGGGCGTCCCGGGCGCCGCTCGGCGTGTACACCAGGACATCCTCTTTGTCGGTGAGGACATGGAAGCCTTGCTTCACCTCGTTCCTGTGATAGATGATATCCTGGAGCGGATCCACATCACGCCGGCACGCGAGCCAGTGCCCGTCCATCCCCGGCCGCCAGAAGGCGATGTTGGAGGCGCTGGAGACGTGCGCGGCGGCGAGGCAGCCCTCCGAGGTGGGAGCGGCCGAGAAGGTGACGGTGCGGATGACCATACGGTGCTCGCAGGTGGTGGTGGTCTGGAGATCGTGCCTGTCGGGGAGGTTGAGCCTGAGCCTATCGGGGAGGGGAACCCTCGCACCGGAGAGGAGATTCACAGCCGCGTACCCTCGAAACGGGTCGACGGCGACGGCGACCCAGCCGCCGTCGTGGGACCCGCAGAAGCGCGCGCCTCGGACGCCCTCCGGGAGGTTGAGGCGGCGGGTGGCGCCAGGTGGAGGCTGAAGAAGGAGGACGCGTCGAGGGACGGGAGGAGGAGCCACGGGAGCTGACGCGGCAGGGCGTCGGCGGCCCGCGCGGCGGAGCGCCACGCGCAGCAGACGGCGGAGAAGTAGACACGGTCGGCGACGCAGCTCAGGTGGAGGAGGACGGTGCAGAGGAGCTCGGGTGGGAGGCCGTCCGACCATGGGCGGCGAGGTCTACGGCTACGAGCCATCGAGTGGGGATTTGGGCGAAACCGCGAGGTATCGCTTTGATTTGGGCGTAGCTTCCTTAATCCTTAACCTTATTGGAGGAAGCTTTGCAGTCCGGACTCAGGAGGGTATTTGAGCCTCAGCTGACTGGTGGAACCCAACTGGCAGCCACTATTAGATCATCTCCAATGCGCCACATGGTCAGGCCAGCGCTAGCAGTGCGTCGTCCCACTCATGCCACGTAGACGAGAGATAGGAGAGCGACACGCGGAACTGCTTTTCGGCGCATTGAGTCACACGTCAAGGTGGACGAAAGTCGTGTCCCGTATATATACATACTATACGTAGAACTGTATAAAAGAGATGCGGAAGGTGACACGTGAAGGCGCACTAACGCCAGGGTGTACCCTTGCCAGGGTGGACTCCAAACATGAGAAGCCAATACAAAAAGGTTGTACCGCACGTAATCTACGTAGGAGAGAGAGGCGAGGGAGTGACACGTAAAGGTACACTGGTGCCAAGGTGTACCCACGTATAAGAGGATAGAGTGCAGAGCCGTCGAATCTTGAGTTTGCACAATTAATCAAGGCAATGATGGGCCTGTGATGGAGCGAGGAGAGAAGAGGTGAGATGAGCACTTGTGTAGCATTAAAAAAAAGTCTTTCGTAATCGTGTTTGGTATGGAAGACGTTCCGATGGAGATGCTCCTAGGAGAACATCACAATTCACAGTACAATATAAGTGAGTTCAATCTCAGAATATTGCCGCTTATGCTTTGCTTGAATGGATTTCAAACTAAGACGCAAGATATGCTAATGACTTCGAAAATTCGTATCACCAATTGTTGCCAAACAAGCCGCGGTGTTGCTGTGGAAAAAAAGGGGATACCTAGGTGGAAGGAGGAACTAGACGTCAATTCAAATAAAAAGAAATAGGTATCTAAATCTGACCCAAAGAGAACTCGTACTAAGGTGGTGAGAGTGTTACTGTATTAGCCTATGCCGCACAAGCTAGGAAATAACATATTGACTATTGTATACATGAAGCGCGGGAAAATCATGAGTATAGAAAATTTTATGTAAGCTTGTTGTAAACCATTTTTAACATGTAGGACCTTTGAATTCAAATCAACTCTATGAACTTCTTGTAGGTATTTTGTTAACACAGGTAGGCCCTTCGAATTCGAACCTATTAAAATTCCTTAACAAACATTCTGCTGTTGCTGTAATTACAGCATGCTCTGAACATGTAGATCTTTTACGGGTTGCCAATTGCTACATTGCCTCCCCGTTACTTGTTTATTAGGGCAAAAAGTAGGGAGCATAAAAAGAATTCATGGGCTGGCCGTGTATCATTGCATTACATTGCCTCCCCGTTACTTGTTTATTAGGGCAAAAAGTCGGGAGCACAAAAAGAATTCATGGGTTGGCCGTGTATCATTGCATTACATTGCCTCCCCGTTACTTGTTTATTAGGGCAAAAAGTAGGGAGCATAAAAAGAATTCATGGGTTGGCCGTGTATCATTGCATTAAAGAAGAGTAGTTAGTTTCACATCCATGTCCTAAGTTAGGGTATCTCCAATAGTTATAGATAATATATACTACATCATCTTTATATACAACATCTCTAATAGTCTCTAGTATGCTCTCCAATATTTATATTTTATATTTATTTTTTTGAAGCGAGCCTACATGTCAATTAAAGTAGATTAATATATCATATCTTGTTTGGCGTCTGCGATAGTCTCTTCGAAAAGAAGACTTGTGCTCTCTCTCTCTCTCCTCCTCCACGTAGAATTTTGTTGACGTAATATAACCAAGAAACGACAATAAATACACTATTGTAGACGCTTCTTACTAAGTATATCCCGGAGGACCCGGACAAGAACGGCAGACATCAATCTAGGTAACTACACTAGCGCGCCTATTACAGAAAGCAGCTGACAACCGATGGAAAACGAACACAACAATCACTGTTCACTCTCCGACAACATCTGTAGCCTGTGGGTGTCTTGCGCCTGCCGATTTCGACAACTCAGCTTCCTCTTTGATTATGAGTAGCTGGTTCTGCAAATTTAGCTGTGCTCTGTCAAACAAGAATTCCTTCGCTTCCATATACACCATGAAGTCAGGATGATGATTGTTTCAGCACGTTTCATCCTGCCTCCTCCCGCAGATAACGCCGCCGACTCAAACCAGTTATTGAGGTTGTCTGAAGCCTGGGGTGCGATGTGCTGCAGACCAACTGATGAGAACACATTTCCTTGAACCAAATCTTTCTAGTGAAGAAGCACCCAACTAGCAAGTGAGAAATCGTTTCAGGCTCTTGAAGACAGAACACGCAGGCACGCAGCTAACTGGATGTGGCAGTCCACGGCTTCTGAGCCTATCGGCCGTCAACATCCTTAAGGACTGCTAACCATACAACTTCTTGCACTTTAGTGGCACACAGCACTCCCAGATCTTCGGCCAATATGGGAATTCTGTTGAGCCTTGGAAGAAAGCTAAGTATGCCGATTTGGATGTGTACTGTGCAGAGGATGTGGACTTCCATACAAGTTGATATTCCTGCCGTTGGTTCAACTGTACTTCAGCAAGTATTTCCCATAGGTTTAAAAATTCCACAATACGTTGTATTGAGAGGGCTACCTTAATATCTTTTATCCATGCTCCATTGGTCCAATGCTTGTATAACCGTGCACTTATTCTTGATTATTGTGGGGACTGTTGCATGGAGCACTGGAGCTAACTCTGAAATTGCCTTAGCGCACAACCAACAGGCCTTCCAGAATAGAATGTCTTCTCCATCTCCAAGAATATAATGTATAGAAGCGAAGAACATTGATATGATCAAGCTATTCATGTGGACTTCAAATTCTCTCCACGGCATGGAATCGCTGGTCTTAGCTTCCCAGAAAGGCAGAACGTCTACGTCACAGAATGGAGATGGACTTACTAATCAGAAAAGGCTGAGGAAAAAGTTGAACCCAGTTAATCTCTGTATCCATTGCAATCAACAACGTGATACCTTTCATAGTGTTTTATATCAAGAAGCAGAGTTATGTTAAATTTGGTGAAATATGACATCTATATCCAGGTGACGGAAACAGATATTCATTTATGTGAGCAACATGTTATACATTTATTCATACGGGTCAACATTTTTTTCCTGAAAACATTCTGGTTGACTTCTTTTAGCATTACTGCTTAATGGACAAGGTACTAGTTAAGCACTAGCTAATTGCCCCAAAGTATCTATTAATTCAATGGATAATCCAGATCGGAGGAGAGCAATCTGAAGTGAATCCACGAGGTAAGCACTCAGCTCTGCCCTAAATTTGCGCATTGCGTACATGCCCATGTCAGTAATGTAGAACTTACTAGCATTGAACACCAAGGATATGTCGAAGCTAGTATCATCCAAGTAATAGATAATACCCTCTTGCAATCCATTGAACTGAGATACCTCAAATGCCCTAGAGCAGCCACGACCAAGGAAGAGCACCCGACCATGCAGCTCGTAAAGCTCCACCCAGGAAGCTTGTGAGATTCCCTGCGGCAATATCTCAAGCTTCATCTCAAAGACCCTGCACATCCACGTGCGCCGCCCCACGCGTCCGGCAGAGTACCTCCGCAGCACCATTAGCAGCTTGCCCCGGGACTCCACCAGGTAGCGGCAAACCGAGAAAAACTCGGGCTGGACGAGGTGATCGGGCCTGTAATCCACGCGCTTCTGGAGCTGGTAGGAGCTCCAGGACATCCCCAGTGGGGCGTGCCGGTCGCCGCGAGGCGCGTACACCAGGACATCCTCTGCGTTGGTGAGGACATGGAAGCCCTGCTTCGCCTCGTTCCTGTGATAGATGATGTCCTCGAGCCCATCCACTTCATGGTGGTACGCGAGCCAGTGCCCTTCCATCCCCGGCCGCCAGAAGGCGATGTTGGAGGCGCTGGAGACGTGCGCGGCGGCAAGGCAGTCCTCCGCGGTGGGCGCGGCCGAGAAGGTGACGCTGCGGATGACCATATGGTGCTCGCAGGTGGTGGTGGTCTCGACCATGTCGGGCTGAACAAACCTGAGCCTGAGTCTATCGGGGAGGGGAACCCTCGCGCCGGAGAGGAGGTTGACGGCCGCGTACCCTCGCCACGGATCGACGGCGACGACGACCCAGCCGCCGTCGTGGGAGCCGCAGAATCGCGATCCGCGGACGCCCTCAGGAAGATAGAGGCGGCGGGCGGCGCCGGAGTGGAGGCTGAAGAAGGACGGCGAGTCGCGGGACGGGAGGAGAAACCACGGGAGCGTGCGCGGTGGGGCGTCGAGGGCCCGCGCGGCGGAGCGCCACGCGCGGCAGACGGCGGCGAAGGACACACGGTCGGCGATGCAAAGGAGGTTGACGAGGACGACGCCGAGCAGCTCGGGTGGGAGGCCATCCGACCATGGGCGGCGAGGTCTACGAGAACGAGCCATCAGAGGGGATTTGGGCGAAAACCCCCGAGGAAGGGATTTGGGCGTATCCTTCCTAGAAGTAGAAGTAAGGGTGTACGTGGACGCCGTCCGCGAGCCCGTATGAACATGCACTAGCAAACTTCTAAACTTAAGTAGACTTGCGTGACAACCCGAATAGCCCGCAGCAGTTCCTCCCCCCTCCCTCCCTCCCTCCCAATCCCCACCTGATTTTCTACTTCGACTCATGCGGCAGCGGATCCGGCGATGGCGTTGCTGCTGGAGGTCACGTGAGGGCGGCGAAGAAGTGCGGTGGAGGCTATTGGCCACGATCCACGACGTTTGGTGATGAGCTTCACGGCGTCCACTTGCGACGTGTCCATGCGCACCAGACCTCGTCGTGCTGCTCGCCTTTCGGCCTACGGCTCCCTTGGGACGAGTCAGCGCGACGGTGACCCCGTGCAAGTGGTGCAGCGACCGTGTTATCACGTTGCGGCTCTGTCGACGATTGAGTCGTCGATCTTCTGAAATAAATAGAGGAAAATAACAAAGAGTTCTTAGGAGAGAATATAATTGCTTTTTATTGTAATGAATTGGATCCTTTACAATGGTGCCCTCGACCAGGCGGTGGATTGGTCTAATTACACTCGGAATGTGTTGATTGCTATATTATTGCTCCAATAGTCTTGAGATAGCTAGGTCTTGTCGATCATCTATTGGTTTTCGATCTGTCCTCCATTGCCTCGTGGTCTTCTTTTAAATAAGCGACAATGGGGTGATAGTTACTCTTGGAGAAAGCTTTGTTGGAAGTGACACGTCTGGTCGGAGGATCAGTTACTCTTTAGTGAGACAGTAACTGATTGCCAGTTAATGTTAGTGGGAGACATAACTGTGTTATGGTTATGGTCGATGACTTCGAGTTGTGAAGCGTCGGTGGTTTTGAACAAATATGACATGTGTTCTATTCATCACACGGTAAAAATATACTTAGAATCGATTGATATGCCGGTTCAAAGCTCTTCGAGCAATCATCCGGTTGGGTAGCAGTGCAGGACATCTCTAACTAGGGTACCCATAAAGTAACCTCTGTAATCCTCATGACTAGAGGTCGTTAGCCTTAGGGTTACGACCACGAAGGACATCTTGATGCTGTAATTAAATATTAAAGTAATATTTAGAGATTTTAATCCTCGTCGGCTAGCCCTAAACTTTAAATGAATTTGTAGTGTGAGCCCATCTCCGATGAAATCATATCAGGCGAGCCATCATTTAATGATGTAAAAAGCGAGGTAGTTTGTATTCACTTTAAAGTTGAGGAACCGTCTGGGAAGCGAAGAGTTTTTGCTGTTTGGCTTTGGGCAACTCCCATTGCAATTAATGAGAGTCTTGCTATAAAATCCCCATCGTGCATGACTTTAGGGTTTTTACACTCTCGGGTTTTCTTCAATCCTTTCATCTTTTTGCGAGAAACCTCCTCCGACCGCCTCTTATCCTCTCGTGAAAACTTCTCCGACCTCCTTCATCCTTTAGCCCAAGATCCAACTATGTTGGACTCGATTAACAAATGGTTGGTTTCAGGCACGGCGGGAAGAAACTCGAGGCTTTGGAGAAGATTGGGATGCTCACGACAAGAATCTAGTTTCTTGGAGATCGGTGGTGGAGAGCATTCCCGGCGGAGATGGAGAAATCCCATTTTCTTGCCTACATTGAATCTTTGGTTCAGTTCTGGCACATAAATTCCTCTCCAAGGTTCTCGAGCACTATGGAGTCGAATTGGTGAACTGGCTAACTCGATCGCCAACCTCAGCATTTTCATCTACCTTTATGAGGCGTACCTTAGGATCCTACTGAATTTGAAGGTCTTCGGGTATTTTTACAAGATGGCGAGGACGGAAAAGTCGGCGGCCGGACCTGAAGAGTGCTCGTTGAAGGCTGATGAGTACATCTGAATGTACTCAAAGTCTTCGTGATTGTCGTGGAAAAAGAGTTGTTTCTATATGGCGATCATGAAGGATGACGGCCTCTACTTCGCTGGCAAAGTGGCGAACGAGAATCCAAGGCGGAGATCCACCGTGGAGAAGAAGGGAAAGGTCGGAAGATAGATTGAAGCCATCCAAGATCTCAGCTCCAAGGGCTTGACTTCTTGGCATGTGGTGATGGATTTCTCCATATGCCGAATAAGTCCCTTGAAGTTCCAAGATCATTCCCTACTCTGGTACATTGGTCGTGACGAGGCGACTAAGGATTCTAGGGAAGGAAAGTCCTGAGAAATCCCGACCAAGTATGGTTTATTTAGTTTATTATTTTGTAATCTTAAAATCTCTTTATTCTTTGAAGCCCTTTCCTCGATAAAGTCGAGGCGGATCAAAATGATCTGTAGGAGAACTTAATGTCAAGGCTGCTTTTCTCGGTATTTTGTCTATTGTCTCTGAAGAAGAGAGACTAGAGAGACTCAAGGTAAATAATATTTTTTCTTCATCATGTATATATTCTCCGATCAGTATATGACTCTTCTCTAATATGTAGGCGGTTAGATTGAGGATAAAAGAGTCCGATGAGGGCTCTGCATCATCTGTTGTTCCGACCGACTCTTGCTCGGCGACCATACAAGAAGATGGTCTCCCGGAGGTAAAAAGAGCATTTGAAAAATGAGTATATATTTGAGATGGTAAATTTTATTACCTAATTGAATTTAATTCATAATTTAGGTGAGAAAGAAAGAGAACCCACAGCCCGAAGCTGCGAAGGTTGTAGGCCCTGGAGTGATCGTTCACGACCTGACAGCTGCTCCTAAAGCAACTGTTTCGGAGGTCAACGAAGACACCATCTCTGACCAGGTGGTTAGGGATCTCATCCTCGACCAATTGGTCGAGGATATTTCTTCCGACCGCCGGTCAAAGATGTGGGAGGTCTAACCAACCCTACCGGTTTGAAACCGGTAAAATTGGTTGAAAAGAAAAGAAAGGCAAGTGTCGTGGATTTTGCTCTAGAGCGTTTCAAGATTAAGACCAAAAAGACAATCAGGTATGCATACATGAAAGAAGCTTACATAAATACATACTGTTAATGTTTCTGGTATTCTAGAATCTTGAAATTTCCTTTCTTATGTCTTCATATGTCCACTGGTGTTCCGGTTGTCTTCGATCACAGCACCCCTTAGGGGAAAACTCCCGAGGAAAGGGTGGTTGAGCCAGCCCCTGAGCAGGTGGTGGCACCAGCGCTTGCTCAAGAATCTGTAGTGCCTCCGACTGCGCCTCTGGAGGTACAGGTCCAAGAAGAGTCTCAGCAAGTTCTATTCCCAGCTAGGGTCATCCAAGGAGGGAGGATTTTTTTTTCTTTATTGAAAGAATCTTCCCATCCTAGCAACCTCCTCGTTACCCTCAGATTTTTAATGATGAAAAACTCGGCGAGGCTTGAGGGAGAATATTGGATCGTCAAGCATAGGCGAGTCTTGATACTATTTTAAATCGAATACAATGACATAGCGATCCGTAAGCACCTATTACTACTTTTATAACCTTTTCCTTAAAGTTTACAAAGAAACTTAAAGAAATTTGCTATTTTCATAGCATATGGTGGAGAATTTCGCTGTGGTCGAAGGACTGACCCAGCAAATAAAACTCTTAGAAAAAAAAACAATGAATTAGAAATTAAGTACTTTCTTCTTGACTTCTCATCTCCTTCTTTGTTATCCTGCTTCTCTTCTGTTAATTAACTTCTCCTCTTATCATATTTGATAGATTTAGAGAAAATCAAAAAAGGGGTTACGGTTAAGGAAACCATAATAACCAGGCTTGAAGAAGAATGCCAAGCCAAGGACCGGTCGATCGGATACTTGACGACCAGGCACAAGGAAGTTATCGAAACTTCCGAAAGAAAAATCAAGGTAATCTAGTCGTAAACTTGACCAGTGTACTACATTTTTCTAATTATATATATTTATCCTTTGTCTACTCGTGAAAAGCAAACTCAAAAATTAAAAAGAGTAAAGAAAGCTCTTAAGTTCGAACACAACAAGGAGGCATAACTTGGACAGAGTCTTGAAGAGAAAGTCAAGGCTCTCAATAAGATGCTCTTCAACATGTGATCGGGATTAAGTCTGCCCATTTTAAGAGATCTGGTGGAGAAGATAAATTATCTTGGCCAACAACTCGAAGATCTCAAAACTTAGAGTAACCACACGCATACTATGAAGAATGCCGTAGCGGATGGAGTTACCTTTGCTCTGGCAAAGCTTAAGGCCTCCGACCCCTCCATCAAATTCCAAGCTCTTGAAGCAGACTTCAACTACTCGGAGGATAGTGCAACCAAGATCTTCGAAGGAGTAAGACCCTTCGGAATGAAGGTTGCTGAGGAGATGCAGGTCGGGTCTCCATCCCGTAGCGACCAGTTTGGTAGTCCCAAGCAATAGCTGGTTGTAATATTAGAGTTGTAAATATTAAAATTTACCTTTTGTCATTAGTAAAGTCTGTGTTTATCTTTTCATTTTGCAAAATACTTATATATTTCCTAGCCCATTGCCTATGTTAGTAGAAAATCTTACTAAATAAGCAGTAGACCAAGAAAAAGAGCAAAAGCTACGACCATGGTACAAAGTATGTCTTGACTATGTTAAAAATGATCTAATTAGCACTAGGAAATCAAGTTGGTCAAAACAAGTGTATGACTTGACTAGCTATAGATCTTTTCCATAATCGAAATATTGTGTAGTACATTATGCGGTCGGAAGATATGTATAAGACTTGTACTAATGAAAAGAAACCATGCAAAGATGTATGCAAAAGTGATAAGTGGTCTTATTTATACACATTATCCAAGCGGTCGTAAAGGTTGCTAGGCGAAGACATGATAGACAATTAAGTGAAGCGTGTTCGTTACCAAGTTTAGACTAGCGACAAAGATCGTAAGAAAAGGACGTTCGCTAGGAAACTCCTTCCGATGGGTAGGGCCACATGCAGAGAGGAGAGATTTTGACTAGGAGGCTTTACGTGTCTCGACCGATGAACAAACAAGAGTAGGATGAGAATATTGAAATGAAGAAAATTAGTCTTGAATTCTTAAGCATGTAAGTAATTATATCAAGTTTTTGTGTTATGCTCCTTTACTTGTTTGCTTCTTTAAGAAAAGACTGTATAGTCGTGCGTGAGAACCATAGCTGTGATGGTCATGACTAGAATCTTTATGGCTTGTGACCATTATGTCAAGGCCATGAAAGTAAAAGGAGATCCTTTCGGAAGGATATCAGAGAGAATTGGATTTTCTCAGGCCGGTTAAACAACAACAAGATGTGTGACGATTACGGATAACAAACATATAAACAATATCACTTATCGAAAAGTAAAGAAAAAATGAATCTTTATTGAAATTGAAATAATATAAAAAAAATTATACAAAGAACTTACGCAATTGATCAATGTTCCAAGAATTTGACAAAACACGCCTGTCTGACTTGGCTAGTCCTACCGAACTAGGTCTGGTGACTTCGACCATAGTATATGGACCTTCCCATTTTGGCGAAAGTTTGTTACGATTTGCTTGGCTCTTAATTTTTCTAAGAACTAGATCACCTACAGAAAGGCTGCGAGGTTGCACCTTACGACTATGGTACCTTCCCACAGCTTGTTGGTAAACTATCGATCGTATCAGGGCTTAGTTTTGTCTTTCTTCAAGGAAATTGATGTCGTCAAGTCTCATTACGTCGTCGTTTTCATTGAAACAATAAGTTGAGCGAGCCAATTTTAAATTCGGAGGAAGCATGACTTGACCGTAAACTCAAAAAAAATAACGTTTATTTGGTGCATACGGTAGTCGTGGTTCAAATAGCTCATAACACAGAGGGAAGTTCTTGAACCCAAGCTCTGACCGTTTTGTTAACCGGTCGAACACTCGACGTTTCACTCCTTGCATTATTATACCATTAGCTCGCTCGACTGCTCCGTAGCTCTGCGGATGAGCAACTGAAGCAAAATGTATCTTGATCTTGATACCTAGATCTTCGCAGAATTCCTAAAAATTAATGCTCGAGAACTGGGTACCGTTATATGTGATTATACGACTAGGTATACCGAATCGTGTGATCATATTTTTGTGAGGAACCTCTTGGCAGCCTCAATTGTTGTCTTAACAACTAGCTCGGCTTCTATCCATTTTGTGAATGTATCAATCATTACAAAGAGAATTCAAAGCCCCGGTGCTCTTGGGAGATTCTGAGAATATCTAGTCCACGGGTTGCAAAATGCTAAGAAAGAGTCTTGTTTGCAAAGCTTGTGCGGTGATGTACTTATCGATTATAAAATTGATATTGTATGCACTTCGTCACGAGCTCTTTTGCATCATAAAGGGTAGTTGGCGATGGTATCCTTGCTTGAAGGCTTTACCAACCAGTGTTTTGTAGAAATGATGTGCTCCACAGACTCCTTCATGTGTGTCGGAGAACAACTTAATGGCATCCGTTTGAGATATGCATCGCATCAATACTCTGTGAGATCCCCGTTTATAAAGTGTACTTTCGATCAGAGTGTATGATTTGGCTTTTCGAGCCATACTAAAGATAATTGTAGATCAACATCATCCAATCGCTACTGGGATCGAGTTGTACGACCTCCAGTGGAGCATCTAAGTCCTCGAACCACTTCTGTTGGACACAGGAGTAACACCCCTAAATCCTCTGTGTATTTCTGAACTAGTCCCATGATCAGTAGCTAGTTCACATAGTAAACAGATATGATAACATCCATAAATCGCACAACTTTATTAATAATCAATAGAGTTTATTACAAGAAAAGCTTACAAGCCAACAACAAACATAGCAGAAGATGAAGAAGATGTAGTAGAGTCCAGCTGATCTACCACAGGCAATCGACTGGGGTAGCGGCCTAGTCGTCATAATCCACACTGACAACGAAGTCCTTCTCCTCTGAAATTTATTTGCATTAAGCAAGGGTGAGCACAACTTCCGTGCTCGCGAGTTACACCCATAACAGAGTTAATGCATGCATGGATATTATCAAAGAAAGGCTTATAAGGTTATTTGTGCAAAAGCAATATTCGACATTTTAAATACAATAGCTAAGTTCAAAAGCTCAAGTTTTATAATATCTAAAATTGAGTTTTAATTGAATTAATAAAGATAGTGTAGGCACCAACCTAACACTAACTCAAACATGAGCACCAACCCGGGGCTTCAACACATAACTTTTCTCATGGACACCCATCCATGTCATAAACTATTTTATAAAACATTTAGAGAACAAAATCAAAGTCTAACTTTGAGTGGCTTTGCTCAGCATGTCCATGACCGTGGACACAGCTATTCGAATAGTTTTACACTCTGCAGAGGTTGTACAACTTTACCCACAAGAGATAATCAACTTGTATTGTCCGCTCACACATTTTCGAAGGTGTATGACCAAGAGATTATCACAAGGTCTTTACAATGCGCTTTTCCAAAGTAGTCATGCCCGCTAAGGTTTCACTTCCTTTGGACTAACCATCTGCCAAAAGGCCCCTCTTGCTCCGCTAAGGTTTCACTTCCATTGGGCTAACCACCCGCCGGAAGCCCCCTCTTGTGCCAAGTGGGAATACTGTCTAACCGACACCCACACACCAAAATGGCACAACTAAAAATGGAACATTGTAAATTATTTAGCCTAGCCTGTTCCATTCCAGACTTGTGGTAGTACGGTGGGGCGTAGAAAAATACGCTCGAAGACCGGTCCTTAACTGACTTGGGCGACTTCCAAAATAATCCTTGGGCCTCAACCCTACCCATATTGAGCTCGTGCATAAACCTACACCCACCAATTGTCTATTTTGCCCAAGTCCAAACCATTTTTTCATTTCATTTTTGCTTTTCAAATCATTTTCAAACATCCATGGCACATCAATGCTATGGATACAATTTAAACAACATTTGATTTTTGGTGAAAGTTTCTAAATCAAATATTTCAGTCGAAGCAAAGCTAAGCATAATTTTTCCAAAATGATCTAGTTCATACTTTTGCATAAACTAGATTTTCATCTAAAGTATCAAGGTAGATTTATTTCAATGTCAAGATTAGCGTTACAAAGGATTTAGGCATAACTATAATTTAAGAACATGTATTTAAATTACATTGAATAGAAATAAGCATGCAATAATAATTTAAAACAGAATAAATAATTTGAAATAATAGGGTCAAACATGATCAAAGATGTAAATTGCCTTGCTTGATTAGTTGTTCTCAAACAGCGTCAAAATCTTCTGAGCGTTGTATTCATGATCATGGGAAAAGCTTGTATTAAAATTTGTGTGATTGTTTGAACCTTCCCGACCTTTAAATGCGTTAAAACCAAAATTTTAAAAGGAGAAAAATGGGTTTAGTAACCTTATCCCCATGATCTTATCCTATCTCGCTAACCTCCTTCATTCTTCACTAAAAACACCAGCAGACGTCAAGACCAAGGCAACAAATATGCAAGATCAAGACAAAGCCTGTCAAAAGTTGCCAACCCCGACTCAATTGTCGAGACAAGACCCTTAAGCGTCACCGCATGTCGAGGAGGATTGATTACCTTGCCATGTGTTTGGATGTGGCAAGGAGGGGCCGTGTCTCACTACCTAAGGCGAAAAGGCAAAAGCAACTTGGTTGCTTCAAGCGTAGTGAAATAGGACACTTCGCTAGGAATTATCGTCTAAAGGAGTCAAACAAGGCAATCATGAAGATCGAGGCCTATCAACGCTGTGGCAAGAAAGGACACTATATCGACCAGTGCAACACCGATTGCCCCAACTACGACGAAGACCACCCACCAGGAGATTGCCCGACAAGCAAGGTCACTTGCTTTCTTTGCGAAGGACAGGACCACCATCCCAAAGAATGCTATCTGAAGCGATTGATCACCAGGACAGTTGAACTACAACAACAGATTTTCCACGCAGCTGTAAGGATCGCAACCACCAAAGCCACCGTGGAGACAGCCCCTGACCAAGAAGACATGTAAGGCAACCTAGATAGCATACTAACATATGCTATGTCCTTAGGTCTAGTCGATGTCGTAGGGAACTTGAACAATAAGTAGTTGATAAAGATGTAACAAGTGTACCTATGATTTTGGGAATAAGGTCAAATGTGTGGCATATTGGTGGTGTAATAGGAAAACATATGGATAAGTTCTTGGAAGATGTCACCGTAGAACTCATGATAAATCATTTAGATTAGACTAATAGGAATAAAATGAAGTTACACACATAATGTGAACAATAAAGGGATTGTTAGCAATTTTTGGAGATTGGATATCGAAAGAATTAATGTAATCAAAGTGGTACTAGAGAAAATTCTGATTTGCACTAGAAAGTATTGATTTAGTGCCAGTAGACTAAATAATCCACGAATCATATGATAATTGGTGAAATCAAATACAATTATGTGCAACCACGATCAAATGAAAAAGTAGTTAACCTATAGGAATAGCCGTAATTGTTCGAAATTGGATCACTAGTACTTATGTGAAATCAAGGTATGACTTAATCTAGACGATATGATCGAAGGGTAGAGAATGGCAAATCATAGTTATAAGGTCCTTAAGTGCTCTTGATAGATAATGGCAGACTTGGGTATTATGATAAGTATTAAAGAATGGTAGACTATTGTCATTATGGTACCAATATAATCCTAGTGGATAATAACGATTACGAAAGCAGCAAATATCGGTGGACATTTTTAAGGGGGGTAGCCGAATATAGAGAAGTCGAATCGTCACAATTATCTGCGATTATAGTTTGGTGGTAAAGTCGATTATAAGATAAGCTTAGAGTTTAACTTATGGTAATTAACAGGCTAAAGGAATTAATTAGATTATTGTATGGAAAATAGGACACGATGATTAGAATATAGTTAGTATATCGGCATGTCCAAGGCTAGCTATTCCTTCGGATATGGACAATTACTACCAATCCATCAAACAGAAAATTTGTGGTTGTCATGAAGAAAACATAGAACAACGACGTTGAGAAGCCACACCAGGAGCCGGCAAAGCAACCAAAGAGCACGTCAGCATCCTTTGCTACGTCTCTGTTCCTCCTCGTTCTATCTTCTTCTTTCCGTTCTACCATAATCTCGAGGTTGAGATTCTCTTTAAGGGGGTATGGTCTGTAACATCCCAAAAACGACTAAATATAAAAATACTGCATTTTTAAAAACTTTTTGCATGATTATTCGTTATAATCTTAATTGTATAATTTTTTAGAGTTAATTGATATATTTTCTTATCGATTCATAAGTGGTTAAAATAAAAACCATAAAGACAAAATCATAAAGCCGAAAACCCTAGAAACATAAAATGTTAAAAGCAAAAGAATCAAGTAAAAGTAAGATTTACTTAAAAGAGCATTGCCTTTGAAATATCTCTCGGAGCATAAAACCCTAAGATTGAAAGCATAAAAATATAGAAACCCTAAAAGTCGATATTGTAAAAAAAACAAACTTAACCAAAATATCATACGCTAGTAAGTCGTAGCATATAATCGTTTGAAGAGATTATTTTAGGGTAAAAATCCAAATTGAAATCATGCTTCCAAAATTGGTCTAGCAATTTATAAATTCTTTTCCACCCTTCTTTCTCTCTTTCTCCTATTCATGCAGCTGAGCCAGGTTGGGCTGGTGCGGCTCAACCATCGCCCGCACGCGCCCTTTTCCCCTCCTTCAGACCGAGCCCCTGCTCGTCTTCTCTCCTCAGCCCGAACCAAGCGCCATGCTCAAGTCCCACCAGCGCCGCCCATGCTGCCCTCTCTCTCTCCCTCTGGCTCGCTTGCCACTTCAGTACAGCATATCATCCCCAAACAGATGGACAGACAGAAAGAGTAAATCAGATTCTTGAAGACATGCTTCGAGCTTGTGCTTTAGACTTTGGGAAGAGTTGGGATCAGCACCTCCCTTATGCAGAGTTCTCTTACAACAACAGCTTTCAAGCCAGCTTGCAAATGTCTCCCTTTGAAGTATTGTATGGCAGACCGTGTAGAACCCCTCTCCTTTGGGATCAAGTTGGAGAACACCAGTTCTTTGGACCAGAATTGATCAAGGGAGCTAAAAGTAATGTAAGACTGATAAGGGAGCGATTGAGAGTGGCTCAATCCCGACAGAAGAGTTATGCTGACAATCAACGCAGAGAATTATCCTTTGAAACAAGAGATTTTGTCTATCTCAGAGTAACTCTACTAAGAGGAGTAAGAAGATTCCAGATCAGAGGAAAACTACCACCAAGATTTGTTGGACCATACAAAATTTTAGAAAGAAAAGATGAAGTTGCCTATCAGTTAAATCTGCCGACATCTCTATCCGCAGTTCATAACGTCTTCCACGTGTCCCAACTAAAGAAGTGTCTTCGAGTTCCAACAGAGCAAACACCACTTGAGAACATCGACCTTCAAGAAGATCTCACCAATGTGGAGCAGCCAATCAACATTCTTGATGTCGCAGAGCGCGTTACCAGAAGCAAGATCATCCGTTCGTGCAAAGTTCAATGGACTAACTACTCAGAGAAAGAAACCACCTGGGAGCTAGAAGAAGATCTGAAGGCCGAGTATCCCCACCTTTTTGCTAGCCAAGTCTGAATCTTGGGGTTGAGATTCCCTTAAGGGGGGTAGGTTTGTAACATCCCGGTTTTTCTGGTTTTCTTGAAATTTTTAAAATAAAAAGAACCATTTGGTTTTGATGAGAGTTCTAAAGCTTAACTTGAGATCTTGGAATTAAAGGTGTTTTAAAATGACTAAATCAAACTTCAACTAAATAAAAAGTTTGGTTTGTTCTGGGTTCGTTGGAGTTCTCTAGTGTTGTTTTCCCTTTCTCTGTTCGCTCCGTGTTACCTCGGCCCAGATCTCCCTCTGTCCGGACCTCCCTTTCGTTTGGACCTCCCTCTGACCAGACCTCCCTTTCGTTTGGATCTCCCTCTGTTCGGACCTCCCTTTCATTTGGACCTCCCCCTGTCCAGACCTCCCTTTCGTTTGGACCTCCCTTTCATTTGGACCTCCCTCTATCCAGACCTCCCTTTCGTTTGGACCTCCCTCTATCCAGACCTCCCTCTCTGTCCAAGACCTCCAAGTGGTCTTGGAAGACCTCCCGGGTGGTCCTAGTGGACCTCCTGGGTGGTTTTGGAGACCTCCCGGGTGGTCTTGAGAGACCTCTTGGGTGGTCCTCGAGACCTCCCGGGTGGTCCTGAGAGACCTCCGGGGTGGACCTGGAGACCTCCGGGTGGTCCTGGAGACCGGTCACAACCACCCCTTGGGTCACGACCTCCCCTTGGTTGGACCACCCTTCCGAGTGTTGACCAGGCCCCACCTGTCAACCCTGCTCACCTTCTCCTTCCTCCAGCCGTGTCATTGCTGACGCAATTTACTTCGCGCATTAAATGCTATTGTGTCGCATTAAATGTTGTCGCTTCAGCAGTACCCTGTTCCCTCTCTTGTCTCCTCCCCTACCTGCCCCCATCTCCTCCTTCACCTACCTTTGACCTCGTGTGTACCTCCGAGTCTTTGAGTGACTCTCTCTGGCTTCCCTGGCTATAAAAACCTAAGCAGCCCTCTTTCCTCACCTTTTTCCACACCCAGCTCTCTTGCTCTCGCCCAGCTCCTCCGTGCTTGAAGTTTCGCCTCCCCGTTGCCTAGGAGTCTGCTGGAGCTTGTGTCATCGCCTCCTCATCGCCAAGGAGTTCGTCGGAGAACATGCGCCGTCTTCAACCGCCGCCCGCCGTCCTCTCCCTCCTCCTTCAGTCTCTCTTTCTCAGCCTTGGTGAGTTTCTCCGTACCCTGTTCTCTTCCCTTGTTCTTACGACTACGTTGCATAGTCGTATCTTTGCGTTTTCTTCGTACGACCACGTTGAGTAGCCGTACCCTTCATGGACCTCCTCAGGACCTCCCTTGACCTCCTCAGGACATCCCTCGACCTCCCTCCCAGTTGGATCTCCTCCTGACCAGTTGGACCTCCTCCCAACTAGTCGAGTCTCCTCTCGAGAGCCTGTTTTTAATTCAGTTCCTTGTAGATTGGTTTTAGTTGGTTTGTTTTGGAGTTCATTTGGATTTCTTATTTGTTCTTTATTTGATTTTGCTTCGTTCTCACGTGTAGATTTCGACGACTCAGGAGAGCCCGAATACTTTGAAGAAGACCCTCAAGCTTTTGAGCAAGGCAAGTTACACCCTTGATCATATTGATCCCAGTATCTCAAATTATTTAATTTCCGTTTCAAATTATTATTGCATACTTATTTGAATTCAAGTATTTTAAATCCCTGTCTTAACTTTATAGTAGTTATTCATGATTCCTTTGTTTATCCAAATTTGATTATTGATTTGACCACCCCTTGTCACCATAGTAAAGAGCTAGTTGGTACATTAGTATAAGCTAGCACGTTTCAAAACTCTATGCTTAGTCGAAGCTTAGACCTAAAAATCTTGATTTAGGAGTTTTACTGCCAAAAGACCAATGTTGTCTAAATGTTTAATCATGACATTGGGTTGTCATGAAAGTTTACAAATGTTTTTGAAAAAAAAAAGAAAAATTGGTTTGCACTTGGGCAAATTGGTTGTTTGGATGTATGCATGTTCATGCACGGGATCGAGTCATTTCTATGATCGAGGCCCAGGGTTCTATTGGAAGTCGCCCAAGTCAGTTAAGGACCGGTCTTCGAGCCACATCTTGCTAGCCCCATCGTGCAACCACATGTTTTGTGTGGGTCGAACCTAGCTAACTAATTTGCAATGTTCCACCGTGGTTGTTCCATCAGGTTGTGTGGGTGTCTTGACGACCTACTTTTATGCATTCCCACAGCGCAAGAGGTGCACGAACCCGGCGGATGGTTAGTCCAAAGAGGGTGAAACCTTAGCGAGGGGGGACTGCGATGGAATGGCACATTGTAAAGGCCTTGTCACGTGCTCTAGACTACTTACCTACGGCAGTGAGTGGTGGTATCGGCGGGTGCCAAACAAACTAGAGAGGTCGTGTCGTGTGGGTAAAGCTGTACACCTCTGCAGAGTGTAGCACTATTCGAATAGCCATGTCCACGGTAATGGACATGCTGGCAAAGCCACTCCAAGTTAGATTTTTGGTTTTGTTTTCAAAAACACATTCAAAGCTGGTTTTGGATGTCTATCAAATGGGAATTGAGGCGAGGAGCCTTGTGATAGGAGGTATCCTTCACCACTTGTTGATGAATGTTATCCAACTATAAAACTGATATTTAGAAAATAGATTTTAGTTATTGTATATCTGCTTTGGAACTTAGTACATGTATTTGGAAACAAGCATGGCTTTACGCAAATCAACTCTATAAGCCTTCCTTTGAGATATTTTTGTATGCATTGCATTCTGTTACTTGACGGGTGTGACTTGCGAGCACGGTGGTTGTACTCACGCTTGCTTGATTCATTTGAGTAGGAGAGTACGTCCACGAGGAGCTCGAGGACCAGGACGTCTAGGTTGTGCCCTCCAGTCGATTGCCTATGGCGAATCGAGTGGTCTACTCGCTTTTGTTATCCGTTGTGTTTGTTTTGGTCGGCTCTTAAGTCGTTCTTGTAATCAACTCTGTTGTTAATTAATAAAGTTGTGTTGATGGTTGTTGCCACATTTGTTACTGCGCGAGCTAGCCGTTGATCGTTGGGACTAGCTCGATGCACGAGAGGACTTGGGACCTCCGGTTACGGTCTCAGGACCACCGGTGGTCTGGGGAGACCTCTCAGGAGGTCGGTCCCTACAGACTCTGGCGTGTGGAGAGAAATGGGCCGAGCGGGAGATTCGTCCCAAGGAAGGTTTTGGAATTTTCGATTGATTTTCTAATTTCAATTATTGAGTTAAATCATTTTGGCTTTAAAAAATAGCAAATAAAATCCAAAAATTATGGAACAATTCACAGAAATTCCCTTATTTGTTTTGGACTTAATAAAATTATTTCCAACTTATATTTTTAATAGTTTTTGCACATAATTTATTTTGGCTTTAAAATAATTAGGAAAAGCTTTTAAAATTCAGAAAATTACTTAAATTACTTAACTTTTCCTTTTAACTTTAAATCCAATAAAACCTATAAAACTTAATAAATTTTATTTTTGACTTTTAAAATTTAAGAAAATCAAGAAAAGTAGGAATACTCTTTAAGAACTTAGAAAATCCAATTAAATAATGACTTTATTAATTTTATTTTTCGTAACAGAACTTTGGGATGTTATAACTACCGAGGGTGAATCGAGTTGCTCGAGGAAAACTCCGAGTGGGACAGGTGACCCTATGGAGGCCATTTGTGCCAACTGGTCTGTCAAAAAGTTTTCCTTTCTGGGAATATGTTGGATCTAGAAACCGAAGAAGTGCTTTTCGAGTTTTCGTACCTTCGCCAAATAAGATGATGTCTTGGTACTTGAGCATTGATACTCTTTCCCGACTTGATTCGCTACCAGTTGAGAATCGCCTTTCAGTAGTAATATGTGAATCCCGAGTGCTCTAGCTGCTCGAAGTCCTACCAGCAAATCTTCGTATTCTGCCACATTGTTTGTAACAGGAAAGTTTAACTAAATGACGTATTTGATGTGTTCTTCAATAGGGGATATCAAGACAACTCCAGCCTCCGAACCTTTGAGCATCAAGGAACTGTCAAAGTACATTGTCCACTCTTCGTAGAGTTCATACTCGAGCTTTTAGGTGGGTTCAGGGTTTGTCCATTCAGCAATAAATTCTACTAAAGCCTAGGACTTTATTGTAGTTCGTGACATGAAATGGAGGTCGAACGCCCCAAGCTCGACTGCCCATTTTGCTATTCATCCTAATGATTCTCTGTTCCCGAGAACATGACCAAGGGGATATCTAGTAGGTATGACCACTCTGTGAGCCTGAAAGTAATGCCTTAGTTTCCTTGAAGCCATAAGGAGACCATATAGCAACTTTTGTACATATGAGTATCGTTCCTTTGGTCTATGTACAACCTCGCTTATGTAATATACTGGTCATTGGATGTTGTCACGCTCGACGACCAGTACAGCACTGACCGCTTGTGGCGTTGCAGCCACGTTAAACACCCATTATCTCATCAAGTGGTATTAGAGCTCAAGTTGATCGGTGAGAATTTTTGTTTTACCTACAATCCACGAAATTTTTTTAAAAAATAGGGTTAGTTCATCGTCCAAACCAATTTGTGCCTTTGCAATTTCTCTTTTCGGTTTTGCATTTTTGAATTCTTGGTTGCATCGTCATGTTCAAGTTGCTGATTTCTAGTTCTAGTTGGAGTCTATTTGATCATTGTCTAGTTTGCATCTGTGTGCTTTGTTCCTACCATAGGCCATCATCAACCTTCCACGAGATGCATTGTTCTTCTCGCTGCCGCGGCAACCCAACTCACTACTGCCTCCACCAAACGTTGTTGCCGCGGCATTCCACACGCGTTGTCACCGCTGCCCTTCGCTGCCGTAGCATCCCACACGCGCTGCCGCCACTGCCCTTCACTGTCGCGGCATCCCACACATGCCGCCACCGCTGTCCTTCTCTACCGCGGTAGCCAAAACGCTTTGCCATCACTGCTCTTTGCTGCCGTGGCAACCGGATCACCCTGCCGCCGCTACCACACGCCGCCACGACAACCGATCGCCCTTGCCACTGCTTCCTTTTCCTGCCGCGGCAACTTCAATTCGTTGCCACCGTAGTCACTCGCCACCGCAGCAACCGACATGTGAGAACTCGGATTGTTTGGCTTGTAATGCTTAACCATCCACTTGGTCCTAGCATTACAAATCAAATAATCCGAACCTCGAGATACATGTACTTCCCAGAATTTGCAGTACACATACCCCTTTATAAAATTTTGCATCAACTCCATTCAACACACAGAACCGCAGCAAAAGCTTTACAAATGAAAAGACATACATAATAGAGTTATTACAGCAAGGGCCAACCGGCCACAACACAAGCTAAAGAGCTAAAATAACAGCGGAAGCAAAAGCCATAAGATGGCAATAAGCAAAAATCATACGGTTTACCTTTAGCCCACAAGGCAACCGACCGGGCCACTAACCTAGTCGTCAAAGTCGAAATCTGTCTCACGATAGTCAATCCCTTGGGGATCAACCTCCTCTGCAACAATTAAGCAATGCAAATGAGTACAAAAATGTAGTCGCAAGACTTACAAGTAACAGCCTATACATAGCTATATGCAAGCTTAATCAAGGAGAAGGCTCTAGATTCATTTTCAGCATAAAGCAAGTTTTCCTTTGCAATAATGTAGTAATTTGAAAGCAATTTTGCAATCTGTTTTTATTGTTCAAATAACAGTGAGACAAAACATAATAACAATATAAAGACATCCTGAAAGTGGCTATCCCAATAGCCACCACAACAATAGCCACCACAACAATAGCACGAATTACCCATTCGTACCACCCACAACAAGTTTTAATTAAAAAGTTATAGTCTAACTCTCGAAAGACTTCCCCAAGCGTGTCCATAACCTAGGACGAGGCTATTCGAATAGTTTGAAACCTTGCAGGGGTGTACCAATGTACCCACACATCAGACCACCTTTTTGCCACAAGATTAAGCACACTTCCTCTGGTATGCTGGCACGGCTAAGTCCTACGAGACATTTCCAATATTGTGTATTAACTACGAGTCGCCCGTATGGATAGAAACTCATACGTTGAGACAAAGTCATTGTAAAACTGAAAGTCAACTACCACTATAGGGTAAAGCTCCAGGACAACTACAATACCCTTCGGTGTGGAGAACCTAGATAGGATTCCACTCCCGCTCACCCACACATACCCACCCACAAGTTTCTTTTTCAACACAACACACACACACACAACCTCCTGCGACTCGGAGCTAACCCACGCTAAAGTACTAAGTCAAGAGAGGTCTCATATCCCCCTCATGTGGTTAGCACGCAAAAATGCTTGGTTTAGTGTGACAAGATGTTCGGTCCTTGTTGACTCAGGCATACCACCACACACCAGATAATCACATCATCATACCATATGCCAAGTCTCAAACATTTGATTTTCAGTTTTATACTTTACAAAGTAACAAAGCACAAGGTGTTGGACATAAGGTAATAATAAGATTGGTGTGATCCCAATCCTACTACAGGAAGCCTCATCACAGACGGTTCGAATCGTCATCACGCACAGTTTCCGAACCGTCTATATTTGTTGGTGCTGTGATATGGCGGTTATCCTGAGCGGTTCAAAACCGTCGTGATACGCACTATCACATACGGTTTTTGTTGAAATGCAGGAAACTATTATCACTGAGCGGTTTTCATCAAAAACCGTCGTGATCGAGAATATCACCGCGGTTTAATTTACAAACCGTCGTGATGACAATTTCATAAACGGTTCTTGTTGTAACCGTGCGTGATGAGTTTTCCTGAGCGGTTCTTGTTTAGAAGCATGCGTGATAGCCTTTTTCTATGGCAAAAACCGAAAACGGCTGCTAAAACTTTGGAGGCGTTTAGAGACCCTAAACGACCTTTTTGGGGTTTTCACTTTGGATTGAGCTTTTCGTTAGCTTTCCAACGAGCCAAAGAACGTCGCAATCGGAGTTCGTATGCAAAAGTTATGATGATTTTACCGAACGGTGCGCGATCTACCATCTATATTTTTGCCCAAACCAAATAACTCAACATGAACTACACACATCACAGTAGCATCACACACATCACAGTAGCATCAACTCAGTAATCCACATCACAAAGCAAAGGGGGGAGTAGAGAGAGTGAGGTCGTGGGAGGCGGGCGGCAGTGGAGGAGGCCAAGGCGACGAGGTCGTGGGAGGCCAGTGACGACGAGGTCGGGGTGAGGTGGAGGAGGCCGGGGGTGATGGTTCGGATGAGGCCTGTGACGATGAGGCCGGTGACGATGAGGCCAGGACAAGTTGGAGGAGGCCGCCGGCGACAAGCTCGGCGGAGGCCGGGGCGCAAGGTGTGAGGAGGAGAAACGGTAGAGGAGGAGATGGAGGTATGAGCTGTGAGGAGGAGAGACCGCAGAGGAGGAGATGGAGGTTATATAAAGCGAGTTTCGGCAGCCCGCCCATTATGTTCAAATTTTCATTTCCCGCCCAACAATCAGAGACGGTTCTTGTTAAGAACCGTCTGTGATAGCACCTATCCTGACGGTTTTTAATAGAACCGTCTATGATCATTCCTGACAGTTCTATTAAAGAGCAAATGCAGGACCACAAACCTCGAGAGCGGCGGTGTGGTAGAGGCGGTGGAGTGCGTAGAGAGATATCACAAGCGGTTCTTAATTAGAACCGTGCAGTGATAACTAATTATCACAAGCGGTTCTTAATTAGAACCGTGCGTGATAACTAATTATCACGAGCGGTTCTTATTCGGAACCATTCGTGTATTATCACGAGCGGTTCTTATTGTGAACCGTGCGTGATTGGTCTGAATTATCGCGAGGCGGTTTGTGAATAGAACCGCAGTGATAATTCCTGAGCGTTCTATTAATGAACCGTCTGTGATAATGACTATCACGAGCGGTTCTATAAGAACCGTCTGCGTGATAGGCTGGTAGCGCCGACCCGCAGTCGAGACAGACCCAATACGAGGCGGTTCCAAAGGAACCAAATGCGTGATGGGGCGTCTACTATAACTTTGTTTTGTAGTAGAAGCATGACTAAGCAACCACAACTCGTAAACTACTAAGTGATAAGAGCTCATCCAGCGAGCTCTAAATCACAGCAAGATAATCCTAGGCTCAGTAGTAGAGGATAAACATGTACCTACAGATTATGCATCTAGAGGATCAACTAATCGATTGATAGTTTAACAACAAAATAGAGCATGCATACATACACTTTGCAAACAAGATATTAGACTTTGAAAGTAATGGGATCAGTATGATCAAACTGCTTGCCTTGATGGTAGCTTTCTTGCTGTAGAGGATCGCTTTCGAACTCAACGAACTCGTCGGCACCTAACGAAAGAACGAAAAGAACCGATAAGAACGAAGAACACTGAAAAGACTCAAAAACCAACTTCAGCCAAAAGCTACGAAATTTTTACAGCAGGTAGAGCATGATTTTTAAGGAATTTAGCAATAAGAACCAATGGATTTGAATTCTCCATGCTAAAGTTATGGCCAAAACAAGATCAGCCGGTTGGAAAAAGGTTGAAAAATTCATTTCGGTTACTATTCATCCGAAATTAAATTTTTGGCACAAATTTCCAAAGAGGTGTTGCACCTCAAAAATTTATGGTAAACAAATCACCTTATGAGATGAACAACCCAAATTGATTCACCTCATTTAGAGCTAGGATGTATTTTCTATGATTTTTCAAAGACATGAAAAAGAGCACAAAACAAAAGCTACCCTAGAAACTTCTGAAATAGCAGCAAGCCTAAAACCTATTCTACAATTAAGCATACTAACATAGGAAACCAACAAATTTGGTTTCACTCAAAAAGGAGCTACAGAGAAATACTTATGCATTTTTCAAGTTAAATGAATTTTTAGAGCACAAATAAAGCCTAAACAGAAATTAAATATACTGACAAATTTTTCTGGAGAAAAACTAAGCTTCCAACCATTTTTATATTAAATCTTAGTTAAAACCAGAACTAACAAAATTTGAATCAACCGAAACGGAGTTAAAACAAATTAGTTATGCAATTTTGAGGTTTAACACATTTTACAGTTTACAAATAAAAGCTTACCGGAAATATAAAAACTAACTCGAAGCGGAAAAACATGGGCCGCCGAGATTGAATCCAACGGCCCATGTGCACCGAAGCACAACCGTGCGCACAGCCCAACCGAGCCAACCGTTGGATGAGATCCAACGGTCCACAACGAGGGAGACTTCGGACGGTCCGAACGTCCCACACGATCTAGGCCGTTGATCAAGAAACGAGGGGCTCAGAGCGAGGCAACATTCGGACGGTCCGAACGTTCCAAACGATCTGCGCCGCTGATCTCAAAATGGATGGCCCAAAGCTACCGGGAGGTCCGGGGGTCCAATAGTCCCTTAGATCTCGACCATAGATCTCCAAATGGACGGCTGAGGTTCGGTGGTCGGAACGTTCCACGAGATCTGAGCCACAGATCAAGAAATGAACGGCCCACGATGATTTGAGAGATCCGGAGGTCCGAAAGTCTCAACAGATCTGGGCCGTTGATCTCAGATAGACGGTTCTAATGAGCGCGGCACACAAGACTCAAGACAAAGGTGGTTTAAGAGCGAGCCCACATGTAAGCGACAGCTAAGACACTTAGGACAACCTTTAATGGTTTAAGCACTGATTAACAATGATTAGCAGTGATTAGATCATTTAATGACCGAATCTATGTCTTAACGACAACTCACAATGCGACCGCGTCCGACAAAGAACCCGAGCGCAAAGACGGCCTCACGCATGGCGACTCGATCACTGGCGCGCAAACCAAGAACACGAACATGACCGCAATAGCCTTTGCGACACACCGAGAGCATCAGCTCTGGCTACACGCTGCCTAGAACGGTGGCGAGCCGGCGATGAGCGGCGGCGCAAGCACGGCCAAAAGCGAAAACGACAGCTAAGCTCCGCATTGTTCTGAGAAGCAGGTGCCCAAGCCTCTAAGGACTAATAAGAAGCTACCTGAGCACTGGAGAACTTCAAAGAAGGACGGAGGAGCTCTCATGACGAAGAGGCTTGCTTGCTACCGAGGAAGATGAAGTGGAGATGACAGCCTGAGCAAAAATAACAAGACCGGGTCATCAAGATAGCTTCAATAGGGCTCAAGGATGGTCCATGAGCAAATAATTGAAGAGCTAAGGTCCTTACCGGAGCTGAGGAAGAAAGGGGTGCACTACAGCCGAATTTGAACAAACCCCAAATTTGACAATCTCTTTGAATGTCAAACAAAATTAAGTTAGGGGAAATGCTCAAGATGACAAGGGGCGCAAAGTGACGCGATAAGATTTGCAAAAAAACCACTGGAGCACTGTGACGCCAAGAGCTCGCTCTGGCTAACAATGGCGGATTTAGGGTTCTTTGGTGCTTGAGCTCAAACAAGCACAGAGGGAGCTAGGGTTGAGCTGGAAAAAGATCCAAAGAGGGGTTCAAGGGCTTTTTATAGCCGGGGAGTAAACATTGAGCTAGGGCAAAGCTCCAAGGTGAGCTCGGTCCATGCTCTGCCATGGGCAAGCCGAGCAGGTGGTGTAGTAGAGAAAGGAGACTTTGGGGCCAAAAGCACTGGGCGCATTTAATGCTAGCAGCAAAGAGCCGTTTGAAGGACTCCATGGAGGTGACCCTGCACTGCCACCCTCTCCCATGCGCTGGCAATGGCGCGGGCGTGAGGAAGGGGAAGAACAGGTGCGGCGCGGGCCCCACCAGTCAGTGAAAGAAGCTCAAAGTGGCTCGGGTCTAAAGTGAGCGAGTGGGTTGCGCCAAGTCCACTGACCCGAGTCCAAACTCTTTGACCGTTAGATCAACAATGGATGGCCAAGATGATTGAATCCCGGGTGGTCCAAAAGTTCACTTGAACGTGGGCGGTTCGATCAAAATCCGACGGCCCAAAATGCACACGCGCCACTTTGAACGCACACGGTGCACTTAGTTGATTGGGTTCAACCAACTGGCGCGAGTCTGACTCGAGCCCAACAGCACTTTGACTTAGGGTTTGAATTTCAAGCTGAAACTTGGAGAAAATATTAGAGGTAGCAAACTAACTCCAAAAATTCTGAAATTTGGGCTAGAGGTTCCTCACTCCAGGATAAACCTTGCGTAAATTTTCTAGAGGTTTTTATACACGGCATTTTTCTCCAGAAATTTCTCAAGGTTTGTTCTAGGGTTTGACCAAGAGTCAAACTGGTTTGACTGCCCCTTAAAAATTATCAAATAATGTCTAAAAATTATGAAATTTTTCAGAGGAGTCACACAGCATCCCTAGAACCAAGGAAAAATATTTCTAGGGATTAAACACAAGATTCTCAACAAGGAGGTCATGACTTTAGCCAATTGGAGATTTAGGTTTTTGATTTCCCACAATTCCTTTACAAGAATTGCAGAAAAGTTCAAACACACCAAGATGCAAGAAAAGTTTTAATTTCTCCTCATTTTCTTACATTTGAAACACACACCCAGATTTGGGATGTTACACGACGCGCCTTGCCGCCACTACTTTTACGCTACCGCAGCAAACATTTTCTCTTTTGCGGCATACTACAATATCTGCCGCTGTTTTGTAGTTTCGGAAAGGAGCAAGAATCAAAAGGGGAAACCCTAATCAGTTGGTTTCGGTTGGTTCAAGAGAAGAAAAGAAAGAAGAGAAAAAGACAGATTTATTTTGGTTTGCAGGAGAAGGAAAAGGAAAGTTTTTTTTTTGATATCAAGAGAATAAAAAAAACAGAAGGACAAAAAAAGTGTCCACCTTTCCAAAAATTGAAAAGTGCATCCAAATTATGCCAAAACTAGTGAAATTTGGTAGAGACCTTCTACATATAACCACAAGCTTCCACAAAACATTTTAGCAAGTTTGGCCCACGGGTTTGAAAGATATAGCAGTTTCCAATTTGAACCCGAGTCGGTTTCGAGTCCGAGTAGGATTCCGTTTCCGAGACACCTTCAGTAAAACATGCATATTTTTGCATACGGTGTCCGTTTTCAACGTTCTCGGACTCGTTGGAAAGCTAACGATGAGGTGCATCCAAAACAACTTGCCTGCTTGTGCTCGTCACCCTCTAGGGGCCCCAAAATCGGCCATCTTCTGCCCTGAATTCGCGTTGCAAGTTTTCGATTTTTTTGTTTTTGTCGTTTCTTTCAATCTTCCCTTCGGAATTTGGGCTTTGCCTCAACTGCAAAGTTGTAGATCTCATCGAAACCTTTCGATTGAGTATATATAAGCCATATAAAACTTTGTTATTTCATCTTTTGAGACTAGCTGTTGTTTACTGCTTGAACTAGAGGGTTGTTTACTTTGCACGTTATATTGTTTTTTGTGCTCTACATCGTGTGAACAATTGTCGAACCCGGGAGCGAAGGATCCCGAATTCTCTGTGTTCATACACTAGTCCAGGATTTCTAGTGTACACAGTTAAATGAAGTGATAATCAAAACATATCACGACTTTATTAATAATTATTCAAAGTTTAATACAAGCGGGCATGAGGCCAAATAAGGTAAAAACAATGAAATAAAATAGCGATAGTAGACCCAACGATTAGCCACGAGCAATAAATGGGAAGCGTGGCCTAAGCATCGATGTCCTCACCGTCTTGATAGAGGTCTTCTCTGAATAAAGATTATTCAAAGAAGAGTAAGCACTACCATCTGTGCTTGCAAGTTACACCCATCAAATAATGATTAGATGCATGCATAGGGTAAACAAGGGGTAATGGCGGGGTTTATTTGCACAAAGCAAACATTTTCAATTTAAATAATCATATTAATTTCCAAGGCCATTTTATACTATACTTAAAATCAGATTTTAAATAACGGTTTTATAGTGTGGATAACCTCCATATTTGAATGGTGAAGGATACCCTCCTATCACAATGGCTAACCGCCCCATTTTCCCCCAGGACTAACCATCCCGAAAACATTTGTTGAAATCATTGTGAAACCAAAAACAAGTCTAACTCGGAGTGGCTTTGCTAGCATGTCCATGACCATGACGCGCTATTGAATAGTTTTCTACTCTGCGAGTTTGTACAGCTTACCCACAAGAGATAATATGCTTTTTGTGTCGGCCAACCCACGCTTCCTAAGGCGTGTGACAAAGCAATTATCACAAGGTCGTTACGATGATCTACCTCAAAGTACTTATGCGCTAAGGTTTCGCTTCCATTGGACTGACCGTCCTCCGGGAGCCCCCTCTTGCGCCAGGTGGGACTATAGTCTAACCGACACCCACACCTACAACACGGCACAAATATCTATGAGGTATCCCAAATTAATAAGCCAGTCCTGCCCATACAAGACATGTGGTGGTGCAGTAGGCGTAGCAAAATACGCTCAAAGACCGGTCCTTAATCGACTTGGGCGTCTTTCAAAATCAAACCCTAGGTTTTTAATCTTAACCAGATTAAACCCGTGCATAAACCTGCACCCACCATTCATCCGTTTCGCCCAAGTCCAAACCATTTTAATTTTATTTTAGTAGAAACCACCTTTACAAATGCTCTATGGTAAAACAATACCATAGTTTTAAGTTTAAACCAATTTTGTAATGATTTGGCTAAATCCTCCCAAAATCAAAATCATGGTCTAAGCATTTGCTAAGCATGAATAATTTCCAAACCAATTTATCTATGGTGACAAAGGAATGACATATCAATATTCAAGATTGGCCATACAATAACAATTGGAATAACTACGCCTTAAAGCAGGGCATTAAAATAATTGACTAAAAATATGCATGCAATAATAATTTAAAAACTGAATTAAATAACTTTAAAATACTGGGGCAATATGGTCAAGGGTATAACTTGCCTTCGTTGAAGTCCTGAAACTCTAACTCCTCTGAAGGATCTACCTCTAGGAATCGTCAAAGTCTATCTGTGAAAGTACGACAAATTCAAATGAAATTCAAATAAATCCAAAAGACAAATCAAACTAACTCCAAATGAAATAAATTTTATTTTATTTAGCTAGATAATAATTTTATAAGATTTTAGCAATTTGAATCACTCAATTTGAAGTTGAGGTTCAAAAGATATGAATTTTACAAGTTTTAGCCTAGATTTGATATTTAAAAGAATTTCTAAAATTAAATACAGATTAAAAATAGCTTCAAATTACATAATTTTGGTTTAGTTGGCAAGATAATGATTTTACATGAATTTAGAAATTTGGAACACCCAATTTGGAGATTGGATGTGGAAGTTATGAATTTTACAAAATTTAAACCTAAATCATTATTTAAACAATTTCCGAATTATCTTTCTAAAGGAAATTCCAATTATTGCGCAAAATGACGTCGACCACGAGATTTTCGGGATTTAAAGGAATTAAAATAATTCCCGACGTCGCGGCCCCACGTGTCATAGACACGGCTTACATGGACCAAGTCTATGTGGTGATTGGCTTGGGGAGGTGGTCTTGATCGTGCCGATGTGGTCGCCACATGGGCCGCCACGTTGGACCGGTGAGGTGGCGTCGTATTGGCGCTTCGTGGGTGAGCCACGTCGGCTCGAGCTTCGGCGACGCCCGGCGAGGTGCTCACGGCGTTCTCTACGCTTGCAAGCAAGATCTTGTGGTGGTATCAACCGAGAGAGGGTGAGACGCTGAACCTCGTGGCTACCTTAGGTGCGAGCAGGCGTGGACGGAATGTCGTCGGCGGCGAGCTTTGGCGGCGAGGAAGTACGGTCGTCGTCGAAGTGGGCGTTCCCGTGGTTCTCCGGCGACGTGGATGGGTGCTCCGCCGTGGCGTCGAGGTGGTCTTCTTTGGTGTAAAGACGGAGGAGGTGGAAGCAGGGGGCGGCGGCCGAATCGGAGAAGAACGGCTTCGGCCGCCCGAGCAAAACTTCAAAATTCGCGAGCTAGAAGGGAGGAGGAGGGCTACGGTGATGGCGCTGGTGTGAGGAGGAGCCGCACCCGGCACCTATTTATAGGGCGCGGCGTGGCGGAGCTGCGTGGAGGGCAAGAAGGTTGCGTCTTGGCACGGCGAGAAAAGAGGGATTCGGGGCTCGCAGATGGAAAGGAGGCCGTGTCGGGCGGAGGAGATCAAGGAATTGAATCGCGTGCCAATCACGGGATGCGGCGGATTCGAGCGCGCAAGGAAGGTTTCGAAAGCTGCGTTAATGGCGACGCGACGGAAAGGAAGGTCTTGTGAGGAGAAAGGAAAGGAGACGACGACAGCGAGGCGTCTCGATTTTAATGGGCGGCTCGGATGCGAGGAAGCTCGGCCGTTAGATTTTAATCTAATGGTGGCGATATAACGAGGCGGTGGCCGAGATGAAGGGTCTGGTGCTTGTGGGCGTCCGATTTAGATCGACGGTTGGTATGCATTGAAGTTAAAGCAGCGTGGTGAGAGATGGCCGTTGGATTTAAATCCAGCGTCGATGGCTGAGTAAGTGGTGGAGTGATGTGGTGGCGAGGGGAGATGGGCTGAACCAGTTTCGGCCCAAAACTGATTAGGGATTTTCTTTTGTTTTCTTAATTGTTTTAATTCAGATAATTCGATTGGTTTTTAGAAAATAGCAAAATAAATCCAAAAATTATGAGAAAATTCACAGAAATTCTCAAGGGCATTTTGGATTTAAATAAAATAATTCCAACTTAAACTTGGTAATAGTTTTTGCAATTAATTTTGTTTTAGCTTTAACATAATTAAGGAAAAGCTTTTAAAATTCCAGAAACTCCACAAAAATAAATAGGTTTTAATTTTCTCTGAATTTTGAAAATTTGGGCTGTTACAAACCTACCCCCCTTAAAGGGAATCTCGACCCCGAGATTCAGACTTGGCTAGCAAAAAGGTGGGGATACTCGGCTTTCAAATCTTCTTCTCGCTCCCAGGTGGCTTCTTCTTCCGAATGATTTCTCCACTGGACCTTGCATGACCGGATAACTTTGCTTCTGGTGATTCGTTCTGCCACATCGAGAATCTTGATTGGTTGTTCTACGTACGTGAGGTCTTCCTGAAGGTCAATGTCCTCAAGGGGTGTTTCTTCTGTTGGCACTCGGAGACACTTCTTAAGTTGAGAGGCGTGGAAGGCGTCAGGATCGCGACAAGGATGTTGGAAGTTCAAGCTTATATGCAACTTCACCTCTCTTGGCCAAAATCTTGTAAGGTCCCACAAATCTGGGTGCAAGTTTACCCTTTGTCCGAAATCTTCTTACTCCTCCGAGTGGAGTAACTCGAGATAAACAAAGTCTCCTATTTCAAAGGTTAATTCTCTCCAAGCGGTTATCGGCATAACTCTTACGTCGGGATTGAGCCACTTTCGAGACGTTCGTGATCGTTTTAACCTTGTTTTCGACTTCTTTGATCAACTCGGTCCAAAGAGTTGATGCTCTCCTACTTCATCCCAAAGAAGCGGAGTTCTGCATTTTCTGCCGTACAAAGCTTCAAATGGAGACATCTGTAGACTGGCTTGGTAGCTATTATTGTACGAGAATTCTGCATAGGGCAGATTCTTGTCCCAGCTTTTTCCATACTCTAAGGCACAGGCTCGAAGCATGTCTTCCAGAATTTGGTTGACACATTCTGTCTGGCCATCAGTCTGCGGATGATAAGCAGTGCTGAAGTTGAGTCTAGTACCCAAGGCTTCGTGTAGGCTTTTCCAGAACCGGGAAGTGAACTGGGAACCTCGGTCGGATACGATTTTCTTAGGTACCCCGTGTAGACAGACAATCTTGGCTATATACAATTCTGCTAGTTTGCTGCTTTGGTAGGTGGTCTTGACTGGAATAAAGTGAGCTACCTTGGTTAACCGATCAATTATCACCCAAATGGAATCACACCCTGATTGGGTTCTAGGAAGTCCGGTGATAAAGTCCATACCAATTTCTTCCCATTTCCATTCGGAATTGGTAATGGTTGTAACAAACCCGGGTCTTTGATGTTCTGCCTTGACTTCGACAAAGCGTCCAGCAACGCTACAAACTCTGCAATTTCGCGCTTCATCTTGACCCACCAATATTTTTTCCTTGAGATCTGGTACATCTTCGTGCTTCCGGGATGTATGGAGTAGGGCGATTCATGAGCTTCCTTTAGAATTGATTGCTTTAATTCTGTTGATTAGGTACACAGATGCGGTCTCCAAACCACACCGTTCCTTGTTCATCTTCAGCAAATCCTGGGGCTTTACCTCTTCTCATATTCTTCTTGATCTCCTTGATGTCTTCGTCTTCTATTTGTTTTTCTCTGATCTGGTTCTGAAGAGTGGGTTGTACTTCCAAAGCATTGACACACCCTTGATTGACAATCTCCAGGTTTAGGTGCTTCAGCTCTTTGTACAATTCTGGTTGATTTTTCTGAACCAAAGTGGTGTTGCAATACGCCTTTCTGCTTAAGGCATCTGCAACCACGTTTGCTTTGCCCGGATGATAATGGATTCCAAGGTCGTAATCCTTTATCAACTCTAACCATCTTCTTTGTCGGAGGTTGAGTTCTGACTGGGTGAAGATATATTTCAGACTCTTATGATCCGTGAAAATCTCGCAACGGTTACCAATGAGGTAATGCCGCCGATCTTCTTGAGCATGCACAATTGCTGCTAACTCGAGATCATGAGTTGGGTAATTTCCCTCGTGTGGCCTCAACTGACGGGATGCATAAGCCACGACTTTGCCTTCCTGCATCAGGACACATCCAAGACCTTGTCGGGACGCGTCGCAGAAGATTTCAAAGTCTTTATGGATATCTGGCAAAACCAGTACTGGTGCAGAGACTAACCTCTTCTTCAGTTCTTGGAAGCTCTTCTCACAAGCATCTGTCCATTCAAACTTCTTTTCCTTCTTCAGAAGTTGTGTCATAGGTCTGGCAGTCTTAGAGAATCCTTCAATGAACCTGCGGTAATATCCGGCTAGTCCAAGGAAACTCCTTACTTCTGTGACGGACTTTGGTTGCTTCCAATCCATAACGGCTTCAACCTTGGCTGGATCTACAGCAACTCCTCCTGCTGACACGATATGACCAAGGAAGGCCACTTGCTTTAGCCAGAATTCGCTCTTACTGAATTTGGCGTAAAGCTGGTGCTCCCTGAGTTTTCCCAAAATCATCCTTAGATGCTTCTCGTGTTCTTCTTCATCCTTTGAATAAATGAGAATGTCATCGATGAAAACAACAACAAACTTATCCAAGAATTCCATGAACACTTTGTTCATCATATTCATGAAATAAGCAGGGGCGTTTGTCAAACCGAAAGACATAACTGTAAATTCATACAATCCATATCTGGTTGTGAAGGCAGTCTTTGGAATATCTTCTGGCCTGATCTTTAGTTGATGATAGCCGGATCGTAGATCGATCTTCGAGAAGATGCTTGCTCCTTTCAGTTGATCGAACAAATCATCAATCCTGGGTAGCGGATACTTGTTCTTGATCGTCACCTCATTGAGCGATCTATAATTCACACACATTCTCATACTATTGTCCTTCTTCTTGACAAATAGTACGGGTGCTCCCAAGGTGATGAACTTGGTGAATATAACCCTTGCTTCTTAGTTCTTCAATTTGTTTCTTGATTCGCTAGCTCATTGGCCGGCATTCTGAGGGTCGCTTTGAGATTGGAGCGGTCCCTGGGACTAAGTCAATTAAGAACATTACGTCCCTATCTGGTGGCATGCCGGGTAACTCATCAGGAAAGACATCTGGGTATTCTTGCACAACTGGTATGTCTTCAAGCTTTCTTTCCTCCAAGCTGGTCAGGATGGAACTTCCTCCGGCTGAAGACTTGGGTCCAATTCTCTTGATTCTCCTTGTGCATTGGTAAGGGTGATAGATCTATTGGCACAGTCTATCTATCCCTGATTCTTGGCTAGCCAGTCCATTCCAAGAATCACATCGAGACCTTGAGATTGCAGGACTATCAAGTCCGCTAGAAAAGGTACTCCGGATATTTCAAGGGTAAGGTTTGGGCATAGAGAAGCGGTTCTCATTTACGAGCAGGGAGTGGACTATCATGGGGTTAACTAAAGAGGAGGTAGGTAACCCATATTTTCCCACAAATTTATTGGAAACAAAGGAATGTGATGCTCCGGAATCAAATAGGACTGATGCTGGTACTGAATTAATAAGAAACGTACCAAGAACGACATCTGGTGCTGCTTGAGCCTCTTCTGCCGTGACGTGGTTCACACGTCCCTTTGTGTATTGAGCTGCCGGCTTGGTGCCGGGTGGTTGGAACTCTAGGTCTTTGGCTTGGTCGAGTGGGCTGTGCCTGCTCGCCGCTTCTTTGGACATCTATTGGCATAATGTCCCATCTCGTTATCGCCGAAGCAGATGAAGCCGGGTTTTTCGAGAACTGGGCGGCCTCCAGATTGAGTTGTTGCGAAACCGAAGTGTTGAGCGCCTGGGCGGAGGTGGGATTACGGACGAGAGGATTGGAATCTTCCATCTTTGCGGTGGTTGGGGTTGAGCGAGGCGAGGTTTGGGTTGTCCTCCAGCATTAAATTTTTGCGCAGCCATCCTTCGCTTGCGGTTCTCCATCTCTGTATGTTTGGCTTCCTGGCGAATTGCCTTGTCCACCAATTGTTGGAAATCGGTGAAATCCTGGGAAATCACCGACAGATATCTCATCATTCGATCCTTCCATGAACTTTTCTCGCTGTTTTCATCCTTGGCTACGTCATGCGGGCGAACGAGCAAGTTGGTTGAACTTATGCAAGTACTCGCTCACCGAGCGGTTGCCTTGGCGAAGCGCGCCGAATTCCTTCTTTTTCAATGCCATCATCCCTGCGGGAATGTGAGCATGACGGAAAGCTCGCACAAACTCTTCCCAAGTAATAGCTTGAGTATTGGCATGGGTGATGCAGAGATTGTCCCACCACTCCGAAGCGGGACCACTGAGTTGATGAGCGGCAAAAAGTACCCTTTCACGATCCGAGCACTGAGTGATATCCAGTTTCTTCCCTATGGCACGGAGCCAATCGTCGGCGTCCATAGGTTCAGTGCTGCTTGAAAACGTCGGAGGACACATCCTCATGAACTCCGACATCGTCAGCCTCTGCGGAGGTGGAGGTGGAGGTGGAGTGTGAGTTGCGGTTTGCATGTGCTGCATGCTGCTAAGCGACTGGGCCAGCAAACTCATCATATGCGTCTGGTGTGCCATTAATTGATGCCAGCTAGGTTCTTGATTGGTGGAGGTGGTGGTGCTTGCGGACGGATTTTCTGAAAATCCGCTGTTCTCGTTCCACGACCTTGAAACCTTTGCCGCTTGCAGACGGGTGGTCACCATCTCGCTAGATGTTTCTAAGGGTTTTAGAAGAGAGAGATAGAAAGAAAACTCTAAAGGGATAAATCTAAATAGCCCAAGAACAATCACAAGACAAAGAGCCAAATTTTTTCCAAAATAGTCCTTTTATTATTTTATCTTATTCTTTGATTATGGCTATCACAAGGGTAACGATAGCTCATAACTTGCGCCTAACGTTTACAATATGGGAACCAACTAAGGGTGCTCGGGGTATAATCGGCTCATCGAGGCGCCCTCTTTGCCTTGTAGCTAGCCTCTTCTTCCACGGCCTTGACCTTTCTTACGCATCTTCTTGCAGTCGTCTTGAGTGGCACGCAGTCATCTAGAGCGTTTCCATAAGCATAGTCCATTGCCTTGCATGTGTTCACGATGCGTAAGCTCAGAGAGTCCTCGTCTTCTTGGCGAAGGTCTTTATCGCCCTGGTCGGGCCGAACGCATTGATGGTAGTGAAATTCGAGCCATGGAATCGATTGTTGTAGGTGTAGCGGCGTCTTGTGGCTTCTCTGGCTGCGTCTTGAATGCCTTCGGCGAAGGTACCACGCCTTATTGGAGCGCCGATGATGTGGAAATCCGTGTTTGGGTTATGGTTGGCGAGAGGATCACTTCAACTCTCCAAATGATATTGGTTTCCCACTTTATCTTGGTACCCTTGATAGGTTGGTCTTTCGTTGTAGTCCGGTGTTGCATCATCTTCCAGAGAAGTGCAGCCCAATGTCTCGCGAAGATTAGTGGGAGATCCGAGTTGGTTTTTGACCATCTACAATTTTAGAGAAGAAGATGAGTTAGTAATTGTTTTAAAGAGAAAGGTTGAGAAGACTCTTGGATAGACACAAAATAGTTTTAGTTTTTGAAAATAAGTCCTTAAGGCATTTTCTAAGGCCACGACCTCTGATCGATATGGCTCGATACCACTTTTGTCGAACCCGGAGCGAAGGATCCCAAATTATCTCGTGTTCATACACTAGTCCAGATTTCTAGTGTACACAGCTAAATGTATGATAATCAAAACATATCACGCACTTTATTAATAATTATTCAAAGTTTAATACAAACGGGCATGAGGCCAAATAAGGTAAAACACAAATGAAATAAAATAGCAATAGTAGACCCAACGATTCGCCACAGCAATCGTGCTGGGAAGCGTGGCCTAAGCATCGATGTCCTCACCGCCTTGATAGAGGTCTTCTCTGAATAAAGATTATTCAAAGAAGAGTAAGCACTACCACTGTGCTTGCAAGTTACACCCATCAAATAATGATTAGATGCATGCATAGGGTAAACAAGGGTAATGGCGGGGTTTATTTGCACAAAGCAAAGATTTTCAATTTAAATAATCATATTAATTTCCAAGGCCATTTTATACTATACTTAAAATCAGATTTTAAATAACGGTTTTATAGTGTGGATAACCTCCATATTTGAATGGTGAAGGATACCCTCCTATCACAATGGCTAACCGCCCCATTTTCCCCCAGGACTAACCATCCCGAAAACATTTGTTGAAATCATTGTGAAACCAAAACAAGTCTAACTCGGAGTGGCTTTGCTAGCATGTCCATGATCATGACGCTGCTATTCAATAGTTTTCTACTCGCAGAGTTTATGCAGCTTACCCACAAGAGATAATATGCTTTTGTGTCGGCCAACCCACGCTTCCTAAGGCGTGTGACAAAGCAATTATCACAAGGTCGTTACGATGATCTACCTCAAAGTACTTATGCCCGCTAAGGTTTCGCTTCCATTGATCGACGTCCTCAGGAGCCCCTCTTGCGCCAAAGTGGGACTATAGTCTAACCGACACCCACACCTACAACACAGCACAAATATCTATGAGGTATCCCAAATTAATAAGCCAGGTCCTGCCCATACAAGACATGTGGTGGTACGGTAAGGCGTAGCAAAATACGCTCAAAGACCGGTCCTTAATCGACTTGGGCGTCTTTCAAAATCAAACCCTGGGTTTTTAATCTTAACCAGATTAAACCCGTGCATAAACCTGCACCCACCATTCATCCGTTTCGCCCAAGTCCAAACCATTTTAATTTTATTTTAGTAGAAACCACCTTTACAAATGCTCTATGGTAAAACAATACCATAGTTTTAAGTTTAAACCAATTTTGTAATGATTTGGCTAAATCCTCCCAAAATCAAAATCATGGTCTAAGCATTTGCTAAGCATGAATAATTTCCAAACCAATTTATCTATGGTGACAAAGGAATGACATATCAATATTCAAGATTGGCCATACAATAACAATTGGAATAACTACGCCTTAAAACAGGGCATTAAAATAATTGACTAAAAATATGCATGCAATAATAATTTAAAAACTGAATTAAATAACTTTAAAATACTGGGGCAATATGGTCAAGGGTATAACTTGCCTTCGTTGAAGTCCTGAAACTCTAACTCCTCTGAAGGATCTACCTCTCCTAATCGTCAAAGTCTATCTGTGAAAGTACGACAAATTCAAATGAAATTCAAATAAATCCAAAAAGACAAATCAAACTAACTCCAAATGAAATAAATTTTATTTTATTTAGCTAGATAATAATTTTATAAGATTTTAGCAATTTGAATCACTCAATTTGAAGTTGAGGTTCAAAAGATATGAATTTTACAAGTTTTAGCCTAGATTTGATATTTAAAAGAATTTCTAAAATTAAATACAGATTAAAAATAGCTTCAAATTACATAATTTTGGTTTAGTTGGCTAGATAATGATTCTACATGAATTTAGAAATTTGGAACACCCAATTTGGAGATTGGATGTGGAAGTTATGAATTTTACAAAATTTAAACCTAAATCATTATTTAAACAATTTCCTAATTATCTTTCTAAAGGAAATTCCAATTATTACGCAAAATGACGTCAGCCCTGAGATTTTTGGGATTTAAAGGAATTAAAATAATTCCCCGACGCAGGGCCCCACGGTCATAGACACGGCTTACATGGACCAAGTCTATGTGGTGATTGGCTTGGGAGGTGGTGCCGACGCGACCGATGTGGTCGCCACATGGGCCGCCACGTTGGACCAGGGGCTGAGGTGGCGTCGCGCTGGCGCTTACGTGGCTGAGCCACGTCGGCTCGAGCTCGGCGACGCTCCGGCGAGGTGCTCGCCGGCGTTATACGCTGCGGCGAGATGCGCGGGTGGTATCAACCGAGAGAGGTGAGACGCCGAACCTCGTGGCTACCTTAGGTGCGAAAGCAGCATGGACTAATGTCGTCGCGGCGAGCTTTGGCGGCGAGAAGTACGGTCGTCGTCGGTGGGCGTTCCGTGGTTCTCCGGCGACGTGGATGGGTGCTCCGGCCGTGGCGCCGAGGTGGTGCTTGGTGTAGACGGAGGAGGTGGAACGGGACGGCGCGCCGAATCGGAGAAGAACGGCTTCGGCGCTGAGCAAAACTTCAAAATTCGCGAGCTAGAAGGGAGGAGGAGGGCTACGGGTGATGGCGCTGTGGTGTGAGGAGGGAGCCGCACCCGGGGCACCTATTTATAGGGCGAGGGCGTGGCCGGAGCTGCGTGGAGGGCAAGAAGGTTGTGTGCGGCACGGCGGCGAGAAAAGAGGGATTCGGGGCTCGCAGATGGAAAGGGGAGGCCGTGTCGGAGGCGGAGGAGATCAAGGAATTGAATCGCGTGCCAATCACGGGATGCGGCGGATTCGAGCGCAAGGAAGGTTTCCGGTGCGTTAATGGCGGACGCGACGGGAAAGGAAGGTGCGCGCGGGGGAGAAAGGAAAGGAGACGACGACGCGGAGGCGTCTGATTTTTAATGGACGGCTCAGATGCGAGGAAGCTCAGCCGTTAGATTTTAATCTAATGGTGGCGATATAACGAGGCGGTAAGCGCTGAGATGAAGGGGTACGGGTGCTTGTGGGCCGTCCGATTTAGATCTGACGGTTGGTATGCATTGAAGTTAAAGCACGCGTGGTGAGAGATGGCCGTTGGATTTAAATCCAACGGTCAGTGGCTGAGCAAGCGGTGGAGTGGGTATACAAGCGAGGGAGATGGGCTGAACCAGTTTCGGCCCAAAACTGATTAGGGATTTTCTTTTGTTTTCTTAATTGTTTTAATTCAGATAATTCGATTGGTTTTTAGAAAATAGCAAAATAAATCCAAAAATTATGAGAAAATTCACAGAAATTCTCAAGGGCATTTTGGATTTAAATAAAATAATTCCAACTTAAACTTGGTAATAGTTTTTGCAATTAATTTTGTTTTAGCTTTAACATAATTAAGGAAAAGCTTTTAAAATTCCAGAAACTCCACAAAAATAAATAGGTTTTAATTTTCTCTGAATTTTGAAAATTTGGGCTGTTACAACAATCTTATGCTTGAGACAGAAGTTTGAGTAGTTGGCCAGCGTCTCTCCTAACAATTGGTGTGAGAATTTCCTTTGCTTACATCAAGTCATATTGATCTTTGCGTGTGTGTTCTTACACTTCTCTTAGTAGGCTTTGATTAGCTAGCTTTGATTAGGCTAGGATCAACAATATTGACCAGTACTTTGAAAAAAATTTCAACTTGTCGCACACCACCTCTTGCTCGCCGCACACCACCTGCTACTCGCTCTTGGGCATATGAGGTGGAAGAAGAAGACGTGAACAACTACACTACTGATACAGAAATAGATGGTATCAACGTTCACAATGATCGTAACCATCGTCGGCTTCGTCACAATCGTTAAGGTATGGCAAGAAATCAACGTGAGGTACATAACCATAATGATGCATTTGGTAAAATTAAATTCACTATGCCTTCTTTTGTTGGAAAATATGATCCTGATGCTTATCTCACATGGGACTTAACCGTAGAACAAAAATTTTCTTGTCATGAATTCCCTGAAGATAAGAAAGTTAGGGCTACTACGAGTGAGTTTATTGATTTTGCCTCTATTCGGTGGAGTGAATATGGTTGTACTCATCAGAACATACTTAGAATATGGAATACTTTGAAGATAGCAACAAGACATAGATTTGTACATTTTTATTATTCTCGTTATTTGCTTAATAAATTGTAACGCTTGAGACAAGGTAGTAGTTCTGTAGAGGATTATTATCAAGAATTGCAAACTGGTTGGTTGCGTTGTGGTTTAGATGAAACTAAAGATTGTAGGATTGTAATGGCGATCAGAAGGGGGGTTGAATGATTGCAGCAAATTGACCTCCAAATCCGATCTTAAACCTACGCGTTGAAACACCTGTGACCTCCTCGGAATTCTCTCAGAGAACCTCTACAGAACCTCTCCAATGACCTCTTCAAGAAGCTCTTCAGCGCACAACTCAAACACAGCAATCCAGAGACAAAGTAGAACAAATCTGAACTTTATTTCTCTATCTTGATTTGTGTCGACAAAGTGCTCCGCAAACACCCCTCACAAGCCCTCAATCGAAGGACCTCTCAGCTCTCCCTAAAGCCTTGCAACAAAACTAGCGTCAAAGCTATGGTTCCAGACCACCTCAAAAAACCTCCCCTCTGTCCTTTTTATAGGCAGAGATGTATCCGTGTCTTCAACGACACGAACAATGCAATCTATCTTTCTGAAAATCAAGGAACCCAAAACCCTTACCAACACGGGTTTTTCCAAATCTCTAAGAATTTTCAAAACCGGAACCTTCCATATCTCCTCACGTCGTAAGCCTTCAGGAATTCGCCTCCCAAAGCTTCACCGTGCACCACCTTTGATCTCCACGTGCTCCAGTATAACCCCAACCATCCCGTGACATCCACGACCTCCTAGACCTTAGATCTCCCCATCCTAGTCCGGGTCCTCCTCGTCACGACCATAATTGTCTCTACGCTCAACCTACACATGCAAAGATCAAAGAACTACAAATCCTGGCACAAGTTCTCCAACTTGACCAATCATTAGCTCACAAACACGCATAAACACTGTCATGCATCATGCAATAAGCTAAAACACATAAACTCAACTTATCTTTAGCCAAATCCCCAAAACGGCGGACAGACACACAGAGCACGATCGGTCGAAACTCCACGTTGGATCCGGTACTACCGCCCAGCGGTCGTACCTCACAAAACACACCGGTACTATCGATCCTTAAAGTCATCCAAAACTCTCCAAAACAAGCTCTCTGGAAAATCCATACCGCAACCTTGCGGTCATACCATTTTGCGGTACTACCGTAGTTAAAACTACGGTACTACCGATCTGCGGTTGTACCGCTCCAAAGCTGTGTTACTACCGCTTTCCAATGAAATCCAAGTAACCGAAAAACATGTCTTCTGGAATTTTCAAACCGCCATGTAAAAAATGGAAATACCGAAATGCGATCGTGCCGCTCCATGACTGCAGTACTACCGTTTTTCACTTGAGTTCAAAACTCTCAAAAACACCTTCTCTGGAAATTTTCAACCACCAACTAAAAACGGTATTACCGATGAGCGGTATTACCGCTATAAAACTTGTGGTACTACCGCTTCATGAAATCGCTTAAAAGCCTCAGAACAAAGCCCTTTGCCACGAGGACGATCCAGATTCACTCGGCCATTCGGACCGTGCGTCAAAACCGTCGGATCTGGAGCACTGTTCAAAGTTCGAACGTTCCCCTTGATTTCAACCGACTGATTCCAATCAAACGACTCACAATCTTTTAAAAGTTCGGACGGTCCGAACGTTTATCTCAAAATGGACCATTAGATCAAGATCTAACGGTTCGAGCAAAACACACGTTCAGACTCAGTGACTTGCGGTAATACCACGCTTCACTTGCGGTTGAACCGCCCGACGGTAGTACCGTGGCCACAATGCCGGTACTACCGCAAAACCTGACAAAAGCTGATTTCCACATAATTCAAAAGAACTCAAGAGCTATTACAAAGCAAGTAAACACCTAAGATCACAAGCATGTTCCAAAAACAATGTATTCACCATTAAACACCAAGACTAAGACTTCCTATTGTCAATGTGTTCATCATCAACTAACACGACCAAAACCTCCTGGTCTAACAAAGATGCTAAGATGGCTACATTTTTTGGAGGTTTAAACCGTGAAATTCAGGACATACTTGATCATAAAGAATAGAATTCTATCACTCGCTTGTTTTATCTTGCTTGCAAAGTAGAAAGAGAAGTGCAAGGTCGATAATCTCGCTCTAGGGGTAATTTTGGATGATCTTTTGCAGGTCGGCCAATTCAGCAATAGCACATGGCACCTTCCTCCACTTCTGGTTGTGATGCACCCTCCTCAAGCCGTGCGCCCCCTACTGCTCCTTCCACTCCTACACATGTCCCTGATGCAAGCAAATCAGTAAAGGTACAAGTCCCCACGAAAAGTGTTTCTTCTGTTACTTCTACAGGGTGATCTAGAGATGTAGAATGTCACCGTTGCAAAGGATTTGAGCACTTGATGCGTAATTGTCCAAGTCAGCAAGCTTTACTTATCAAGGATAATGGTGAGTACACTTCAGCTAGCGATACTGAGGAAGAACATGTTTTGGTTGCAGCTAACAATGTAGGTGATAAAATTAAGGAAGAACAATTAGGCCATGAAACATCTGACAAGTACCAAAGCCTAGTTGTCCAGCGTGTACTAAGTACTCAAATGGAGCTTGCTGGACAAAATCAACGCTATACCTTGTTTCAATCAAAGTTCGTCATCAAGGAACGTTCATGTAGAGTCGCCAACGATGGCGGAAGTTGCAACAATATTGCTAGCATAGACATAGTCGAGAAGCTTGGCCTGACCACAACTCAACACCATCATCCTTACTACATTCAATGGCTGAATTCTTGTGGTAATTTGAAGGTGACTAAACTTGTGCGCATATTTTTTTTAATTGGATCATATCGTGACTATGTTGATTGCGATGTCGTACCTATGCAAGCATGCTCGTTATTATTATGTAGACCTTGGCAATATGATAGATATACTGAACATCATGATAGATCTAATCATTATACTTTCACATATGAAGAAAAGAAAATCACTTTGCTTTCAATGTCTCCTGCTGCCATATTAAATGATGAATTAGAAAGAACTGAGAGAACAAGTAAGAAAAAGACAAAAGTTGATCATAAGATTATAGCTCCAAGTGAAATTAAATTGAAAGCTCCTGTTATGTTAGCTACAACATCTGATTGCATTGACTTGGAAAAACATGAATTTGAATGCTATACTATAATTTCCAAAGAATCTTTATGTCCATTAGAAGATACGTGTGTTTCTTTACCTCCTATTGCTACTAACCTTTTGCAAGAAAGTGATGACTTGGAGAAAACGATTGAGTCAAGGACAACTCAAATTCAAGAATGGGAGGATGATGAGGACATCAATCCTAAGGATGCAGCCACTACTTCGACATGCTGCACTGCATCCTCTACTACAACCACATCTTCTCTAATTAGACTTTCGGCTACAACAATTTCATATACTCCAATTGGGTCGAGCTACTTCTACATGCCATGGTGCTGCGTCACCTATTGTTGGCCCACGGGCTATGTAATGTATTGGTTGATGACTTGGCCTATCTGGTGGCCGGCAACCCTTGGCACGTACCGTTCATGTATGAATAGTACCACCGCCCCTCCCTTCTCCTCTTCCTCCTATACATAGTGGCCACCACTCTTAGGGTTTGGTGGGTTTTGTTATATTAAAGTTTAGATTTGCTACTTTATACTCTGTCCTCTTGTTCGACGAGATCAACAGAGACATTGTCTTCGGAACCTCACTTATCAATACAATCTCAATTCTTATTCGTAATTTTAGATTGTTTATTATCTTGTTCTTACCTGTTCTTGATTGCATGCAGGAATAGACCTTCGTGGTCAGGTCGATCGTGCTTCTAGCAAGGTCGATAGCAATTATGGAGTTGGTTCAGCGATTGTGGGCATATTGGTCGTATACGATTGGTAGCCGAATCGTGAGAGTCGTCTTCACCAAATCGAGTTATCCTTCTCATCGAAAGATCGGGACACTCATTGTCGCATTAGTAGCCCTGGTATCTATCGAATTCAGATACGAATACGAATTATCCGAATAATACAAAGGCTCGATATCCAGAATACCAGCCCATCAAGCAACAGCCCACTTTGGCCTATTAGGCAACTGCCCACTCTGGCCCATCAGGCATCAGTCGGCAGTCAGTCCATCAGGCATCAGTCGGCAGGCTCACCGAGGTCGTCGAGGAGCTTGAACTCTTGGCCAGCCCTAGCGGTGATCTCGACCTCTTCATCAAGGTCCTGCAGCTCGACGTCGCCTCGGCCGCTGCCATGGACATCGACGCTCAAGTCGCCACTGCCACCTACGTGGAGCATGGGAGCAGCTGGGCGAATTTCGTCGCCACTGAGCCCCCCGTGCCGGGAGTCAAAAGGAAGCGCGCGGGGAGCTTCGGCGTCGACGAAGCCGGCAACATCGGCAACTAGAGCAGGGTTGCACTCGTTGGCGAGCCTCCAAACCATCTCCTTCGGTTCGCTGAGTAGGGTTGCACTCGTTGGCGAGCCTCCGACCATCGCCCCCACCAACGGTGACCTCACCGCCATGTCTCCTCGAAACGGAACATCTCCGCTTTTGCCATTCCTCCATGAGGCCTCCACTCCCTTCTCTCTCCTCAGGGCCGGCGAGGAGAGGGCGATGGGTCTAGCTTCGGTCGTCGTGCGCCATGTCCCACCTTTGCCAGCTCGAGTCGGCTGCCGTCATGTCCCACCGTTGTGTCCCACCGAGGCTCGCCTTGACCACTACCATGTCCCATCGCCGTGTACTGCTGGGGCTCGGGTCGGCCACCACCATTCCATGTCGTCGGAGATGAAAGAGAAGGAGAGAGACATGGAAAGAGTGAGGAAGGGGATGCAACCTTGAAGAGGAGCAATGGACTAGTTGGCAGTGAAGGCGACGATGCTACCAGGGGTGCCCGAGGCAACGACATTGAGGGCAAAGTCATCGAATTCGACGTGGGAGAGGGTGATGTGGGCGAGGAAAAGCGAGGAGAAAGGGAGCACGAAGGAACTGCAGCTTCTCTACCTCACACTCCATGGATTCCTAGGGAGATTTGGTATAGATTTGGGGATTTATGGGGAGCTCGCAGGGATTGCCTTGCTTTGGTAAGGAAGATTTGATATAGATTTGGGGTTTTATGAGGAGCTCGTAGGGATTGCCTTGCTTTGGTTTTGTGCGATTGGAGAAGAAGGAAGGATTTTAAGTTGAGAAGACCATGGGCCATGGCCACCTGGGCACTGGGCCAGGGCTTTTTGGGCCAGCCTAAGGCACAGTCGGCTCGGCACGGCGGAGGCTCGACTCGGCCCGGTACAAACACAGTTAGGGTCGTGCCAAGACGCACGACTAACCTAGGGTCCGTCGGCCCGGCTCCCCAAGACGATGGGCAAGACGGCACGGCAAGACGTCGTCATGGGTCGCGGCTTAGGTCAAGCAACGACGATTGGGCAGTGGGCACGAAGGCGGCCGCAAGACGATCGGGCTCGGGTGGGCCTGGCAAGAAATGAGGCCAACAGCGAGTGGCAACGCAGGGAAGATTGAAGGAGGAAGAAGAAATGAACCAATATGCAACCAAGCAAAATGAAAATCAAGCCGGCCGGCAAGACAATTAACCATGCATCTTCCAAGCAAGAAGCAACACATGAAGTCATCGGACATCAAACAAGCACCAAAAAAATGAATGAATCAAGTTCACCCATGCTCCTCCTTCTCACCGTCGTCCCTGTTCTCCTCCGACGGCCACCAGGTACTCGAGCAATGGCTGCTCAGCGACGTCGTCGTGGCCAAGAACGAGGACGATGGGGGGCTGTGGCTAGGGGTGAAAACGGATCGGATACGGACGGATAATAGCTCTGCCATATTTGTTTTCAAATTTTTTTTCCAGTATCTGGATATGAATACGAATATGGATATGAATAATATCGAATACGAATACGGAGTGAATACGAATCGAAACGAATACGGTCGCGAATATTTTTCGGAGCATGAAAACCCCTTAAATTGTATGCCAAAAATTAACGAAAACATATAACTAGTTTATTTGATGCAAACATTCATGAATTGTTCATATTTTCAGTAACCACACATAATATTGGCACTAGCAAGCTGCATTAACTAGTTCATCGCAAACATAACACTTAGTTTACCATATTTAGCTCATAAGTCATAAGTCACAAAGTCACAAGTCATCACACATTCACACTTCGTTCATCACATATATAAAACTTAGTTCACACTAACATTGATCAGGCTGGATGGTTAATCTATACGCAAATGATTGTAACATCCCAAAGTATGTTACCAAAAATAAAATTAAAAAAAGTTATTGTTTTATTGGATTTTTCTGAGATTTAAAAGAGTTTTCTTGGTTAAAAAGAAAAAAATAAAGTCAATTATTTAATTTCCTAGTTTTAATGCCAAAAATAAAATTTATTGAGTTTTCTGGGATTTTCTGGGATTTAAAGTGAAAAAGGAAATTTTAATTAATTTCTTGAAATTTCTGGATTTTAAAAAGGTTTTTTCCTATTTTTCAGAAATTAAAAATAATTTATATGCAAAAATAAAACCAACTTTAAGTTGGAATTAATTTTATTAAGTTCAAAATAATTCAAGGAATTTTTGTAATTTTTTCTAAAATTTTTAACTCTATTTGCTATTTTCTAAAAGGCTATTTGATTTGTTGCATTTTCTGAAATTCAGAAATCAATTAAAATCTCCTTTTCTCTTTTGGGCCGAAATCCGGATATCCGGACTTCGACTTATCTGCATAATCCGTATTCGTATCTGTATCCACCGGATAGCATGCCTACCGTATTCGTTTCCGTTTCCGACAAAAAAATCCGAATTCGTTTCCGATCCAAAACTTATCCGAGAAAAATCCGATCCGCGATAATCCGAATCCGCTTCCGTCCAGATCGGTCGAAAACTATCCGATCCGTTTTCACCCCTAGCTGTGGCCCATGGGGAGCTCGTTCTCCCCCGGACTCGGAGGCTCGGAGCTACCCCCGATCTTCCCGGCGGACCCGGCCTCGACGCAGCGCCCGACAAAGCGGTGGGGACGGAAGCCCGGGCCACGCCATGCCCTGACGGCCCGACGGCCCCACCATCAGCCATATCACATGTGGAGGCCGAGCGGCAGCGCTGGGAGAAGTTGAACCGCCAGATCTGCGACCTCCGCACCGTCGTCCCCTACATCGCCGTGTTGAGCGCCCGCATGGCGCGGCTCGAGGCCGAGGCGAGGCAGGCGGCCGCCGCGAGGTGGGAGCCCAGCGACCTCCAGATCTGCGACTTGCGCCACCGCCGCCTTCCTCGGCACATCCAACAGGAGGGGGAGGGGGAGCCGGGGAAGGCGAAGCTCTAGAGGAAGCTAATGGAGGGAGAGAGAGAGAGAGAGATGAAGAAAGGCAAATCAAGAAGATGAAATGGGGACTGGGGAGATGGAGAGCCGGGAGCTGGCCGTTGGAGAGGGAGGCGTGGCCGCATGGGGAGTTGGGGACTGGGGCGAGATGGAGACGGGAGAGGGAGGAGAGGACGAGAGCCGTTGGGCTGCGGCGTGGAGACCGGAGTCCGGAGAGGGAGGAGTTCAGGAGAGGGGAGATGGGCGTTGGAGGCGAATGGCGATGAAGGTTGGAGTCTTGGAGACCGGATAGTGAAGAGAGGCCAAGAGACGTGCGGTAGTGGGATTCTTTCACTGTGTGGCTGTGTCCCAGTGTTTTTGCAGTGAAGTATGAGTCGACTGATAAGATGAGACGGTAGCAGAGGCCAGAGAATCAGAGACCAGAGAGACGTTGTGGTTTTAGATTCTCGGTAGCAGAGAGACGTTGTGGTCTTGGATTCTTGCCTATAAATTCTCTTCCCCTCCTCATTTTTCACCGCACAGCACAACTATCCTTTCTTATGCTCTCTATCTGCTCTCTCTCTCTCTCTCTCTCTCTCTCTCTTTGCTATCTCTTTGTCATCTAAATTGTAGTCTTTTAGTATGTTTGGAAAGAAGAAAACAGCAGGGCAGAGCAGCAGAGCACGCCCTCGCACTCCTAGTCCTCCCCCCCTAGAAGAAGTGCATGAGCAAGAGATCGATCCTCGCCAACTCTCCCCGGACATGGGAGACTATGGTATGGATGATCAACATATGGATGGAACAGAGGACTTTGAGGATGCCCACGTCTCCACCCCAAATGTCTCCACCCCAGACGTCGAGGCTGATGCAACGGTGCATGCAACGGGTGGAAGCTCCGGCGGCCGACGTGCATGGTGTTGGCAGCATATGGAGTACAACATAGAAATGGAGGACGGGCATCAGGTACCTTATGCCACATATAAATATTGTCATACTAAATTGTCTGCACGCTCAGGTGGAGGTACAGGTCATCTCAAGCGACACGCGCATGCGTGTTTGAAGAAGATAGCGGCTGGACGGACGCAAGGAGGCAACGTCACCCAGCTTAACTTTGGCCCCGATGGTTACATGGATGTACAACCCTCAGGTAGCTAGAGATGAAATTGCTAGATATATAGTTACTGAGGATCTTCCGATTAGGACGGGCGAAAGCTCTAGTTTTGAAAAAATGATCCAACGTGGTTTTTGCCCGCAATACCGACACGTAAGTAGGAGAACAACTACGTGAGACATAGTAGAACTATACCAACGTAAACTATCAAGTTTAAAAGAAAACTTCCTAAAAGTTACCTTTTCTTTTGCTTTAACCTCCGATATATGGACTTCATCCCACCAAAGGGCAGGCTATCTTAGTGTTGTTGCGCATTACTTAGATGATGATTATAACTTGAACAAGCGAGTCATAGGGTTCAGGTCTATCGATGAGGCACACACTGGAGAGGCCATCGCACAACGCGTATTAGAAGTCATTTAGGATTTTAAAATAGAGAACAAAATTATTGCCATCACTCTTGACAATGCCTCAGCTAACACGACGGCCATGGAGTTCCTCACACCGCATCTAGAGTCCTATACTAGTGGTTTCGTCCTCCACCAGAGATGCATGTGCCACATCTTGAACCTCATCGTGCAGGTAGGCTTGCAGGTAATGAAACCTAGTCTAGACAACATACGCGATGCTATCCAGTTCATTACAGTTTCAGGCCCAAGATATGCCCAGTTCAAGGAGTACTGCAAGGCCAACAATAAGAGGCCAAGGAAATTCAACTTGGACATGAAGGTGCGGTGAAACTCCACGTATACTATGTTGGAGCGGTGCAAGGAGTACGAGTACATCATCACTCTCTTCATCAATACTAATTCTGGTAAGCAGTTGGTTACTGAAACAGATTGGCTAGTTGCTGGTCATTTTCATGAATTTTTGAAAGTATTTTATGATGCAACCACAATTTTATCTGGTGTTTACTATCATACTTATTGCTTAGTCATCGAGTGGTTTTGGACTATCGCTAACGCTTTTAAGGAAAACAGAGATGATGCCCTTCTGAGACCTATTATTGAACCAATGCAGAGAAAAATTTTAAAATATTTTCAAGCTATCCCACATCTCTTCTATTTTGGTACGATTATGAACCTTCGGAGAAAATTAGTATATCTTAAGGGGGCTTACGAGGGAATTGGGGAGGTATTTGATCTTGATTTTTCTGAGGCTTACACTCACATTCATGACGAGCTTTTTCGAGTTTTCAATTTGTATTATGAAAAGTTTGGCAGCAGAAGTCAATTGAGAACAACTGCTTCAACAACGCAACAAGGACAGCGCAATGTGAGCGCTTCCAATGTCTGGAAGAAGCTGAAAGGTCCGACATCCAGTTCATCTTCTCGTGCGCCGACCCGGTCTCAATGGAATCCAAGAGTAGAGATCAACCACTACCTCGACACACCTTTTGCGGACACCGAGCTTGACTTCGCGGATGGCAATGATGTCAACCTCCTCTTGTGGTGGAAGAACCACTAGCGTATTTATCCCGTGCTATCACATTTTGCACGAGATGTACTTGTGGTTCCGGTGTCGACTGTCTCATCGAAAGCCACTTTCAGTACGGTGGGGAGGATCATCGAGCCAAGGAGGTCGTCTCTCACACCTGAGATGGTTGAGGCACTCATATGCCTCAAAGACTGGGAGAGCGCAGATGAACGGACGTAACATCAGCTCAAGGATCCGGAGATCACGGAGGCAATAGCCGACCTAAAGAATCTCGACTTCAACTAGTCTATCTATGTGTATCAATGTATGTAGTTGCTACACTCTTTTCCTTACCAGGGGTATCCCACACTGGAAGTAAGGTTTTTAACGAGGCAGCAAACTCTGTATTTGTACTATATGAAACAATGAATAAATTTTAGTTATTCCCCTAAATATTTTTGTGTTGCTGCGTTATGAATAATTTTTATTTTCTATCATATTTTTTATTTTTTCTACTTTTTTTCCTAACCCCTCTTTTTTCCCCTCCTATTTTTTTTCCCATTCCCTCCCTTTTTCCCCCCTATTTTTTTCCCATTCCCTCATTTACAGAGCCGAGAAGCTTCTCCAATCTCCAGTGTTCTTCAACCCTTCGCCCTTCAGTTTTCTTCGTCTTCCCCAAATCCCCGCCGCCGCGCAGCCCCATGCCCCCACCTCCCCTCTCCACACGGCCGCGGCTGTGGGCTGGTGTCCAGCCTCTCCTGTCCCCATCCCCCCACCTCCTCTCCTCCTCCCCTCGGTCTCGGCCCTGCCTCTCCGCCGCCGCCCCTTCAGCTCCCTCGCGTCGTGCGGACCCGGCAGCCGGCGCTCCGGCTCCCTTCCTTGGGCTCGTCCGCACTCCTCCACCGGTCCTCTGTGGGCTCGTCCGCTCGTGGCGCAACCGCGCAAGGAGGTCGTGGACTCGTGGCGGCGTTCAAAGTCGCCCTCGGGTGTGGGGGGCCCGTGCATCAGTGCGTGGAGGTTGACGGCGACGGTGGCGGTCCTCCATGACGGCGGCGATGGTGCCCAGGTGAGGTCGTGCAAGAAGGTCATGGGCTCGTGGCGGCGTTCAAAGTCGCCCTCGGGTGCCCGTGCATCACTACGTGGAGGTTGACAGCGACGGCGGCGGTCCTCCACAACGATGGTGACGGCGCCCAGGTGAGGTCACATGTCCTCAGTCCTCAGTCCTCTCCTCCCTCGCCCCTTGGTGGCTCGGTCCCTGAGACCCTGACCATCCATCATTTCCACAGGCGACATGGGACGGCGACGGTGACGGGACCGTGCTTGGGCCGACACGGCACGGCAGCGGCACGGTGGGCTCTGGACTGTGCTTGGGCTCGCCGGAGACGATTCGGACCTTGTCTGCACAAAGCTAGCGGCCGACGGGCCAGATTCAAGACAAAGACGGTCCGACCTGTGGTCCATCGTGCTCGGCTTGCGGTCGGCGACAAGACGCCCTATGCCTGTGTCTAGCCATGGGACAAGCTCAGAAGAGCACAACCATGGGAGGAGGCAAGCTGGAAGATAAGGGGGTGAGAATGTAGAAGATAAGGGCATTTATGTCCAATGCATGTCAAATACGTATAGGAGTGGTATATCTCAGAGTCGTCACTTTGGCATATTTCAAAATTAGAAACTCTACGATGACATATATCTAAATAACCCTTGTTTAAATGGATACGAAGCTACACAAATGTAAGTGACCCAACGATTCCAAAAAATCACAGTTAACCGTCGAATTAGTGTTAGTCTATGTTGCATAAGCTAAGCAATAACGTTATTGGCTCTTGTGTGTGTGTGTGTGTGTCTCTCTCTCTCTCTCTCTCTCTCTATATATATATATATATATATATATATATATATATATATATATATATATATATATATACATATATATATATATATAGGACGCCTGTTGCATTCTCTTGAGTACATACTCCCGATCTATATGACCCTTGATTTTCTTTGAGATCCGAGTAGCGTAAACGGGTATGGATGTAGCGGATACCTCTGTTAGTTGCCAACTATTGTAATTAATGAACTATTTATTATGCTGCATGCGGAAACCACTTCCCAAATATTAGGATCCTGATGCATGCGCTTGGTCGAGTGAAGCGATTTTGAAAATTTCCAAGCATTCGAAAGGATCAAGAAGTATATATTGTAAAGGTTCTATCATCTTTCGTTAGATAATCATAGACCGAGAATGAGAAGTATATGTCTAAATAAAAAGGAGTATATAGGTATCTTATTCATCTTTTAAAAAGGGTATCTTATCAAAATCAGTATGTGGTACTCCATCAGCATTGAAGGAATATCACCGTAATTAAACAAATGACGTATCTATCTATTGCCGATTGTTACATCAAGAACACATAATTTAATATAACATTTGAAAAGGGTATATAGGGCACCATCGATCACAAAATGGTACACAAACAGTACTACAATCATTCAAGAAGGTGGAAGAAAATCCACTTGTACAAACAACCATGCCTTCGTGCAAAAAGACACAAGACTTATGAGAAGGATCCGCCATAGCCAAGAACAATGCAGGTTGTAGAGAGTCCATTCCTCAAGGTGCACTTCTTCTGTCTTTTCTACTCAATGTGGAGCGCAAGCAACTTGAGATTAATGATGTAGCGATCGACCCAAAAAAGAAGTATTATCTTTGCTCCAATTGGTAAATCAAATATTTAAGAAACAAAGAATGGCTAATCTGAAAATGCATTGTTGCAAGAAAAAGTGACTAAGATCTTCACCGCCAACAAGCAGAGAACAAAGAAGTGCACGTTAATCCTATATATGATAAGTTAATTCTTGATCAATGTACCATTTTCTTTTAAATTCCAAATACCCTTTTCCAATATATGGGTTAGTAAGAAATTGGGGAGAATTTGATACGTGAAAACCATTCTCAATTAGGCGATGCATTAGTCTCAATTCTAAATGGACATCAACGACGTCCATGCTCTTTATCAAGATACAATCACTAAACATATCTTTTCCAAAAGACTAATATCCATTAGGAAATTAAAGTAGCACTCCATAAACTTTATGAACTATTCGTTGATGCTTGTATCAACCAAGAACTCCACTCCAAGAAAACCTTTAATATGCATCTCTAGCCAGATATTAGAAAATTAGTAGTCTATTTTTGTGAACAATACACTCGATTCTCAAGAATCGCATATACTACTTCTATTGGACCAAAACTACAAGCAAAATCACATTTGCTAAACAAGGATTTCCTTCAGTTATCGTGATAACGATATCACGAAAACTCAAGCGACCAATTCTTAATGTGATTATTTTATAGTTCAAACCATGAAAGGGTATACTACTTACAGAGTGCACCGCTTGATAATTAGACATCGATACTTAAATTTGTATTGCAAAATCGATTACCATTACTCGGTGGACCTCAAATTAACCAAGAACACAAAGATGCATATATTAGTTGAAGAAGTATCCAGTAGTATCGCCAACCAAATTAGTAGTATATATGTTTCTCAAAGAAGTATCTGCTTTTGGAGAACATAAAAAGTAGTATGCTTCAATAAAATTAGTAGTATTATTCTTCACAAAGAGTATATACTTACTAGTAAGGAGTATATATGAGCGCACGGATCCACATATCCAAAGTGGCATTGCTCCTATTGGGGATCACATATCCTCTCATCCTCCGCCTCCGGATCTACAAGCAAGACTAATACATTTTTATATCTCCAAGACCAAGAATAGATCGAAAAACATATACACAATGCAGAGAGGAATTACATAGGTGAAAAATAAGAATCGAAAAAGCTACTATGAAATCACATACGTAAACGATGCAAATTTTCAATCGGATCCGCCAAAGAAGGTGTTGGTGAAAGATATTGTTGTGAAACCAAGACGAATAGAAAATCTTCACCTTGTGATTCCAATATTCGACTGCAAGAATGGAGCTATGTGGAGCCTACCTCACGGTTACTCGTGATCAAAGTGGCGGTGTGGTCGAATCCATTTGGCATGGCGTGGCAGATGATCGAATCAATCGGCGTGGCGGTGTGATCGAATCACTAGCAATGCCGAGGCGACCTCGAGGTCGGTTGCCGTCATGAGGGGGCCCGAGGCTAGAGGTGGGCGAGCACGATGAGGGCACGCTGTGAGGATCTGACGGGAGCTGGCACGGGTGGCCGGGCGCAGTGGGGCGTGGCTGCATGGTGGAGGTGCTCCGGAACCCTGTGGGCGCCACGGAGGTGGAGGCCGGGGCTTCATGGCGGCACGCAGAGGAGGTCTCGGGTGAGCGCCCCAATTTATGCGCTTCTCCGCCCAAAACCCCGGAGGAACGAAGGTATATTGAACAGATCAATTTAATTAAATCAAAAATCAAAACGGGTTTCTCTTGTCGCATCGTGCGCAAAGACTCATCGGTACCCAAGAGTGTTATATTACGGTTGATTGAACCGAGTACGTACTCGGTGGTACTAAGCCATTTTCATATATATATATATATATATATATAAACCTTTTTTTTAACAAGTAGGCCCGTGAATTCAAACCGGTTCTATAAAACTTCTTGTAAACATCTTTCAAAACAGATACTCGCTCCAGTTTAAAATACTTGACGTCGTGTAGCTGTTGGAATTAGCTGTTGACGTCAAATAAAAAAAAACTGGAGGGAGTACTTGATTTCAAACAGAGTCCATCCTTTCTGCTAATTGATGTTTACCTTTGGTTAAAAAATTGTCGTAGGTTTATGAAATCTATGCGTATATAACTTGCAAAACTTTTACATTAGTTAGTAGTAACTAATAACTTATAATTATCAATATCACAATATGAACCGAGCGGAATACTGGAATGGCCCTAGCTTGTCAACCTTCCATAATCTCGGCCGATCCAATTTCAAACCTCTGGAAATGGATCATCTGCAATGCAGAGAAGCACAATGTTGTGTTTTAGGATGCATCTCAACCGTTCGATCGAGAGACGAGAGTTCATATCGATAACTACAGTGATATCACTACAGTAAAAAAATCTCCATAGTTTTTTTTGAAACAGTAAAATCAGAACTTTGGCCCTAGCAAAAGATTCGGATCCCAAACCTCCGAAAGACCAATTAGCACGAAAGAAGGCCCCTCCCTCAAAACCCCCCCCCCCCACCCCCTTGGCACTATTCATAGATGGATGGCAGGGCCGAGAGGCCCTCCCAGAGGCTCCTCCTAGAAGATTTATTTTCAATTAGCGCTGCCCTCTTGGTCTAAATCCAATTGTGGTCGGCAAAGAAGAACATAGCTGGAAAATTGTCGATGTGGGGGCCAATAAGTAAGAAACAAACAGTGGGAGTGGCTAGATCATAACTTTCATGCCCTGTTTGGAATAAATGAATTCCAAAGGAATATTTGGAGGAATTGTACTAATTCATACGAAATTCCTATGTTCCAAACAACTTATTCCTGTCACGTTGCAAACATTTGCATAGCTAATTAGTGTACTTCTGGCGTACCAATACGAAGAACCTTCATGGGTTCTGGTTGCGCGCGACTTGCTGCTTATCGATGCTGCATAAGCAGATATGTTAATACCAGAACAACCGCCGGTTCATCAGAGGATGCAATGAATTAAGCAAAAAAGTCATCAGTTACACGCTAACAGAAAGTGAACATCAAAGTATGATGCCAATCCTCGAAAAAAAAAGTGTGATGCCAAATCGTAACAGAAATTATAAATTGTCGGGCAATTCTATGAACTGATAAGCAGCATACAGTCGAAGCTGTAGAACACATAGGTGCTATTGGAAAATTGAAACGTCCAATCGGCGACGGTGTGAGCTGAAAGCAGCAGTAGAGCATCTAGCACAAAAATAAAAAATAGTACTACTGCATTAAAAAGCATAATTGAGCAAAAGATTTGATAGAACTCAAAAGATCCTAAGCCCTCACCGAAAAGAACTAATTCCTAAACCCTTACCTAACACTACGAGAGCAAGTGCAGCAAGAGCTGAATCTAAACGCGCTAGGACAAGGTGGATTAAGGTCCTGTTTAATATAGCTCCTAATCCCAGCTTCTCAGTTGGATTCGGAGGAGTCAACCCAAACACTCAGGAGAATCACCAGATCTTGCTTCTAGCAAGGATCGGAGCAGAAAATGAACTACGCGTGAGGAGCGAACTGTGGACGGATTCTCGTGGCACCCAGCCCGCATAAACCCTTCTCTGGCGACTCCCTTGCGACAACGCAGCTCGGGGCGACAGCGGCGACCGGCGACGAGGGGCGACGACTCCAGGCATCACGTGCACCCCTTATCCGGTCCTCCAGTGAAGGTATTGTGCCTCCACCTTAAACCCTAATTTCGCCGCCGCCGCCGCCTCAACTCCTCTCTGCCTCCTCCCCTCAGCCAGAGCAGCCTCCCGCGACTCATCCTGCCGTCCGGTAGCCCCCAAAATTGCAGATCTGAGGCAGCCCCTTTAGATTGGTTTCATTTCATCGTTTTGTGGATTTTTTTTTGTGAATTTCTGTTGATTTGTAATTGTATTTGTTCATGTGACAATTGATTTCTCCATCAAGTAACAATGTGGGGATTTGGCTGGTTTGGTGGTTGCTTGCTAGTTGTTTATAGCTGGAAGCTCACCGTAGACGTTATAATCAGTAAAATATGTGACAATTGATTTCTCCATCAAGTGACAATGTGGTTAAGCTGACGTGATTCCATGTAAAAAACAATTTTCATGGAATATACAGGATTTCTTATATATTAACATTTCTATCATTAATTCTATCTTCGGAATGTCCCATTCCTACCATGTCACATTCCTAATTTGTTGTAATTAATGGTTGCTTGCTAGTTGTTATAGCTGGAAGATCACCGTAGGTGTTGTAATCAGTAATCATATCATTTTTCTTACAGAAAAATTGATAATTGACCAGCATCTAATGACCACATTCGGTATGCCCCATGCTGTCCAAGCCAAATGTATTTTCGGTATGGTGAAGCCTAGCAAATGAATGTGAGAATTTGTCTCTTGTACGTTGGTGAGTACTACAATTGTCAAATTTTTTGCACCCAAACCGTGCAGATTGATAAATGACATTAACATACTGTTCCTAGACATAGCATAAAAATTTCATCTCTTCAAAGATGTCATCATCTACATATTTTTTCCCTCCCTAGAATATTCTATTTTTGACAATCCTGATCAGTCATGTTGTCTTGTCTTGTACATTGTGTAGAGCAGAAATCAGCAGAAGAGAACTTTGATACTATTTCGAAGAAGGTCATGAAGCCACTGAAACTTTGAACTACAATATTGAAGAAGAGCCTGTGGCAGCTAGCAACTTTTGGTATCGCATTTGCTGCACTTGGAGAAATCAACTAGACTAGCTACCATATGCAATTCGAAGAAACCTCTTTGTATTTGTAGATGTCATGAGATTTCAGTAGTCCACTAGTCCCCAGGCGACAAGCTTGGGATGATATGTTTTTTATTTCCAGATGTATTAACACTCAATTATCCTTAATCCTTGGAACACTTCTATGTTTTGTTGTGATGATATGAGTTTGTCTCATTTATATACATTCATATGGTCTTATGAAATTTGCAACAAAAAAAACTAGAAATTTGTACACAAATACAATTGAGTTACAATCAGGGGTAGCATAGTTTTTTTTTTGCCTGAAACCCTCTATTTCATGGTTTTTAGAGCCAACATCATAGTCAAATGATTTCCTGAGACAGCTCTACATTGTCAGAGAGATTAGAGAATCTGGAAAATAAGAATGCCAAGATATATCAAACAGAGCCTAATTAACAGCGTGCAAATTCCCACAAATTCCCAGTACTCCACGGCCATCACCTCGATCGGCGATCAGAAGTAGTCGGCGCCCGTGAGCAGCCTCCGGCCGACCTCGAAGGAGACGAAGGCGTCGATGCAGGCGTACTGGATCTGCTCGTCGGAGAGGCAGTAGGCGTCCCAGCGGCCCATCGTGACCCTCCGCGGCTTCACGAGGTCGGCGCCCATGACGACGCGCACCACGGCCTGCAGCCCGGCCTGGCGGAGCTCCGGGCGGTTCAACTTCTCCGCCGCGAGGCCGCGCAGGTCGACCGTGTTGGCCACCGCGAGGCCGTGGTCGTCGCTCAGGCGCTCAGCGTCCGCCTCCACGCCGACGCCGACGAAGCAGTAGCCGGGGTCGGCGAGGAAGCCCGCCAGGGCGGCGGGGACGTAGTCGGCGTGGAGGAACTGGAAGATGAGGCAGTGGCGGTAGACGCAGAGCTGCAGGAGCGCGACGGGGTTCTGCGCGCCGCCGAAGTTGGGACGCCACTCGACGTCGAACCCCACGACGACGTCGCGGATGGGGCAGTGGTACAGGGAGCGGACCTCCCCCAGCCAGCCCTCCACAGCCGCTCCGGACGACGTCACGGTGGTGGTGATCACGTGCTCCCCGAAGGCCACGTCGGTGACGTACGTCTCGGCGGCCATCGGATCGCTTCCCCCGTCTGCCTCGCGCAAACGACAAGGGTTTTGAGAAGGGAAGGGAAGGCAGCAAATCGAACGGTGTTGAGTTGCAAGGCAAAGATGGCGTTTGTTATATAGAAAGGAGAGGATAGACCGGCTTGGGATGTTGCGAGGGCACAAACTCACAAATTCTTTTTAAATTCCAGAACAAAGGGCATCTATCCGAGTCATTTTTCATTTAGCATTTCGAAATTCCAAAACAGAAGGCATTCCAAATAGCGCTATTTTTGTTTTTTTTTTTGGAGTAGTGCTATTTTGAATTTCGAAAAGCAACGGTAAAATAATGGGGTCTCGGGTTGCTGAGAGAAGACATTGGGAATAGGCCTTGCACTTTTGCTTTTTGGCTGTACTGTAGCGGCGCTGACGGATCAACCTGTCGGACAAGATGTTTGACACCCACTCCTCCCTACGGTGGTCTTGATTTGCCGTCCTCAACCCAAAAGTTATCATCGGATTTGGCCAAATCCCAAATCGCAAGTACTAATGCCTATGTGAAGTTTGGAATATTAAATTGTAATTTTTAAAACTTACCTTCAATTTTTATAAAAATAGAGATGGGATCTTGCCTTGGGTTTCAAAAATATCTACAACTCCATTTAGTGTCTGTTTGGAAAGTAAGAATTTCACATGAGACAATTCCTTAGGAATAAAAAAAAGCATGTGTTCCATACTAGGCCTTTTACAGTTATTGATCGTATTTTTACCTGATTTATGTGAATTTCTACATTTCAAACCATGGTTATTAAAACACTGCTGGATCGATGGTTCAATAGGGGGGAAATAGGAATTAGAGTATGATCAAGTACGATCCGCTTTGCGTATTTTCTACTAAATTGATGTAAAGTTCACGCTTTCCTTTCTTTAAAAAATCCATATGTTCCAACTTCCAGGTCCGAGAGGTTGCTTAGCCCCATTATTTCACTCGACATTATATCCTAGGCCCCAGTGCTGACGAGGCTTAGGGAGTATAAGACATGGGTGCAGATTGGGGAAATCCCCATCGTCCCGAGAAACCCTAGAGACACAAGTTGTGTCGACGCGGTGGATGGCGAGCTCCAGGAACTCAAGCACGTCGTGTCGGTCGGTGGCTTCCTTAGTGGTCGACGACGGCGATGGGAAGTTCTCTTCGTCGATACCGTACCGGGAGGGGCCACTTGATTATGAACCGACCGGCTGTTGTAATTGTCGGCAGAAGGCGGCTAGATGGATCTCTAGGAGCGACGCAAACCCTGGGAGGAGGTACTTGACCTGTGCGAAGGTTCAGGTGAGTGGAATTCGTCATGTTGTGTGGTCGGCGATATGTGTTCTTATGCAGTTCGTTTGCTTTCTTCTCAATTTGGACCATGTGCTTGCGTTACTGTGGGTGGGGGTTACAAATTTTGGAGATGGTATGATCCGAAAACAAGTGATTTTGCTCACCAGAAATTGTTGGATTCACGTGACTGTGTAAGGATTTTGACGAAGGGGTTGTTCACTAGAAATTGTTGGATTTTGCACGACTGTGTAAGGGTTTTGAGGAAGGAGAACAAGGAACTGAAGGCCTCATCTAGCGACGAACATGCTAAGCTCGATGTATTTGTGGCTACCAAAGCAGAGGAGTGTGCTAAATTGAGGAGAATTGTGGTTACGAAAGCACATGAATGTGGTGATTTGAGGAGAATTGTGGTCGAAAATGTGGTTATAGTTGTTCATCTTAGTGATAGGGTCAAAATGCTAGAAAAAGAAAGAATGTTTATCATCTTGGTGCTGGTATGCAATGTGCTTGTTGTAGTTGGCTTGATGTTCTGGTAGTACCGTTGAAAGTTTATTGATGTAACTTGTGCCTTTGTTATATGAAATTGAATGTTCACTGGAATGGAAATATCTATCTTCTATTATTTGTCAGCATCATCTTACAAATTTCTCTGGAATGGAACATGCAAAAGTAACATATGAAATGGAACATGACTAAACTGAGTAGTGCATTGCATAAGTTCAACAAGTAACAAAGGAGTTCAAATAATGCATAAGTTTAACAAGTTCACATACTGCATAAGTTTAACAAGTTACATACAAGTTCACACAATGCATTCTGCTAGTTCACACACACACACACACACACACACACACACATTCTCAATGCACACTTTCACTGCTTGTTGTCGATCACATCACTAGGGGACATCAGAAGCGTCAGCAGAGTTCTGTACCTCTTTGTTGGAGCTTTCTTCTTTGGTGGCTCTTGAGCATTGACATGAGTAGAAGCATGATCAGAGGAGAGTTGTACTATGGCACACGAACTAGCCTGAGAATTAGGGACATTAGACTCTAGCCTTACAGATGCAAAATCATATATCTTGTTTGTGGTGAAGTATATGCATGATATGGCATGACAACATGGCAATCCTAACAATTACTAGTATCTAGAAGTGCATTTTTTGTTTTCAAGGTTTACTGTAAATATGTGATTACGATGTTTGACTTAAAATGAATCCTTACTATTGAATATTGCATGGCAATACCCTGATTCAGTTATGTATGCATTGAGTTTCTTCACATGTTGTTATCTACATAAACATTGCCTTAATGATCCATTTGTTGAAAGATTCACACATGTTACCTACGAAATCATAGTTAGAACCTAACTTGAACCAAGCCCTGCTCCAATGGTGTGGGTCAGTGTTCATCAACGCCTGAGCTCTCCTTCACACATGCTTTGGGCCAATTTGGCTCTGGCCAGATTGAAGAGGCTGATGCAAGGTGCTTTGACACATCTCTAAAAACTTTTTCTGTCACTCTCTGTCCTTGAACTTCTTCCTCCAGTTGGCATAGATATATTTAGCACACCTTCTGTCCCTGCATTGTACATCCAATTAGTTAGTAATAAAACAAATAGTATGCATAAGCAACTCAAATTTGACAATCTCGCTCACCTTTTGCTGATCAGAGATGATCACCCAACCCTTATATCTTTAAAAAGTAGATAACAAAACCAGTCCCAATTATCATTTGTCTTATTCTCCACAACTGCCCAGGCTATAGGGTACATTTGGTTGTTTGCACCCCTTCCTAGAGCACAAAGGAATTCACCATTGGTAGCTCCTTTGAAGAAGCAACTATCCAGCTCAATGACCTTCCTACACCCAGCAAGAAAGCCCTTCTTGCATGCTTCAATACACATGTACATTCATCATCATCGTCTACTCCTGGAGCTCCTGGAGACATTGCCTCAATCTCATCATCGTAGTCACTAGCTTCCTTGTCAGGTTCATCTTCATACTCCTCTTTAGCTGCTGGTGCTTCCACATAAATTTATGCAACACCACCTTCCACAACACAATCTAACATTGTCTAGCATGCCTTGTCATCCACCAAAACACTCAACCCATCTGCCAACTCTTTCCCTAGGAACAACCAATGCAGTAACATCCCTTCCACAACATCGCAGTGGTCCTTGAGGTGTCCATTAATCTCTGGTATGGACATCTTGTCATGTTCTATGTAAGACATTCCCTCCGATCTGCTGGTGATATGCCCTAGAGGCAATCATAGAGATGATTGTATCACGTCTATATTTATGATTTATAGAATATGTTCATTGGATGAATTATTATTTATAAAGATGAACAAGTATGTGACTTATTGGTGAAACTCTTTAATAGTTATATGATGCCATTCTAAAACTATCCCTGGTCAGATGCCAATGGTCGGGACACTATTAGCTTATCGATCAGCACATGTATTGATTGATGGCCATGTTTCACTGGTCGTAGATATCGGGATATCGAATCAATAATGTGAGCACATGTTAGAGAACATGGTGTTGGATTGACCTACCTTAAGACACTATTGAGATTGTTATAATTTAATGTCTCATTAGTTGGTCTCAAGCAATGATGATGTATAATCCTTAGACCTGAGATCAACATGGTTTTCTACATGTGTAATAGTACGCTTAGAGGTTGCCAAACGCTACTCCGTAATTAGGTAGTTATAAAGGTAGCTTTCGGGTATGCTATGAAACATGCAGAAGGATGTGACTGGTCATATATATATATAGGATTTGCCCTTCCTAACATAACAAAAGAGATATCTCTGGGCCCCTCGATGTGGTCGGATAAAGAAAAGTGCATTGTTGTGCCACTTGTGGTCGAAGAGTCGACCACACAAAGTTATTCATCACTAGATCGAGGAAGTATTGGACAATCCATGGATGACAAATATCTCACATGGAGTTCAACCAGATATCGTGAGGCAAAAGGAGTATACGTAAGTAGGTCGTTCAGTCTGACCAGATACGAACCGGTCGTATAGAGATACGGACTGGTCATGAGCTGGTTGTCGGGACCCAAAAATACAATTATGGACCCTCTGTGTATAATGCACTAGTCCAGAATCACGCTAGTGCACACAGTGTTAACATAGATGAATATCGATCCACGCAAGACGATTAATAGCATAAACGAGTAGTTTGATTAACAAATAATGGTTTTGACCTTATGATTGAGTTTACACTTATTAAGCCACGCAGGGCTGACAGAGAATTAAATAGCAGCGGAACAGATAATTTCAGCAGAATCCCATCAATTCACCATAGGCAACCGACTGGGATCAAGACCCTACGATCAAGCTCCTTCGTTGAACTCCTCCTCGAAAGCAGGCGATGACTCCTCATCTTCTGTTGATTTGATTTAGCAAGCATGAGTACACAACCGTACTTGCAAGTCATACCACAGAATGCAATTATACATGATGGTTTATTCCAAAGGAATAACTTCTGTGGTCCTTTTGCAGAAATACAACATTTGCAATTTGAATATGAATAATAGATTGAAAGCATAAAATAAAACAAATAAACAATATTAATTTTAACAGTTTGATTTCACAAAGACACATAGCCTAAACAAGTTATTCACAAAGCCATATGACTTAGGTCACACAGCTCCCTTGCCAAGTTTTTATGAAAATTTACCCCTCGTGTGAAATCCCCGAGCATGTCCATGACCGCGGATGCGGCTATTCGAATAGATTGATTTAACGCTCTGCAGAGTTTGTACATTTTACCCACAAGATACAACTAGTGTAGCTAGCACTAATCATAACAAAACGTTTCAGAAACTTCATCTCAAGCATTGACACTCCTAGTGCGCTTAACCGTCATACCAAACTATACACAGTGATTGGTAAGACACACCCCGTGATGTGACTACTTGGTAGCACACTGACGAGGATTAAAACATCTATGTATTATTTTAATATATAATAAAAGACCATACGTCTTCATGGTCGTAACCCCTAAGACTGACGACCTCCCCGGTCGTTAGTATTCCGAGAGGTTACTTATGGGTACCACTGCCTGATGAGGCTTTGTGCCTAATCCTCACCGTATAACCGCCGTAAAATTATCGAATCGGTATTTCTTATCGTATGATGAATGGAACACGTGTTATAATGCTCCAAACCATGCGATGGTACAACCCCGAGACACCGACTATTAACCACCCTACGGTTAAGCTTTTCACAAGCAATCGCAAGGAAGTTAGCACATTGCTAACTTTCTACCGCTCCGACCAATCGTAATGCTTCACCAGGACGTTTTCTCCAGAGTAACTGCCACCTCTTCGAAGATATTTAAAGGTGAAGCACAAGAGACAACAACAGAGACAAGAAGGAGACGATAGGCTATTACACAAAACAAGGCCAAGGCAAAGATATGCACGAAGCCTCAAGCGGTGGAATTAGAAGCTAGATAATCGGCCTTAGACTCATATTCTAAGTCCGATTGTCGGTTAAACATTCCTCCATTCAAGGTAATTCAGGGTAGTACTTAGCCACATCTTGTAAATCCAGTTCATATCAATAAAGAGCGACCCCCATTCCATTCCGTGATATTCCACGTCATTTTCCTCGCTTATTTTCAGAAGATCGGCGATTCGATCGCCGATACCGGGCGCCATCATCTCAAGGCCATGGAGCGGAGGTCAACCTCGTCGAATCTCCAACTATAATCAAGCACTCAAGTGGTCGGACACCGCATTTCTTCAAAGAAGACGATCGCACCATCCCATCGACTCGACCGGGTAGGTTCCCCATCATCGCTGAACCAACTATTAATAATTGTCGGGTTAATCGGGTCTTAGTGGATGGGGTAGTTCCTTGAATATATTATTTGTAGGAGCTTTAGAAGAAATGCAGTCCCCATGTCAAAGATGAAACACGTGAAATATGCTTTTCATGGCATAGTTCGGTTCTACCGCTAAACCGATAGGACAAGTTTCTCACGGTGACGTTTGGAAAACCCGACAATTTCCGAACAGAGAAGATCCCGCTTGATGTAGTAAACTTCAATCCAAGATACAACGGAATCCTCGACCAAAGATTAGCAAAATTCTTGATAGCCACGCATTACGGTTATCAAAGTTTGAAAATGCCGGGGCGAAGAGTCATCACAATTCGAGGAGATCGAAAATGGCTTACGATGCGATCGAAATCCTTTGCATCGTTGATGAACTTCCGACCGAGAGGTTAATCCGTCTCCCATGCGAGTCAAGCACTCGGCCAAAGATGACGCCCAAACCATCCGACTGCACCAAGGAGGTACTACTCGACAAAAGCGCTTCCCGACGGCGTCAAGTCGTCACATGGGTCAGACAACCAGATCCAACCGCCAAGATTACGGTCGGGCAAGACTCGACCCTAAATAGGAAGAGTCGCCGTCTCCTTCCTTCGAGCAAATCAAGAGCGTGTTTGCTTGGCAAGCGTCCGATATGCCCGAGTCCCCGGAGGTGATCGAGCAGGCTTACTCTCCACCGATAAAAACCGATCAAGCAAAAACTACGACGCTTTTGCACCCGATCGGAAGGAAGCAATCCATCGGAGATTGACAAGCTTCTCGAGGCAGATTTATTCGTGAAGTCAACCACCCACAAAGTGGCTTGCTAACTCGTAATGGTTAGGAAAAATAATGGAAATGGCGAATGTGTATCAACTTTACAGATCTTAATAAAGCTTGTCCGAAGGGCGATTTACTTTCCCTTCCCCGCATTGATCAACTAGTAGACTCTACTACGCGCGAAGTTACTAAGTTTTTTAGATGCGATTCGTGGTACCACCAGATTAGTATGTGTAAAGAAGATGAGGAGAAAACTTCCTTCATCACCCCATATGGTACTTCATGTTATATTAAGATGCCATTTGGTCTCAAAAATTGGTGCAACTTTTCAAAGGTTGATGCAAAAACTTTTAGTCCACAAATCGGTCGGAATCTAGAAGCTTATGTTGACGATCCGTCAGAAGACCACCAACGTCATGCGACTACATTCCCGATTTACAAGAAACCTTTAACAACTTGAGAAGACATAACCTCAAGTTAAATCCGGAAAAGTGTGTGTTCGAGTTTCACTGAAAACCGCTTGGTTTCCTAGTTTGGCTAGAGGTATTGAAGCTAATCCAAAGAAAATTGCGCCATCGACGAGATGCGCCCAGACCACTTAAGAAGGAAGTCCAAAACTAATCGGTCAGTATGGCGGCATAAGTCGCTTCATAGCAAGATTAGGGGAAAAGGATTACCTTTCTTTAAACTTTTTCTAAACATGGGAGTTTCGAGTGGACTAAAGAGGCAAGCGATGCCTTTGAGGAACTCAAAAGTACCTTACGAGTACCGGTCTTAGTTTCTCCGAGATCGGAGAAACATTGCTAATTTACGTGGCAAAGAACACCACGAGCGATTAGCGGTGTAATCGTTGTAGAAAGAAATAATATCCAACGACCGGTCTATTACGTAGTTTAAGTCTTACATGGACCAAAGGAAAGATACCCACAGTACAAAAGTTGCTCTATGGCCTCCTTATGTCTTCAAGGAAGCTAAGGCACTACTTTCGTGCCCACAAAGTGGTTATACCTACCAGATATCCCTTGGTCAAGTCCTTGGAAACAGGAATCATCAGATTTAATAGCCAAATGGGCGGTCGAGCTAGGGCGTTCGATTCCATTTTATTTCACTTAACATCAATAAAGTCCGTGCAATAGCGTAATTCATTGCCGAATGGACAAACCTCGAACCCACCCAAGGACCCGAGTACGAACACCACGACGAGTGGACAATGTATTTCACGGTTCCTTGATGTTACAAGGATCGGGTCGGAGTGGTCTTGATATCCCTCATGGCGAACACATCAAGTACGCCATCGGTTAAATTTTCCGCCACCAATAATGTGGCGTAATATGAAGGTTTATTGGCAGACTCGAGTACTCGCTCGCTCGGATTCGCAGACATTAGTGAAAGGCGATTCTCAACTAGTAGCTTAATCAAGTGGGGAAAGAGTATCAATGCTCAAGTACCAAGATGTCATCTTATCTCGCGGAAGTACGAAAACTTGAAAAGCACTTCTTTGGTTTTCAGATCAACATATTCCTAGAAAGGAAAACTTTCTAGCGCACCAGCTTGGCACGGATGGCCTCCACGAGGTCGACCGTCCCCGCCGGAGTTTTTCTCGAGCAACTCAATTCACCCTCGGTAGTTGAGCCTTCCGAGAACATACATGATTCTTTGCAAGTTGAACAAACTAATCAAGGAAACATGGATGCTCCTGTGTCGTTGACGATTGGCGCCGCCACGATCACGGTAGAGAGCGGATGACATCGATCTACAATTATCTTCAAAGATGACACAATTCCAGAAGATGATGTAGAGGCCGATCAGATAGCACTAAAAGCCAAATCATACACTCTAATCGAACGATCTTGTATAAACGAGGATCTCATGGAGTGTTGATGAGATGCATATCTCAAACGGATGGCATTAGATTGCTAACCAAATCCATGAAGGCGCTCAGGAGCACACCATTCCTCTGAGTAACCTCAGTCAGTAAAGCCTTCCTAGCAAGGCTATTATCGCCAATCGCCTTCATGATGCAAAAGAGCTTGTGACGAAGTGTGTACAATGTCGGTTTATAGTCGACAAGTACATCACCAAAGACAAGCCTTACAAACAATTCCTCTTTCTTGGCCTTTTGCAACCTAGGGACTAGACATTCGGGACCTTTCCTAAGAGCACCGGGGCTTCAATTCCTTTTCGTCATGATTGACACGTTTACAAAATGGATTGAAGCCGAGCCGCTTGTTAAAATAACAACCGAGGCCGCTAAGAGATTTCTCTTGAAAAATGTGATCACGCGATTTGGTGTACCCAACAGATCATCACAGCATAATGGTTCCCGATTCTCCAAAGAATCAATTCCGTGAGTTCTGCGATGAACTTAGTGTCAAAATTCATTTTGCTTCATTGCATATCCGCAGAAAGCAACGGAGCGATTGAGCGGCTAATGGTATCCTTATGCGAGGATCAAATGCCGAGTATTCACCGCTTAATCAAACGGTCAGCGCTTGGGTTAAAGAACTTCCCTCGTGTTATGGGCGTTCGAACCACGACCGATCGTGCGGCCGGTGAAACTCCATTCTTTTTGGTTTATGGTCTTTGAAGCCATGCTTCCTCCGTAACTCAAAATTGGCTCGCCGAATCGATCGCTTTGACGAAAATGATCGAATGAACGACGACTTCGACGACGCCGATTTCCTTGAAGAACGCGAAACCAAGCCCTTATACGATCGGCAGCCTACCAACAAGCCATGCGAAGGTACCATAGTCGTAGGTGCGACCTTTGCACTTTGTCAGAGGTGATCCGTTCTCGTAAAAATTCGTGAGCCAAACAAATCGCAATAAACTTTCTCCTAAATGGGAAGGTCCTTACATCGTGGTCGAAGTAACCCGACCAGTTCCATACGATCGCTATGTCCGATGGGCAAATTTTGTCAAATTCTTGGAACATCGATCAATTGCGTAAGTTCTATGTTTAATTTTCATTCTTTCATTTCTTTCAATTTCAATTTCATTAAATTCATTAATTAATTAAGAAGTGCAACCTTGCTTATATATATACACCTACATTCTCGTCGCTTATTATTGTTAGTCCGGCCTGAGAAGACATTTTTCTCCGATATCCTTTATAAGGATCTCTCGATACTCTATGGTCCTAGTCGTGAGCATTTTTTTCAAATGATTCCCACGCAGCGACTACACTTTTTTTAAAGAAAATGAGTAATCGAGCACCACACAACTACCTATCTCATGAATGATATGCTTACCATTTTGAAGATTATGCTTCATTATTTCACGATTCGGTCTATTCTTGTCAGCTCATCGGTGGGACACGGAAAGCCTCCTAGTCGAAGTCTCTCCTTTTCAAGACGTGGTCCCGCCTAATCGAAGGAGCTTCCTAGCGACGGTTCTTTTCTTACAATCCTCGCTACCGATCGGATCTGAATTTGAACACGCTTTCAAGAAATGTGTCGATGCCTTCGTGTCTTAGCATTAGTTCCACCAGATTATGGGACAATAGATATAAACAAAGTTCACTTATAATTTGTTGCATACATATTTGCATTTCTTCTTATGTCAAGTTTGACAAAGTCTTTTTTCCGACCATATATAGTGTTTTTGATTGGTATTTCCATTATGACAAGCAAAGATCTATAACTAGTCGAAATCATCTGTTGGTCCCGACCACATTTGATTTCCTAATCGCAACGATCGCTTTTGTCTTACATGTCCAAACATACCTTCAAAACTCACATACATGGTTATGACCTCTTTTTATTCTCTTTTTGGCTCACCGCTTGTACAAGAACGTTCTTCTACTATCAAGCGATTGGGGCTAGGAAATATACGAGAATTTTAAAAAGTCAAACAGATAAACAAAAGCTTTGTCAATGACATAAAAGGTAAGTTTTCATAGATATTCAAATATTTTTACACTTGCAGAACCTACTCTAAGAAATATTCCCGCCTAACTATCGCTTGTCGGAGATTCGACCTCCATCTCCTCTACAACTATATCTCCGAGTGGCCCGAGTTCTTCCATGAACTTGGTCGCCTCCTCAAAGGGGATTGAAGTCATCTTTAACAGCTTGGAGATCAATGGAGGGTTTGAAGCTTTCGCTTTTGCCAAAGCAAAACTAACTCCACTTGCAACACTGCTTTTAAGGCCAGGCATAATTCGTCCGAGTAGTTTTGACGTAACTTTAAGATCCCCTAGAAGTTGACCCAAATAGTTCATTTTCTATTGGATCTCTTAAGATAGGCACGCTTGATCCTCGATCCCAAATCAAAGATCATCTTGTTCAAAGTATGAATCTTTTCATCAATATTTTGAGCAAGAGCCGCCTCCTTATCCCGCTTCAAATTTCGAGTTTTTTTACTCTGCTTAGCATTTCGTTTTCTCTGCAAAAACAAATCGCTTAATGAACACAAGCATCATTGAAGGAAAATCAAGTTTACTTACATATTACCTTTATTTTTTTTGCTAAGTGTTTCATATTTGGTCGTTGTTTCAACGATCAACCGGTCCTTAGCTGAACTTGCTTCAGCAAATGACTGGTCCTTAGCTTTTATTTCTTCTTCAAGAAAAGCTGTCTTGGCTTTTTCAGCCACAACCTCCTCTTTTATTTTCTCCAGATCTATCGAATGCGATAAGGAGAATAATTGTAGAGGAGCAAAGTATTGAAGAAGAAATGAAGTTTAAAAGGAAAAGTTCTTACTTTCCAACTCGGAGTGCTTTTGCTCCAAGTCCTTAACTCGCTGGGTCAGTCCTCCGATCACAGCAAAGTTCTCGACCAAATGCTACACAATTAGCATTCTCTTTCTTAAGTTCCTTATAAACTTTGTAAAAAGAGTTATGTAACCGGTCGAGAATACTTATTCAATTGCTCGGTCATTATAACCGCAAAAATCAAATCAGGTGCATCTTGAGCTAAGTATCCGATACTTTCACACGCCTCATCAAGCTCCTTATCCTCGGCGAATCGGGACTAAAAGGAACTTGTTAGGTTGGGAAGGGTTATCGGCAGATGATCGAACTGTTGAGACCTCTCAGAGGCATCTACCTCCACGTAAGGGGTTTCAATCACCAAAGGATCCAACTCACCGTTGTTCTTGTCACCGCCGGGGCTTCTTCGACCACTACTTCCTCAGAACTTTGTCCCGAGAAGTGCTCGCCTGAACTTCCACAAAGCAGTCCACAGAAGAACACGGCCTGAAATGACGGAACACCGTAAGACCTATGCAAACCAAGATGGAAGTTCAAAATATCAAATCATCAAGGAATTATTAAAGATACATACTTATACGATCACTTTCATTTGTACATACCTTGTTAATTTCTGGATTTGACTCAAACGCCAGAGAGAAATCTGTGCCGCTTAGCCTTCCTTTTCTTCTCTTCCAATTTTGCCGGTTCGGACGGCAGAGTTTGTTGAACCTCACATCCTCCAACAAGATGTCGGAAGTTATGTCCTCGACCGGTTCGTCAAGGTCCACATTCCCGACTATCCGGCCTGAGGGAGTGGTTTCATCAATCTCCGGATCGCTTGTTTCAAGAATAACCGTAAGGTCGTGCACGACCACTCTGAGTCTACACCTTCGCAGCTACATTCTGCGGCCTTCAGCTTATCCACCTAAATCAAAGAACAAATTTGATTAGGTGAAGAAATCCTTTATCTAAAAAAATTTCGTACATATATGACTCCAAAATGTTCTATTACCTCGAGGATTCATCTCCTTCAAGTGCCTCAGCACGACTCGGTCGGAACCAAGGTGGGACGTTGATCCTCACCAGATTGTATGATTCGCAATCCAACCGATCGCAAATATAGAGCACGATTGGAGATCTGGTGGAATATATGTATATACATGGTAAAAGGAATTTAATAAATTACCTTAAGCCTTGCAGTCTCCTTCAATAGGAGTTATGCGGCTAAGATCTTGGGGCATTCACCTTTTCTCCAGCTCCCCAAGACAGATCACCGACTCGTTTTTAACTTCCCCAGGTAAGAACTTTAATGAAGGAAGAATAGACAGATTTTAAGGTAATACATTTATCAAATCAAAATACCGATCGAATTTATCTCAAAGACTTACCACCTTCCGAGGTAGCTTCATCACGATCAAGGCACCAGAGCAGGAATGAGTCAGGAGCTTCAATGGGCTAATCTGGCGAAGGGTAAAATCCTTCACCACATGCCACGAAGTCAAGCCCCGACTACTAAGTCGAGATGGCATCCGCCCATCTCTTGACTATCCTCGCCTTCTTTACGGTTTCCTTCCACTTGAGTTTTCACTTGCTCTAGTTCCGCCAAGTAGAGGCCATCGTCTTCAGAACTGGTCATGTAAAACCAAGATTTTTTCCATGACGACCACTTAAGATTTCGCAGACATGAAGATGTACTCATCGGCCTTCCGCCATGAAAACGCAATGTGCATTCCCAGAGAGCCTCAGATTTTGCCGCAGATTTTCCCATCACCATGCGGTAGAAATAACTAAAGAGCTTCAAGTTCGGTTGTATTCCCTGTATGCCTCGCACAAATATGCGAAAATACTAATATTTGCGATCGAATTTGGGTCAATTCACCAATTCCACCCCGTAATGTTCAAGAACGCGGAGGAGGAATTTGTGTACAGAGTCTCAAACTTACATTCGATGTAGGCAAGAAAACAGGATTTCGCCATCTTCACGGCTCGGAAAATGCTCTCCGGTCGCCGGTCTCCAATCAATCGATTCCTATCGGGAGCATTCCCATCTTCTTCAAGGCCTCGAGTTTTTCTTGCCCAATTCAAGGCAACCACTTTGTAATCTGCTCCGACATGGCGAAAAACCTCAAGAATGAGTAGCAAAAGTTGGAGACTTTGTGGTCGGAAGAACAGAAAAGACTCGAGGATTTCTTGGCGAGAAGCTAAAGGGGATCGAAGGGATTCGGAAGCATAAAAATTCTAAGAGCCCAAATGAGAGGAGATCTTATAACCTTCCGATACTTTCAAGGATTTCTACAAAAGTCCAACCGACAAAAAGCTTCTTTTTGTTCAAACGACAGAGGAACTCTTCGCTTCCCAAGGCAAGTTCTCAACTTTAAAGTGAACATGCATCACTTCAGATACCACGACATTAAATGGGTTCGCCTGATACGATTTCATCGGAAAAGGTATATACACGACAGCCCATTTAAAGTTCGGGGCTAGCCGACGAGGATTAAAACATCTATGTATTATTTTAATATATAATAAAAGACCATACGTTTTCATGGTCGAAACCCTAAGATCGACGACCTCCCGGTCGTTAGTATTCCGAGGTTACTTAATGGGTACTCGGCCTGATGAGGCTTTGTGCCTAATCCCACCGAGATAACCGCCAGAAATTATTGAATGGTATTTCTTATCGTATGATGAATGGAACACGTGTTATCGCTCCAAACCATGCGATGGTACAACCCCGAGACATCGACTATTAACCACCCTACGGTTAAGCTTTTCACAAGCAATCGCAAGGAAGTTAGCACATTGCTAACTTTCTACCGTCCAAACCAATCGTAATGCTTCACCAGGACGCTTTCTCCAGAGTAATCGCCACCTCTTGGAAGATATTTAAAGGTGAAGCACAAGAGACAACAACAGAGACAAGAAGGAGACGATAGGCGACACACAAAACAAGGCCAAGGCAAAGATATGCCTGAAGCCTAAGCGGTGGAATTAGAAGCTAGATAATCACCTTAGACTCATATTCTAAGTCCGATTGTGGGTTACATTCCTCCATTCAAGGTAATTCAGGGTAGTACTTAGCCACATCTTGTAAATCCAGTTCATATCAATAAAGAGCGACCCCCATTCCATTCCAGGATATTCCACGTCATTTTCCTCGTTTATTTTCGTAAGATCGGCGATTCGATCGTCGACACACACCTCCACCCATTCAACACAGTCTAACCTACTACCTGAATAGCAATATCAAAAATCCATAACTTACTAAGTTAGGCCCATCCCATCAGGCATGTGGTCGTACAGTAAGGCTCAATTCAATAGCGCACAAAGTTAAGTCCTTAATTGACCAAGACAAGACTTCTAATTTAACTACAAATCCCTATGCACACAGTTTATTATTCCCGTGCACACAGCTCCACCCAAAGTAGCACACAATACCACTTGCCTCCGTCTAAATCATTTCCCACCCTATTGGTTAAGTGCAACACATGCCATCAACGAGTAATAGCACATAGTACACACAGTTTTATCACTTAGTCAAGTTTATAATTGCAACTCACATGAAATGATGACTCATGGCATGACTAAGCAGACTAATCGTATCTAACCAACCCACGTTGGTGCTACAAATATACCAACTAATTAAACCAATCTAGGGTGACAAAATATTATGACATTACAATAGACAAGGTGGATATAACAAATTGAATTAATAACTAAACCCAAAAGCATTTAAATAAATACTTAAAGTAAATGCAATAATTTGAATCAATATAACTTTTAAAATCTGGGTTCACCATGATCAAATGTATAACTTGCCTTGGAATAGTTCTAGGTACTGATCTTGCTCTTGAGGTGCTTCTTCTTCTTCAAATCTTCCTGAAGTATTGACGTCTACTCACAAACAAAGCAACAAACAAAATAAATAAATAACAGAGGCAAAACAAACTTTAAAAATTAAATAAAAATCTCGGATAAATAGATCTTGAATTTAGATGAATTTAGAAATTTGAATGGGCTCAATCGGAGTTCGGATGCAAAAGATATGGGCTTTTGGAAGTTTGAATCTGAAAGAAAACCCTAATTTTGGATTATTCCGAATTTCTGAATTATTCCTTAAAAGAAAAATCGGATTATTGCGCAACGATGATGTCAACAATAGATTTTCTGGAATAAAAGAAAATAAAAGAAATAACTGACATGTGGGACCCACATGTCAGCGACTCGGCTCACGTGAACCAAGTCCACGCCAAATCGGATCTTGAGGTTTGGCAGGGCTGCTACACACGTGCACACATGGCGCTGACTTGGCATGCACGTGGACGACACGTAGATGCATGCGCTGATATGGACGCTAACACGAACTGCCACGTCAGATCGATGGCGGCGGCGCTCGGGAACCAAGGTTTCGACGAACGGCGGCGATCTACCGTCGATGGGTAGTACTGGGATGTAGCCCAGGTTATTGCGAGCCTGAAGAACCTACTCCAAGTGGTCGAGGTGCACTGTGGTGGCTAGCGGTGAGCTCGAAGCGGCGGAGGTGATACGGCTGTTGTCGGACAAGGGCTCCGGTGAGGTATTGGCGTCGGGGAGGGGCGTGGAAGGTGGCTCTGGTGACAGCGGACACAACGGTGCAGTCGACGAGGACGCGGCGACAACGATGGCACCGGAATTCGAGTTTTGGCCGGCAGCGGCAAAAACCCTAAAAGCTTGATTGTGGCAGCGCTAGAGCTCTCTGGGTGGAATTGACCTAGGGTTTCATGGTGCAGGTGCTCTTGCGATCCCGTGGGTGCCTTTTATAGGGTCGGGGCTACTCAGATTTGGAAATCCCCATATCGGGATTATCTCGGACTCTTTTGAATCACGGGATATAGTTGGGTTCGGGCACGATTGAAAATAGATACGCGTGCGGAAAGCTAGGGGATAGAATTTGGTAACGAAATCAAGGAGGTTTTAGTTGGGATATCTCCGTTGTCGAATGGAGCTTGGAGCTCATCCATGGCGGACGGACGCGGGCTCACGCGAGGAAGAGACCGACCGGAGATTTATTAACGCCAAGACGCGCCCACTCCGGCAATGAGACCGAGCGAAAACACGCGTCTGTGAGTGAGTTGAAATTTGAGGTGAGCGTCTTGGGATGGGCATGAAGCGGCCACGCGAGTGAAAAAGGGATTTGGGCCGAAGATATTCGGCCCGAGCACTATTCCGAGACTTTTAATTAGTTTTCTAATTTTAAAAAATACCAGAAATTCCCAAAGGCAAAAGAAAATAGCAAATGATCTTGAAAAAATTCTAGAAAATATATCCAAGCATATAGAATCTAAATAAAATAGTTTTGACCATTGTTGATGTTGACTTTAATCATATTAAGTTGTTTTGATATCCAAAGTCCAGCATTAAGCTTTTAAATTAAATTCAAATAAAACCAAAATGGTGAATTTTCTCCCTACTAACTATTCAAAGATTTTTTTTAAAAAAATCTCAGAAAATTAGGATGTTACAAACCTCTCCCCCCCCCTCTAAAGGAATCTCGACCCCGAGATTCAGGTTAGCTAGAGAAAAGGTTAGGGAATTCGACTTTCAGCTCCTCTTCACGCTCCCACGTTGCTTCTCTTTCTGAGTGGTTACTCCACTGAACTTTGTAAAAATGAACGGTCTTACTTCTGGTCTGACGCTCTGCGACATCCAAAATCTTGACTGGCTGCTCTTTGTAAGTGAGATCATCTTTCAGCTTAATTGATTCCAGCGGGGCTTACTTTTCTGACACACGAAGACACTTCTTCAACCGAGAGACGTGAAAGACATCATATACTTCTGCTAATGATTGCGGCAGCTCCAACTGTTAAGCTACTTCTCCACAGTGATCTAAAATCTTGAACAAATCAACATACCAAAGGGCAAACATAAAATATTTTTATATCTCTTAGTGGCGTAACTCAAAGATAAATAAAATACACGTGATGGGGAACGTTGAGATTCCATTTTGGGCCTGCAGTGTAAGCAGGGGCCAACCCAACTAGCTGGTCAGCTGGATATTTTACTCCGGTCGTGCCAACTCCCAAGTGGCAACCGTGCTCCCTTCGGAATTCGGAATTTCGGATACGTGTTTGGAACACCGGAGCAAATGCAAACCACCGCTCCCTCCTCTCCGTTCCCCTCCGCACCCGCGCCACCGCCACCACCTCCGCCGCCGCGCCGCGCCTTCCCCTCCCTCCGCCGCCGCGACATCCTCCTGCTCTCCGTGGCGCCTCTTCCGCTCGCGTTCGCCCCGGCAGCCGCCTCGGCGCGCGGGCTATTCCGCATGCCGCCGCCGCGGCTGGCCAACCGCTACTTCCTGGTGCGCGCGGGAGAGTCGGTGTACGAGGGGCAGGGCCTCCTCCGCACCAACCCCGTCGCCAAGACCTCCGTCGACAGCGGCCTCTCCCCCGAGGGCCTGCGCCAGGCCGCGCGCGCCGCGCTCGAGCTACGCCGCCTCGGCGCCTGCGAGGACGACTGCTGGATATGGCCCTCCATCACCCAGCGCGCCTACCAGGCCGCCGAGATCATCGCCGCCGCCAACGGCGTCAACCGCAGGTGCCTGCCTGCCTAAATCCCCTCGGACTCTACTCCTTTAATATGGCTTCTTGATTTCACATGAGTAATAGTATGGCCGGTGAATCAGTGATCCTGTACTTACTTGTTGGTTGCTTAATTTGAAGCCGCCTTGTACCGGAGTACAGCTTCTTGGATGCGCGTGGATTGGGCGCTTTTGAGGGGAAGAGCCTGGAAGCCTTGCCCGAGGTATTACTCTTCCGATGGATCCATGTTTCCCACTTCCTGGTGGGATGCTAAATTGTGCTTGCTTACAGGGAGTAGTAAAAGAACAATTAACTTGAGCAGTCGCAGAAATACAAAATTGTTATGTGCAGATGTTGGTATAAGGCAAGTAGGCAACCCACACTGGTTTTAGTATCATACTAATACAATATGTTAATCTAATTAGTGTTTTGACAGACTGGAGTACACTCAATCTGCTAATAAGACATCTTTAGAAGGATGGAATAAGAATAGGATATGAGCTCTGTGAATTATGAGATCTAATTTGGAGAAATAGAATATTCTGACATACTTGTTTTATCATGAATCAAGTATCCATTCCTTTTCTGTCTGTTTTGAGGTTGCTGGTAACTAAACAGTGAGATTAGTATTTTGATAAGTACATAAAACTGCCTGGCTACAAAACAGGACATGAATTAATATACACTACTGGCCAAATGAGTATCCTGGAGTAATGGAATTCTCAATTTTGGACTATATTAACCGAGTTATGTTTTCTTGGCTCAGATTAATTAGATGTATGGATCAGATAATTTTTTGCTTGATAAACTGTATTCCTGTTTCGATTGACTTCTCCTTTCTTGTTATGGATTTAGGTGTATGCATCGGATAATATTTCTTCAGACATCAAACCGCCTCCTATTAATGATGGCACACCTAATGAGAGTGTAGCAGATGTATTTGTTCGGGTAACACAGCTCATGTCAATACTAGAGACCCAGTACTCAGGGGATACTGTTGTCATTGTTTCACCAGATTCAGACAACTTGTCAATTCTTCAAGCTGGGTTGATAGGGCTAGACCTCCGGAGGTAAAAACTAGTAATTCTTGTGCATTCCACTTCATTTTGCAAGTTTTTTATCCGCAAGACTTCTGATATACACAGTGCAGTCGTTTTTGGTGATTTATTGCGGAACATTTCTTAAGCCAAAATATGCATCAAATCATTTGGATTTTCCTTGCATCTCTAGTTGCTGCCGACATAACAATATACTCCATGCATTGTTGCTGATTGAAAGGAAACATATCCTAACTATTTGATGCCATTTCTGCAGGCATAACAGCCTGTTCTTTCAGCCTGGTGAGGTCCGACCTGTTGATCCCGCCAGCATACCTGAATACAAGCAACCTGCTTCTACTGTTTTTAAGTGCACAAATCCACCAAGTTGCAAATAATTTACTTCTTGTCATGACAGCTTTCATGTTTTCTGTACATGAATGAATACCCCCATGACAATGTATAGTTGAATGTATAGCTGAAAATATGTTGCGTGCGGCACATCTGACAACCAGCAAGTCAGCTCGCATCTACCATGGTACTTTGTAAAATGAATCAAAAGTTCTTATTGTAAGGCATTGCTATGGTTAATTCTTGTAACAGTAATTGCAGTCATATCTAGAAATCAAAATGAAGGAAGCATTCTTGATATTTCTCATTCTTTTCATTTAGACAAAGATGTCCTCTTACAATTAGGGGTGCAATCAGAGAGGATACGGTCGGATATCGCTTATCCTGTAACCTATGTTGGATACCAATTATCTATCATGTATTCACTTCGCGAGCCTTCAGTCGGTTGGATGGATATTATCTATTTCTTTTGCACCCTTATACAAGACATTAGATAGTAGGAGTGCAATCAGAGCGAATGCAGAGAGACTAATTGCTGTGATGTCGAAGGAAAAACACGTAGTATCATCTGCCTGCTCAGATGCATCAACCCACCTACCTGTTATCCTATTTATAAGTGAAGTCACAACAGGCTTTTCTCACACCACCTGATATATGGATACATACGGATGGATATCACTCATCTCATATCATATTCTGTATTTTTTTCTCAGAGTCGGAGTCGGACACAGATAGTACCGAATAACCATTTATCTCTTCCGTATTCACTCCGCAAGCTTTTCGGTCGGTCGGGAATGATGTAATACAGGTAGGCTATACTAGCGCAAATTAAAATTTTCTACCACATAAACCAGGAAGCCATGCGAGTAAGAAATCATAAATCGTTATTACTAGATTCGTAGTGCAGCAGAAATAGAGTTGAAGTGGCCGGTTCAACGTAGCGTGCATCGGTGTAATACAGTAAGTAGATTGCAAAGCATAGGTTGAAAGATTAATACATAAGTAAACAAGTTTTCTTTGAAAATAGCACAGGACCACCCCGGGTCATTGCCCAGACCACCCGTGACCACCCAAGTCACGGTCTAGACCACTCACAAGTTTTGAGAAAGTCTACCCCTTGCGTGAAATCACCAAGCATGTCCATAACCGAGGACGCGGCTATTCGAATATATTTACACTCTGCAGAGGTTGTACAACTTTACCCACAAGACACGAATTCTCTAGTTTATTTGGTATCCATCGATACCACTGCTCACTACCTTTGGTAAGCAGTCTAGAGCACGTGACAAGGCCTTTACAAAGTCTGCTTTTGGCTCGGTTACGCCGCTAAGGTTTCGCCATGTTGGGCCCCTCTTACTGCTGTGTGATTCATCCTAACTCGAGATCACGCCACCATGATGTAACCAAACCAAAACTTCGCTAATTAGTCGGCCAGTCCACCCCACTCGACATGTGGTTGCACCAGATGGTCTTGATCAATGGCTTACAAGGTTAAGTCCTTAGTTGATGCTCAAGCGAGACCTCCTCATCCCATGTGCTTCACGCACCCCTTTATCAAGACAATCACTCGCCCAAGCGAAAACATTTTGGGTTCAACCCGGCCAAATGACCACCCAGGTCATAGCACAACAAATTTTAACAACAGTGGCCACGCCACAATTCCATATATCATTAGGTCAAGTTTAACAACATTGAATCATGTGATCGAGAGACGTCACATAACTACAGCAGGTCTAAGCAATATACTTGATGAACCACTAAGGTCCTATTTTGGCCCAATGTTTCGATAAGAAGGTAAGTTCGGTAGTAGTCGCTCAACTCTCACGATCCTGGCTACGAACTCGCAAGGCTCGAAACCACGCAATCACTGAACTGCTCGACAAGTCGTTATCAACCGTGCACGAATACCCGGATGACCTGATCACGAAGATCAATTCCTTCATACACCGAAGAAGCACGCAAAAACAAGATGAATAAGCAATCTGAAATTGCGAATAGGAATTGAATGTATTGATAAGTGGAGTTCCTTTATCAAGAGAGCTCGCTGACTTGGGCAATCATGCATCAAGTGCTCAAATCCTTTGCAACGGTGATATTGTATATCTCTAGATCGCCCTGTAGAAGCAACGGAAGAAGCACTTTTTGTGGGGACTTATACCTTGGCTGATTTGCTTGCATCAGGGACATGTGCAGGAGTGAAAGGAGCAGTAGGGGGTGCACGGATTGAGGAGGGTGCATCACAGCCAAAAGTGGAGGACGGTGCCATGTGATGTTGCTGACTTGGACGACCTGAAACAGATCCTCCAAAATTGCCCCTAGAGCGAGATTGTCGACCCTACACTTCTCTTTCAGCTTTGCAAGCAAGATGAAACAAGCGAGTGATAGAATTGTATTTTTTTATAATCAAGTATGTCCTGAATTTCACGGTTTAATCCTCCCAAAAATCTAGCCATCTTGGCATTTTTTAGTTTCTTCTAAACCACAACGCAACAAACCAGTTTGCAATTCTTGATAATAGTCCTCTACAGAACTACTACCTTGTCTTAAGCACTGCAATTTATTAAGCAAATCACGTGAATAATCTGAAGGTACAAACCTATGTCTCATTGCTCTCTTCAAAGCATTCCATATTCTAGGTATATCTTGATGAGTACGACCATATTCACTCCACCAAATAGATGCAAAATCAGAAAACTCACTAGTAGCAGCCCTAACTTTCTTATCTTCCGGGAATTCATGACAAGCAAATTTTGTTCTACGGTAAGCTTCCATGTGAGATAAGCATCAGGATCATATTTTCCAGCAAAAGGAGGCATAGCGAATTTAATTTTACCAAATGCATCATTATGGTCACGTACCTCACGTTGATTTCTTCCCATACCTTGACGATTGTGACGAAACCGACGATGGTTACAATCATTGTGCACATTGACTCCACCTGCTTCCAGACGCTAGCAGAAGTTGTTCATATCTTCTTCTTCCACCTCATCCGCCCAAGCGGGCAGCAGTGGTGTGAGGCGATTGTGCAACACCGACAAGAGCGGGGCGCATAAAGCAGTGGAGTTTTCTAGTCGCTTCCACACGTAGCAATTGCAGCAAGATCGGTATTGGTGCGATCTAGAACTCCCTCAATACGCTCCGAATGTTGATTCAGCAAGCGTGAAAAGCGTTGCATGATGTCTTTTGTGCGAGGCATGAGAGGTGCATCTTCCTCAATATTGGGCCTGCTATTCTCCCCTTGTGACCATGACCCTGCCATCGTTAGTAGAAAACAAAGAACAATTCACAGTGGATATGTCACTATCCACTACCAAGTTCTGGCGTCTAAACAGTCACTCACACTCAAGCTTATACCAAGTTCTTACAAACTCTTCCAATGCAGCAAGGAAGTGGTACAACCGGTGGCTGGTTCGTGATACTCTCACTTGCGATTAGCCTAACGATTGTGAGGAACGGTACCTGTTGAGTTAGTAGGAAGTGGAGCTCGGTAGGCTTCAATATGGTAGCAAGGATCAGCAATAATCAAATGAGTTAATGCAAGTTGAAAAATTGTTCAAAGTACTAGTCAATGTTGTTGATCCTAGCCTAATCAAAGCTAGGTAATCAAAGCCCTATTAAGAGATGTGTATGTACGCACATGCAATGATAAATGTGATATAATGCAGCCAAAGGACTGAGCTAGTGAGAAACAATCTGTAATTGCAAAGCAACAAGCTCATTTTGCACCAAGTACTGGGAGAGATGCTAGCCAATTGCAAAGAAAGAAGGGCACAAGATTGCTCAAGGAGATTAAATATACAATCTGAAAATATGGGCTAGGGTTTCCCACTTTCCAAGTTTCGGCCAGCACGTTTTCTTTTCTCTTTTCTTTCTCAAACCGTATGCACAAGATCTTCCTCCGTCGATTAGTAAGGTCACCGAAAGAAAAGGTTGGCACTGGTATGTGCGGGTTTGTTCTCTTTTGCTTTCTCTTTTTTTATATACTTTTGTCAAGCTGTGGCTTTTTCTATACGTCGGCTGCTTTTTGATTGCTTCTTTTTGCGATGGCCGAACAAGGTGGAGATTCACCGTTAGATTTGCAAGTCGCAAGAATTTCATAAGTGTAAATTAATGACAAGAGCGGCCCGAAAGCAATATTCAACAGCTAGTCTCAAAGATGAAAGGATATAAGTGAAGCTCAAGATCACCAAAAGGTTTCGGTCGGCTAGGATTGAAGATGAAACCCTAATCGAACCGAAACTCAAATCAGAAAGTCATAACAAGGCAGTTTAGGAAAGAAATATCTTGGAGTTTGAGTCGGACACTTCTTCCCCCGATAGAGATCAGAAGGAAAACTTGCATATCCAACTCAGATAGCAACCAAGAGGTAATTTCCAAAAACTCTTTTTGGGTGCTAATTGAGGGAATCAATCAGCAATTTTGGAGGGTTTAGGTAAAACACAAAGATGAAGTTACGCAAAGGAAACACAAGATCAGCAACTAGACATGACGATACAACCAAAAATTCAACAAGCAAAACCGAAAAGAAAAAATTGCAAGGGCTCAAAGGGCTCGGTATGGAAAAAAAATTGGGCAATTTTCTGGACTCTAGGTATGAAAAACGAATCTATTACTAGAATACTGGAATTTCTCACCGATGAACTGTAGCTCTGATACCACTTGATAAACCACGAAGATCCTGTTTTGGCCCAATCTTTCGATGAGAAGGTAAGTTCGGTAGTAGTCGCTCAACTCTCATGACCCTGGCTACGAACTCGCAAGGCTTGAAACCACACAAGTGCTGAACTGCTTGACAAGTCATTATCAACCGTGCACGAATACCTGGATGACCTGATCATGAAGATCAATTCCTGCATACACCGAAGAAGCACGCAAGAACAAGATGAATAAGCAATCTGAAATTGCAAATAGGAATTGAATGTATTGATAAGTGGGGTTCCGAAGAACAACGTCTAGTTGCACAAGCCGTACAAGCACACGAAGTATAAAGTAGCGAAGCTAAACTTCAATCAACAAAACCCACGAACTAGATGGGCGATGCCTGGCCATATATTGGCACCTAAAGGTGTGGCCAACACACACACGACCTAATGTTGATTCTATCTCTAACTCCCGTATCACACAAAGATTCTTTCTTAAAATAGTTATGGAAATATTACAACCGACTCCATCTAAAAGATATATACTATAACGGATTGGTCGAAGACTTGGTCGTAGGACTAGTCCTGGGGAGGTCTTGAGGAGGCCCCGAGGAGGTCCTAGCGAGGTGGTCCCGGAGGAGGTCCTGGAGGAGGTCCTGGAGCGTGGCACGGACCTACCACATGTCGCCTACCAGGAGGTCCTGGAGGAGGTCCTGGAGCACCACGTGTCGCATACCAGTAGGTCCTGGAGGAGGTCCTGGAGCGGGCACGGACCTGCCATGTGTCGCATACCAAGAGGTCCTGGAGGGAGGTCCTGGAGTGCCACGTGTCACATACCGGGAGGTCCTAGAGGGAGGTCCTGGAGGGAGGTCCTGAGAGAGGTCCTGAGAAGGTCCTGGAGAGGACCTCCCGGGTGGTCCTGGAGGACCTCTCCGAGTGGTCGTGGAAGATCTCCCGGGTGGTTCTGGAGGACCTCCTGGGTGGTCCTGGAAGTCCTCCCATGACAAGGAGACCGCGCTATCTCTGGAGGCCAAATTGGAGTCTAGAACGTGTCCAACTTGAACTCTTGCTTGGCACGTGGAGTAGTACCATGGCATGTAGACATAGTACCATGGCAGGTAGACGTAGCACCATGGTATATAGATGTAGCTCAGTCCAATTGGGTAATATGGCATTGCAATAGCCGAAAGTTCTATCATAGAAGATGTGGTTGAAGATGTGATCGAAGTAGGGGTTGCATCCTTAGGGTCAATGTCCTCATCAATACACACCCTTGTTGGTTATCACAATAAGATGTCCAACTAAAATTACCCAACCTAAGGTGTCCAAAGGTACATGTCAACATGTCGGACACAAGTATTCAAGGAGTCATAATGACGAGTAGGTGTTTAGCTAATTCCCAAACCATTTTTATACAAATACCATGCATGTTGATATAAAACAAAGTAATTTTGCATACTAGGTTCGATATGATCAAAGGTCTACAACTTGCCTTCGATGAAGTGCTGGGATTCTTCGGTAGAGGTCGTCGGGTCCAAGAACTCTTCCGCAAAGCTGGAATCTACACGTGCAAAAAGAGCCAAATAAATACAGCAAATTTAAATAAAAATCAAAACTACCAAACAAGAACCAAAAGAAAGGCACAGAAACGAAAGAACTAGAAACAAGCTTTAGAGAGGAGGTCCAACTGAGAGGGAGAGGTCGAAGGAGGTCTTGAGCAGAGCAAGAAAGTTGGGGAAGGCTAAAGGAGATAAAAGAGTACTGCTTAGGCTTTTATAGCCTGGAGAAAGCGCACGAGTTCAAGGGTAAGTGAAGGAAGAGATGGGGGCAAGTAGGAGAAGTGACCAAAAGGGGGAAAACGAGTATCATAGATGTGACAAAGATTTAATGCGACACAACAAAGATTTAATGTGCGAGGCTTTTTAAGGCCAAGAAGTGATGCGACGAGAGAAAGAAGAAGGTGAGCAGGATTGACAAATGGGGCTAGTCAAAAGGGAGGTCGTGACCCAGAGGAGGTCGCGGTCAAAGGAGGGTGGTCTTTGCAAAAAGACCAAGAGGGTGGTCTTGACACGAGGGGTGGTCGTGACCCAAGAGGAGGTCGCGACTAAAGGACAAAAAGGGGAGGTCGTGGCAAAACGACAAAAGGAGAGGTCTTTGCAAAAAGGCCAAGAGGGTGGTCTTTGCAAAAAGACTAAGAGGGTGGTCTTTGTGCGAGGGGTGGTCGTGGCAAGTCTCCAGGACCACCCGGAGGTCGCCAGGACAACCCGGAGGTCGCCAGGACCACCCGGAGGTCACCAAACGGAAGGGAGGTCTAGACTGAGGGGAGGTCTAAACCAACAGGGAGGTCTAGACGGAAGGGAGGTCTAAACCAACAGGGAGATCTAGACGAAAGGGAGGTCTGGACCCTCAGATCTAAACGAAGAGAGGTCTGGAGAAGAAGGAGCTGAACCGAGGGAAACACGGAGCGAATAGAAAAAGGGAAAACAACACCAGAGAACTCCAACAAGCTCAAAATAAGCGGAAACCTGATTAATTGAAGTTGGATTTAGTCACATTAAAGCACTTTTAATTCCAAAATCTCATGTTAAGCTTTAGAACTTCAACAAAACCAAATGGTTCTTTTAATTTTGAAAATTTTAAGAAGGCTCAGAAAATTAGGACATTACACTCACCAACAGTGGCAAAGCGGCTTCAAACTCCAAATTCGGCATGGTGACGATGACTTTGGCTCCTAGGGTTAGGGCTTCAGCGGCGGGTGTCGAGGCGGTCTCAATGCTCCCGAAGCGAGGGCGGGGCGAATGAATTAGACTCGGAGACGACGGCGGTGGCGTGTGGGAGGACTCGGTAGGGACGAAGAACAGTGTCACTGACATATGGGACCCACATGTCAATGACACGGTCACGACGTGTGGCAAGGGCGACAGACGGTTGCTATTGGTCAATGGTCAAGCATCGACGACGGCGAGGAGATAGTGGGCCAGGGAAAAAAGATTCGGCCCACTTGTCCTTCTAGGATTCTAACTAAGTTTTCTATTGTTAGAAAATAACAAAAAGAAACAAAGCCATGAAAAATAGCAACAAGCTCGAAAAATTCCAAGAAAATTTTGGAAAATACTTTTAGATATAAAGAACTCAAATAAAATAGTTTTGGATTTAATTGACATTTCAATCATTCATATGAAATCATTTTTTATTTCGAAAATTTCCATTTAAGCATTATTAATTCAAGAAAAAATGATGAGAAACTTTTAGGGCACAAAACTACACGTTTTAAAATTGAGATGTTACCATCGTAGATTGCCAACTAAAGTGAGGGTGGATAATCAATTCCTTAAAAAATAGAAGGAAATAAAGGGTAAAGAGGTATAGCCCAATGGACTATCCTAGGTGGGCTCTAAAAAGTGGGCCAGGTATTGCTGTTCACTTGTTCGAGGGTGGACTAAGCACTAGCAGTAAGCACTAGGAAATGCTTCATATGAAATCGCTATTTCACGGATATCCGTGACATCCCCTTCCTGCGGATTATGCAGCCATGGGCCCATGGCGAAGGCGAGGATCGAGGCACAACAACAGAGCAAGGAGTTTGAGCAAATCAGAGACTGTTTAATGCTGTGTCGGCCTTGAAAAGTCCGGTCGTAAGTGGGCAGGCCCGAGCCCGGCCTAGCCCAAAATTTGCCTTTTTCTGTAAAAAAGTGTTATTTTAATGTTTTTTTAATAAACAGTAATATTTAATCCATTTTAAGAATAAAAAAGGGGTTTATATTTTTTTTATTCATTTTGTCTGCCCACGGCTTTGGGCCGCTATCAGTAGAAAATGGAGTCTGTGTCGGCCGGACTGGTCAGGCTCGGCCGCCACCCATGAACACCTCTAGAGCAAAGACGATGAGCCGACAACCACTGGACAGAAAACAATGCATCGCCGACGCCGCGATGCCCGTACCTGCCTCTGCAGTTTTTGTTAGAATTGGGTCCATGCAAAAAAAGACATATTCATTTCTAAATTCCAAAACAGTTTAATCCTATATTATTTGGGCAAGTGAGGAGAGAGTAATATAAAAAGTGGAGTTTTTACCATCATATAAAACATGTGACACGTGGCATGGGGTGACATGAGAATGAATTTGGCTAAACACACACACACACACGTGTATTCGCAGATTTTCATGTGAAAATCGTGTGACTTGTGACTTATAATGTGCAACCCTAAAAGACCTGGCGATGTCCAGGCTAAGAGACTGAAATCCTTTATTCCTTTTTGACATCTTCCTCCTCTGTTGAGCTATGCTAGAGTGTTGAGTCGCTAAACCTCGTCGGCATTATCCAAGCTAGGAGAACTGAATTCCTCCATTCCTTTCTGACATTTTCCTCCTCCTCTGGTGAGCTATGTGTCGGTGTTTTAGAACCGAACTTACATAAAGATTGTTTGATTCGGGTGGTCTCCAAGACTCAAATCACGCAGAGAGAGGAGACATGGGGATTTTTATACAGGTTCGGGCCTTCTCCGAGGAGAATAACAACCCTACTCCTGTGTGTATGTATTGAGTATGCTAGATTACAAGATCAAGAGAAAGACTAGAATGAGGCGTCTTGTGCTCCTGATTCCTCCCCTTCTGATGATTCTCCCTTTTATATAGTACTCGGAGCGTGCTATTGTTCCTCCAGTCCAAAGGGCGCCTTAATGCTTCAGATAATGGAGCCGTTACTAGAGATTATTGTGGGAATAGTAACGTTCCCACGTCGTGAGGCAGTTATCACCATGACAAGGAGTTAAATCGTACCATTATTCTAGAGAATAACAGCATAGTTTACTGCCCATATTTTTAAATATGGTATGGAAGATTCTCTGGTCGACTAGGCCCACATGTCTGTAAGCCCCATCGACTAGGGACTGGTCGTAGAAGAGCTTACGACTAGATGGTGGTCGTAGAAGAGCTCACGATCATAGACTGATCGTAGGAGAGCTTACGATTAGGGCATAGTCGTAGAAAGCCTTACGACTATAGGGTAGTCATAGAAGGACTTACGACTATGGGGTGGTCGTAGAAGAACTTACGACCTCCAGCTTCTCCCTTATAAATATTAAGGGGTATACTCAAGAACCATATGACGTCATTATTATCCATAATATGAAATATAGATAAATAATTAAATGAGGATTATTATATCCTCGTCATCTAGCCCCCCAGCTTCAAGTGAAAATAACTTACTTGGGAAAAGAGCAGTAGATGATTTTACGACCAGCAGATAGTCGTAGAATGGTGATCGAAGGAAAAACTCTTCGACCGATGTTTCATTTGACCAGAAATTAAGTTGGTCAAGAAGGTTGTAGATAGGCTTACCACTTACAAGGTGGTTGTAAGAGATCTTACAATTACCCAGTAGTCGCAGTACTGTAGTCGGAAGCAAAACCTTTCTGATTACTGTTGCATTTGACCAGAAAAAGACTTGGTCAAGAAGGTAATTTCTCTTGAGGTGTAAAAACAGACTCGGTTTTCTCGAGCAGACAAATTTAAGAATCTCAATTGACTCTTACAGACCTGTATGTTGGAGCGGTTCCCGAAGCAGTGTCAACTGTTGGGTCGCCACGTCTTTAACTCAGGCGTGCGGTTATAAATACTTACCATGGGTGAGACTTAGGCTTTTTACTTTTCCCCCAAATCGCTCCCACTGTTCATCAAGTTCTTGCGCTCTCCACCACCAATCAAATCGAGCGTTCTCCTTAAATCTTTCTAAATCCAAATCTTCCACCCTTGAGAGAGATGGCCGGAGCAGCTTCCCAGTGGGCCGAATCGGAGATGGATGCGACCAAAATCAAGGTTTTTTTGTCGCTGTAACGTTCCAAAATTTGGCTTTTCAAAAATCTTTTGAGTAGTTTAGGTCCCTGGAAAATTTCACCAATTTTATTTGAATTAATAAAGCTTAAATGGGACTTTCATAAATCAAAAACAATTTAATATGACTAATCTCAACATCAACTATTATCAAAACTATTTTATTTGGGTTCTATGTGCTTGGATATATTTTCTAGATTTTTCTAGAATTTTTTCGAGTGCATTTGCTATTATTTAATTGCTCTTTCGGTTTTTCGGCTATTTTCTAAAAAGAAAACTAGTTAAAATCTCAGGTTTGAACTTTGGGCTGAATCTTCCACTTCGGCCCATCATTCCTCTCTCCTTGGGTCTGCTTTGCTTCCTTCTCCTCACCGATCCGCCACCATCCCTTTCCGCCCTACCACCTTGCCTCCCTTTCTCAACGGTCCCGCCAAATTGCAAGCCAAGACTACACTATCCAAAGATAGCGCGCTTAACCCTAGCGCCAGCTTTGCTCGGGGCCTCACCCGTCAGCCCGAGCCACCTCAGCGCATTGCCAGCGCGTGCGCAGCGCGTTGCGCCGCCGCCGCTCCTGGGCATTCGTGCCCTAGAGAGCCCCTCCCCACGCTATAAATAGGCCGCCCTGGTGCGCCCCGCCTCGCGACGCTGCCCCTCGGTGCCCTAGTCACCGCAGCCAAGGAGTCGCCAAGCGTCGCCGACGGGTCCTTCTTCTCCGGCCGTGGCCACCTCTCCGCCGATCTCCACTGCTGAGGTTCCCCGAGCCAAGGTCTGCCACCGCAGCTTGCCTCGGTTGGCCTCCATCGACAGCGCACCACCCGAGCTCCTCGCCTTCTATCGCCGCTTCATCCCTTCGCCCAACCACACCAGGCGCTCAACACGCCTCCGCCAAGGCCCCTTGCTCCTGCAAGCCTCCAAGTTTCGATCGCGTCACTTTGTGCCAAATATTCCAAATTACCCAACTCAACTTTCAATTTTGGGTTTCATTCTTCGCAGCCCGAGATCTCTTAGCTTCTTCTTCTTCGGCCGCCGCCCGTTCACCGGCTAATTGAACCATCTCCGGTGAACTCCTATGCTCGCCGACCTCACCATTGTAATCTCCGAGCCGTGTCCTCCTGTAACATCCCAAAGTTCTTTTACCAAATTAAAAATAAATAAAGATATTATTTTATTGAATTTTCTGGCTGTCGAAGTTCTTTCTTGATTTTCTGCAATTTAAAAAGAGTTTTCTTTGTTAAAAGAAGAGAAAAGAAAAATTAATTATTTGATTTCTTGGTTTTAAAGTCAAAACGAAAATTTTTGGAATTTTCTGAGATTTTATTGGATTTAAAGTGAAAAGTAAAATTTTAAGTTTTTTTTGGAATTTTAAAAGCATTTCTCTAATTATTTTAAAAGCCAAAATAAAATATGTGCAAAAAAACTATTACCAATTATAAGTTGAAATTATTTTTATTAAGTTCAAAATAATTCTAGGAATTTTGAGAATTTTTCTAGAATTTTTGGACTCTATCTCGCTAACTTTTAAAATTGTCTTTGTTTATTGCTTAAATCAATTTCGAAAATAAAAAAATAAAAAAAATTACCACGTAAGGTGCAAGTTCTCGTGGTCACCCATCCCGAATTTTCCTCGAGCCAAGCACACTTAACGTATACCCTTATGCATGGTCGCCAACTTGCCTCTTGTACTTTCAATTAATATATAAAATCCTCTTATCCTTTTATTCCTTTCTTTTCTCTCTTCCATCATCTTCCTCACGAATCGCTTTTCTTCTCTGGTTTTTTTCTTCTAACGCAGAAGAAACAAATGGCCGAGCCATCCATGGTCGCCATGGCCACCACTTCGCCGACCCCGCCGTCGACCTCACCGCCGGCTACCTCCACTACCGCGCCGCCCATTCCCTTGCTTCCTCTCTCCCATGGCTGCACACTGCCGAGCCGTGATCTCCAACCTCCATTAATGGCGGCACCAATCTTTCTCTTCTTTCTCCCCACTCGTCGTTAAATTGAACTGCTTGAAGGAGAACGCGTGCGCATTAACGCCACGCACGCCGCAAAGACCTTCAATTGGACGTTTCATCCACTACATGCGGATAATTGCCATTTTCTTTTTCGTTTAATGCACGCGAACGGCCGCCCCCGATCTCCCTCTCCGGCCCTCTCCGCCCCTATAAAAGGGAGCACGAGGTGCCCTCCTCTCACTCATCTCATCCCCACCACTCTCCTCCTCTCTCGCTCACTCGCCGGAATCGGCATTTCTTCGTCGCCGACCGAGCTCCTTCCGCTACCTCTAGCGCTTCTACGGTGGAGCCCCGCACCATCGACCACACCGCTAGCCGCCATGACGTTTCTACGCCAGGCTCCCCTCGCCGCCGGAGCATCGCCAAGCACTGCCGCCACCGCGGAGCCCAAGCCGCCGACGTTGTCATCCCCGCCCCGCCATCCAGACATCGTTCCTCGCGAACCGAGGTGAGCACCGCATCCCGCTCGCCCTCTCTCCATTCCACCTCTCGCCGCCGCCGGAATGCCTCCGTCACGGGCAATGTCGCCATCTAAACCATAAACCAAGCTTCTTCTTTTGTGGATTGCGTCGCCGTCGAGCTAGCGGCCGCACCATCTTCACCACCGGCATCGCGATGTCGCACTCTTCGTGATGCTCTCTTTCCCTCCGGTGTTGCCACCGAGCACCGTCGCACTAGGTCCAAACCGCCGCCACTTTTGTTATGCTCGTTAGTTTGAGGAAGATGAACAGAGATATCTAGTCATGTGCTACATCCTTTGTACATAACATTTTAATCTTTCAAAATTTCGTTCTCCTACATGCAAACTCCAAATCCGTTGATTCTTTCACCTAAATTCATCTAAATTCATCTACTATTTTTAGTATTTATTTCATAATTTTTAGATTTTATTTATTTTTCCGTTATTTAATCGGTCCATTGTGCGCGTAGTCGCCGCCCGACGACCATGCATTCCACCCCAACCAAGGTGAGCGTTGTGTTCCCAGCGGTTCCATCTTCAAATCGCCGCCAACCTCATCCGCTAACTCCTCTCCGCTTTTCATAACGCCGACGTCACTTCTTGCCGCCAAGGTCTTCTCCGTCGGATCAAGGCCGCCATCGAATATCATCTCGCTAAGCCGCCGACACCGCTGAGTTCGCCTCAATGTGTTCTACGTCGACTTTCTCTCCATGGCCATAAAGATCTTTCCTTGTTCTTAGCCATCCAAACAACAAATTCGATGAATAGTAAAATTTTCGAATTATATTATTTCATGTGACATTCAACCTTCCGAATTTCGCTCTCCTCATACGAACTCCGATTGCGTGATTCAACTTCCTAAATTCATATAAAATCGATACCTTCCTAGCAGTATTTATGTTATAATTTTTGGATTTTATTTGGATTTTAATTGAATATTATTTGAAGTCGGATCGCTTACGCCAGATAGATTTAACGACTTGGACGACTGTGATTTCAACGCCGCTTGAGAATAATCCATCAAGCAAGGCAAGTTACATTCTTGATCATATTGCACCCATTATTTAAAATTATTTAAATTCTGTTTTAAATTATTATTGCATGCTTATTTATATTCAAGAATTTAAATGCCTGCTTTTAAATTCATAGATATTCCTAATTCCTTTGTATGGCCAAAATTTGATAATTGAATCCAATACATTGTCACCCTAGATAAAACCTAGTTGATACGATAGTATGAACTAGGATCATTTGAAAATGTGGCAAAGACATGCTTAGACCAAAAATGTTGATTTGGGGAATTTCAGCCAAAAATCAAATACCGTTTAAATTGTATCCATGGCATCGTGTGTTATGGAAGTTTATAAATGATCTTGAAGAAAATGAAATAAAGTGATGGTTTGTACTTGGGCGAAATGGTTGTTTGATGGTGCATGTCAATGCACCGGCTCAACTGGGTAGGGTTGAGGCCCAAGGGTTTTGTGGAAAGTCGCCCAAGTCAATTGAGGTCCGGCCTCGAGCTGCCTTTGCTATGCCTATAATGGGCTATGCCTCACCGTGCAACCACATGTCCTCAAGATGGGGTGTAGGACCAGCTAATTAATTTGCGAGTTCCATCGTGGTTGATCATGTATGTACGTGGGTGGTCTTTCATGGCCACATCTTTCATGACTACTTTATTCCCACCCTACGCAAGAGGGCTAGGAACTCATGGATTTCTATCCAAAGGGGCTAAACCTTAGCGAGGAGATCTTGTGGTGGAATGATGCATTGTAAAGGCCTTGGCATGTGCTCTAGACTGCTACCTAAGGTAGTGAGCGGTGGCATAGATATATGCCTGATAAACTAGAGAATTCAGATCTTGTGGGTAAAGTGTACAACCTCCGCAGAGTGTAAAACTATTGAATAGCGTCATGATCATGGACATACTAGCAAAGCCACTCAAAGTTAGACCTTGGTTTTGATTTGAAAAGACTTTGTCAAATGGTTTATGTAAATGGGAATTGGGCGGAAGCCATGTGATAGGAGGGTATCCTTCACCATTCATGTGTGAATGTTATCTGACTATAAAATTGATTTATGAAATGAATTTTAGTTATGGAATTACTGCTTTGGAAAACTTAGTACAAGTATTTACAGAAAATGATGTTTTATGCAAATTCAACCATATTAAGCTTTCCTTTGAGATATCCATATATGCATGTCATTCTCACATTTGACGGGTGTAACTTAAGAGCACAGTAGTTGTGCTCATTCTTGCTTAATGCAAATAAATTTCAGAGGAGGAGAACTTTGCTACCGGTGTGGATCTCGACGACTAGGCCGCCTCCCCAGTTGATTGCCTGTGGCAGATTAACAGGACCCTACTACTTCTTCGCCTTCCATTGTGTTTATTTTATTGTTGGCCCTGTAAGCCTCCTTTGTAATCAACTCGTTGTTATTTATTAATAAAGTTGTGATATGATTTTGTTACCATATTTGTTTACTGTGTGGACTAGCTACTGATCATGGGACTAGTTCAGAAATACACAGAGGATTTGGGAGTGTTAATCCTGGGTCTTACAAAGTGGTATCAGAGCCATATCGATTGTAGGACGTGACCTAGTTAGAATGGCCGTTAGTTGAAAAACTTCAAAACTTATTTTATATAACGAGAAAAATAATTTGTTCTCTCCTCATCTTGGTCATCTATATTCTTTCTTACCAAATTCTCTTTTCACCATTTTGTAATGTTAAATGGAACCTCTTTCCCTAGAAAATTTCTATAGATGGTCGATACGATTATTAACCCTTACGTACAAGACTACAAGACATGGAGCTATCAAGGAAAGTATCATCGCTCCATTATCCAAGGACGATTTTGACAAGATATACCAAGATCGCTTTTGTTAGTCAAGCCATATAGCTTAAGTTTGCCAGGACTCATTATGTGTATTGAGTCGTTTCATCAACTTAAGAATTTCAATCGATAGAACGTTGTATGAAGCTTTTGAGTTGGTTCTTTTGTTTGGGAGTATTGTTTTGCTCTATCCCCTTAGTCCTTCTTGTTTGTCTCTTCCCTATCCTTTGTCTCCTTTCCTAAAAACTCTGGAATAACCGATAGATGGTGAACACTCGCCACTCGAAAAGTGAAAACAAGCAAGACAACAATGTTCCGGAGGTGCTAACGTCAAGCCTACCAACCATCGATGGTAGAAACTCTTGAACTTGAACCAGCTTCTTCATCACCCGAGCTCAACTAATGCAACAGTTGACACAACAAATGAACAACAACAATGTTTTTCAACCATCGCTCCTACAACACAAGAACGACGTTATCGCACCAAGTGTTCCAAGAGGAAGATGGTGGATCAAGGGCAACATGATGCAAGAAACTTCAAGGCTCGTGTGATTCAATCTCAACCCAACCATGTACCAACAACGACCGCGACTCAAGACTTCGGATCAATACCACTTCCACCAACGCAGATATCCCTCGACAACAAGGGTGGCCAATCTCGTGAGAACAAAACATCAAGGGCGGGGATACAAAGATGTCTTCATTGTCGGAATATGGGACATTATGCAAATCGATGCCCAAGAAGACGTTTAGCACTCACCTCGACAAAGATTCCGAAGCCACTCGATTGCAACAATAACACCGTATGGAGGTAAAAACAATGTAAGATACATGTCCCGATTGCGTAAATACATAAGTTTAGGCTTACCAATGCCTCAAGAAACCACCATGAACCAACCGCCACTTTGTTGTTCCCAACGCCTCGATGGAGGCCAAGCACGAAGAACTCATCTCGTGTTGTAAGCATCACCTATTTCCATCGCCATGAGAGAGGACATTATGCCAATAAATGTCCAAAGAAGCAATGAGCAAATAACCCATCAACCTCAAGCCTCAAAATCAACATCATGCAAGCAATCGAAGCCGCAGTCGAAAAAACGCATGTACAACGTCACGGCCAAAGCCCTGCTCAATGAAGAGCGGGATGCGGAATAACGACAATTCCATTTGAAAACCTTGTATCCCTAGCTTTTTTCTAGTTAATTCAATCTCGGGGACGAGATTCCTTTTAAGGGGGTAGTTTGTAACATCCCAAAGTTCTTTTACCAAATTAAAAATAAATAAAGATATTATTTTATTGAATTTTCTGGCTGTCGAAGTTCTTTCTTGATTTTCTGCAATTTAAAAAGAGTTTTCTTTGTTAAAAGAAGAGAAAAGAAAAATTAATTATTTGATTTCTTGGTTTTAAAGTCAAAACAAAAAATTTTGGAATTTTCTGAGATTTTATTGATTTAAAGTGAAAAGTAAAATTTTAAGTTTTTTTTTTGGAATTTTAAAAGCATTTCTCTAATTATTTTAAAAGCCAAAATAAAATATGTGCAAAAAACTATTACCAATTATAAGTTGAAATTATTTTATTAAGTTCAAAATAATTCTAGGAATTTTTGAGAATTTTTCTAGAATTTTTGGACTCTATCTGCTAACTTTTAAAATTGTCTTTGTTTATTGCTTAAATCTGAATTTCGAAAATAAAAAAAAATATTTTTACCACGTGGGCAGGCAAGCTCCCGGCGGGTCACCCATCCCGAATTTTCCCTGAGCCAAGCACGCTGGTTGATGGCATATGTTGCACTTAACCAACAGGGTGGGAAAAGATTTGAACTAAGACAAGTGGTGGATATTATGTGCTACTTTTGGTGGTTGTGTGAATGGGAATATCAATCTGTGTGTCATATTAATCTGTGTGTCATAATAATCTGTGTGTCTTAGTTAGAGATTGGAAGTCTTGTATTGGTCAATTAAGGACTTAATTTTGTGCGCCATTGAACTGAGCCTTCCTGTACGACCGCATGCCTGTTATGGGACGGACCTAACTTAGTAAGTTATGGAGTCTTGACATTGATTACTCAGATAGTAGGTTATACTGTGTTGATTGGGTGGAGGTGTGCTACCAAGTAGTCGCATTGCGGGACGGTTCGCTGCTTCCCTGTCCAACGATGTGTGTTGTACCATCCTCTGTGTTAGGGTTGGTATGATGACAAAGCACACTGGGAGTATCAATGCTTGAGATGAAGTTTCTAAAAAGTTTTGTTATAATCAGTGTAGGCCACGCTGGTTATATCTTGTGGGCAAAGTGTACAAACTCTGCAGAGTGTAAATCAATCTATTCGAATAGCTGCATCCGCGGTCATGGACATGCTTGGAGATTTCACACGAGGGGTAGATTTTCATAAAATAATTGGGAAGGGAGTTGTGTGATCTAAATCATATGGCTATGTGAATAACTTGTTTAGGCTATGTGTCTTTGTGAAATCAAACTAATAAATTATTATTTTCTATTTGTTTTGAATTATGTTTTTAATCTATTATTTGTATTCAAATTACAAATGTTGTATTTCTGCAAAAGAACCACAGAAGCCATTCCTTTGGAATAAGCCATCATGTATAATTGCATTTCTGTGGTATGACTTGCGAGTACGGTTGTGTACTCATGCTTGCTTTAATCAATCAAGTAGAGATGAAGGAATCATCAGTCAACAAGGTCTACTTTAAGGATCGTGGAGAACTAGGTCGCGCTACCCCAGCCGATTGCATGTGGGCATATGGATGGGCTTCACTGAAGTTATTCCGTTACGTTCCGTTGCAGCTTCTTTGAGTTTTTTTTGCCTTCTGAGTCATTAATTGTAAGCTTTGACCTTAAGGTCTTTATTCTGATGTTTATTGTTATTTGCCTATTTATTAGTTATCTTTGTATATGGAAATGATATTTCACTGATGTTGCTACTGTGTGCACTAGCGTGATCCTGGACTAGTGCATTTTACACAGAGCGTCCAGAATTGCTTTTTTTTTGGGTCCCGATAGTCGCCGCCGAGAAGATCCCGAAGAGTCAGTTCGTGGAATGGATCGAGGCTGCTGAGTAGCATTGGCCGTCGGGGGAGATGGGGGCAAATCCCTATCTTCCAAGCGTTCTGTGAGTGTGGCCTTCAATACCCTGCTCACCCTTTCCTCGCTCTTGTACTTGAACACTTCGGTGTGGAGTTGGTGAACCTTGTTTCCAATTCCATCACGATGTTGTGTGTGTTTGTGTACTTGTACGAGGCCTACTTGGGGATTCCGGCCGACTTGGAGTTGTTCCAGTACTTCTATGGAATGACCAGGCTAGCTGGAGTCGTCGGTAGTTGTAGTCTGAAGCTCCACGACGGGAAGTCGAATGAGTACATTTAGATGTTCACCCAGTTGTCGTGGCCGGGATGGAAGAAGAGGTGGTTCTATTGGGAGACGACCAATGAGGACAGCCTCTCCTTTGTCGAAAAGCCGGCCTAGAAGATCTCTTCGTGGGATTCGACTCCCAAGGATCTCGGTCGGATCGCCCCTTTCATTCAAGCCATCAAAGACTTGAAGGAAAAGGGGCTCACTGGATGGCACGTGGTGAAGGATTTCATCACGCGCCGCATTAGCCCTCTGAAGAAGAGGGCTCATCCCATGTGGAGGTATTTGGGGTCGCAAGACCCGACCAGAGACTACAATGAGGGTAAGTAAACTCCCAGCCTTAGCATTCTTTCTGTTAATTTTGGACTTGGCTTATTGAAAGTTTACTTGCTCCTACAAACCTCTCACAAGAGGAGATTGACACTCGGGTTAAGCTCATTTATGAGAAGCCCCCACCATCGAATGTGGTGGCTCCGCAAATCTTGGCGGTCCTGTCCGCAGAGGACAAGATGGAGCGCCTAAAGGTAATCAAGAATTGATTCCATCTTTAAAATTTGGTAGTCGTAGAAGAACTTACGACTAGGTATTGGTCGTAAAAAAGCTTACGACCAGGGGGTTGTCGTAGAAAAACTTACGACAAGATGATGGTCGTAGAAATACCTACGACTTCTTTGTAATATCTCTCTTTATGATTTCTACAGAAAGTAGGCATGGAGAACTGTCAGGATGACGAAGAAGTCGTACTAATGGTTGTTGGCGTGGTAGCGGAGCAAGTTGACACCCCTCCGGCCAAAAAGCATCGGCTCGTACAAGTCGCTGACAAGGGAGGCGCAAGCTCAAGCACTGCTACTTCGACCGCGCCCTTTGCAAAATTTGCTGCGAACATGGCCGCCGCAGAAGAGGCAAGGGCGATCGAAGCGAACATCAATGCTCCCAAACCCAGAGCCCCCAAGATCAAGGTACCCTTCTATTATGACAATAAGACTTTCGCAGTTTCTGCCTCCCGTGGCTTTGTCAAGCGGCTAGAGAAGGAGAACTGGAAGAGTTTCATATCTTTTGTGAAGGAAACTGCTGTACCGGCAGTGCCTGTGGTCGAGGGCAGCGCTGCCCTTGAGGTGGTCGAGACAGGTCTCGACCATCCGGAAAGCCAAGAGGCTCAAGGAGCGATGGTGCTCGTTCAAGACCCACAACCAGACGTGGCCGTGGCCATTCCTCAACTCGAGTCTCGACCAGACGTGGTTGAGAAGAAGTCGAAGAAATCTTCCTTAGGGAAGGTTTCTTCCAAATTCAAGATCAAGTCCAGCACACGAAGGTATGTAGAAAGAAAAAAGTGTAAGAATAGCATTTACCTTTTGCTTTTTAGCATCTAACGTGTTTCCTTTTTTGTGATATTAGCCTGACTCCTTTGACCATCAAGGATGTTCCTGTCGAGGAACCCGTTGCCATCTCTCCGGTAGCCAAAGAAATAACAGTGGCGGTAGTTGAAGGGTCGTCTACCGTCCGAGTGATGGAAGGTGTCGTTTTTGCCGAAACGGCTACGACCACTAAGGTGGTCGTGGAGCCAGAAGCGAAGACGACAGAGGTAGCAGCAGAGACATCCGGCCATGGGGGTGAAGCACTCGATCACCACGCCGGGAAGGAAATCGTTATGGATGACCCTCCCAGTGCCCAAGGTCAAGCTTCTGATGCTACTACCACCAAAGAAGAAGAAGGGTCTGATTTCTTCGACCATTCCTTCGGGTTCTTCGTTCCTGCTACCGTCGTAGGATCTCGTGCGTTCAGATCTCGTGCTTGCGTTCCTCACCCAAAGGATATTCCCAACAGGGGGATGTTTTCGATGACGAGCGTCTCGAAAAGGTGTAGTGGGACCGAGTTCAAGAGATTGACGAGCTGAAGAATCCTATGAGGGTATTATCTTCGTTTGCTCGAACGACCATGAATGTAAGTATCTATCGTTCGGTATTCACATACATGTATTTTCTCACTTCTTACTGTCTTTCTTCATGCAGAAAGCTTTGGAGCAAATTGTCACTACTGCTGAGTACAACAGACAACTTGTTCAGCTATGACAGGAGAAGGTGGTACTCTGCGAGCAGGCAGAGAGATGGTAAGTAAATGGCATTCGTAGTCATTTTATGTTTCGACCACTTACACAGTACTTATGGATATTATCATAGAAGATCTTACGACTAGGTACTGGTCATAGGAAAACTTACGACCAGGTACTGTCGTAGAAAAACTTACGACTGAGTTCTGATCATAGGAGGACTTACGACCAGGGTGTTGTCGTAGAAAAACTTACGACAAGGTTTCAGTCATAGAAGAACTTACGATCGCTTATTTTATGCTGAGGTCTACTCTTTTCCTCTGTAGGTTCAAGAGCGATGAGAAGTCCTTAGCTGATTCGCCCGACTTGGAGAAAGCCGAGACAAAAAAGCTAAGTGAGAAGAATGAAGACCTCCTGAATAAGTTTCAGGAGGCAAACTCTGCAATCCAAATGTTGCAGGGACAAATAAACGGTAAGTGCTGAACTTAAGACAGCTTACGACCTTCCTTTCTTTTTCTAACTCTTATTCTTTTCAGAAAAAGAGGTCGAAGTGGGGAAGCTCGAAACTGAGGTCAAAGAAAAGACCTTGGTTCTTCACGAGATTACCCGCATCGCCAAAGAAAAAGACCGAGAGGTCCAATCGTGGGAGGAGTGCTATATAAGGAGCACTGCCTCTCACGACGATGAAGTCAAGAAGTTGGATTCTCGACTGGCAGGTAACCAAGTCTTTACCTATGATCGGTTCTGCTTTCCTTTCAAGGTCATTTTATCTGACTGGTCTTATTCTTTTCAGAGCAAGCAATTGAAATAAAACGACTCTATGAGGCTTCGAATCGCAATCAGGAGAGATGAAGTTCTTGAAGGTCAACCTCTAAGACAACATTTCTCTTCTGAATAATGTACTCGGTGGGCTTCATACTGAGGGGATCACTCCTCGTGAAGACACAATGATTGTCCACTCGAGTGCCATTGGTGATCAAGTCAGAACTTTGCAAGAGTTGGTGACCACTCTGAAGACGAACCAAGCTGATTCAATAAAGGAGGCGGTCAAAGAGGGAATAAGTTTTGTTTTGACAAAACTTAAAACTCATGACCACAGCCTTAATCTGCAACCCATCAAAGACGACTTCGACTGCTCTGAAGCAAAAGCGGAGCGGTTGATGAAGGAAATACAGTCGATCAGCGAGGAGGTTACGAAGGAGATGCAAATAGGATCTCCATCGTCAGAGTAGTCTGTACTTGAATCTTGTAAAGACAAGTTTTTTTGTTGTTGATATATATATATATATATATATATATATATATATATATATATATAATCATTTCTTCTTCTCAGGCAAATCATCTTATTAGTTAGTAACTCATAAGATAATGAATGGAAAAAGAGATTAAGATTAAGAATTGAAGTCATATTAATAACTTTATCCTAGCCCCCGATTATTTGCTTGGTTTGTTTAGATAAACCAGGTAAATAATGCAAAATGGGTTTTCTTAAACAGAGAGGTTTATATAACTTGTAGTTTTTCGATCTCGATTGTCTCGCACTGGTCGAAAGTATAGGAACGAGTCGACACTAGGAAGTTCCTTCTAGTGGGCAGGACCACGTGCAGAAAGGAAAGACTTCGACTAGGTGATGTTACCTTCTCCGACCAGTTTAATCAAACCAAGAACGGCCAACTTAAGTTAGACAAACGTCTGGAGTACCTTAAAAATTCATTCAACTTATTCCAGTGCGCTCGGTAGGTTCACTCTGGTAGCAAGAGTTAGAAACAGGACAACGCTAGGAAGTTCCTTCTAGTGGATAGGACCATGTGCAAAGAGGAAAGTCTTCAACTAGGTGTTGTATCTTCCTCCGACCAGTTGAAACAAAAGGAGTTTACCGAAAGTAGTTGAGCAAATTGGAAAAGTGCACTCTGCTTAGTTTATTTTTCAAAAATGAATGAATAAATAATCTTAGATACTGAGAGTTGGCTTGAAAATATTTTGACCATGCGAGTTGAACCGAAGTCCTTTGTATTGACAGCAAAAGGGATGCACGAGTCGACACTAGGAAGTTCCTTCTAGTGGGTAGGACCACATGCAGAAAGGAAATGTTTCGACTAGGCGATGTCACCATCCTTTCGACCAGTGTAAAGAAAGTTTGGGTACTAGATGTAGAAGAACTTACAACCAGGTGATGATCGAAAAATTATCAAAGAGCTACTCAAAATAAGACAATAAAGATAGAAAAAACCTGATACTTTATTGTAGGGTTGGTCGGTTTACACATAAAATTTGCGTAACTGGTCGATGTTCCAAGAATTGGAGAGAATTCTACCATTTTCCATTGCTAGTCGTACCGAACCTGGTCGCATAACTTCAACCACTGTGTAAGGATCTTTTCACTTGGGGAAAAGCTTGTTCCGATTAGACTGGGATTGAATTTTCCTCAATACCAAGTCACCTGCAGCAAGGCTGCGAGGTTGGACCTTACGATCGTAGTATCTACGCAGGTGTGACGCCTCGTGTCATTACCCCAAGGGTAATCACACTTAGGCATACGGATTACTATTCGTTTGCTCAGTAAAACACTACTCCAACGAATAGTAAGCCTTTACCAGGGTTACGCAGCAGAACAATAAGATAGAAACTGTACATTTTATTCCAGTAATAGCCATGCAAGGCTATGATTCTTAGTACATATATTAAACAGCTACAAAAGGAACGACTCCGCTTTTCTCACCAACCCTTAAGCCTCGGCCTTTTATTCGTCCCACGAGTCAAATATGGCGTCCATCTCGCTCTGGTCCTCGTAGTCCGCGCCTTCTCCTCCGGTGGTTGCTTCAGTACCTGCAAGTCCTTCATCCCACTCAGGATAGCTCTCGGCCAGACTAGGATCTACAAAGGAGAATACTAACAAGGTTGAGTATACGAGTGTACTCAGCAAGCATTAATAGCAAAGAATGCATTGGATGACTATCTCTAGTTGTTATCACATTTTCTAAGTCATCTCATTTCTGAAAATAAGTTATTAAAACATTAGGTGGCAAATTTTAATACTGAAAACGCTACTTATTACTCAGAGAGAAGAAAGACCCCCAGTGATTCCCGTAGACTCCAATCCAGGAGACTGGCATGAATTCATGATTTTGTTTAGCACTGCACAGGCTTTGTACCATTTTACCCATAACTATTCCGAACTCTCTATGAACTGGGTCCATCGCATTTCCTTTGATGTGGGTTCGAGATCAGAATACAGAATGTTTTCCAGGTTACGTGATTAAGTCTCCACCCATTACTTTCCGTCGGTGCTGATTTAATCACGTTGCTGACCTCGTCATACACCGAGTTCCAGTAATGTTGGTTGAGACATCTTCTATCCTGCACTCAACACTCCACCTTAGCGCTATAGCGCCTTGGATCCCCCACTTCCGGACTTCTCCTCCCGGTCCTGGGTTCCTCCATCACACTCACACATATATAACTTATCCATTGTGGAGAGCATAGTCACGTAACAAGGTAGCATTTTCTGCCCGCCGAAACGGGAAAATGGTTGGTATTGAATTTACCGCTTCAGACCGAGCAAGAGTTTTGTTTGTCCTTATATTATAACCATATATAAAAAGGGGCCCACCTCTTACCTCATCATCATCATCATCATCATTGTCGTAGCGTTCCCCTACCAGGGCCCCCTTTTACCAACCATAATCATTCTCATTCCTTTCTTTCTCATTCTCATTTCTTTCATATTCATCTTAATCATTTTCATCTCAATCATTTATTTAAGTTTTGAGAAAATAATTTTGATGCAATAAACATAATAGTGTAATATGCGGTTTACATTTAAATTAACTATATTTATGTTCAAGAGGATAGCTTGCCTTTGGAGTTGTAGGAAAGATTGATGTTGAGGAATCTCTTATCAACTGCTCCCGTCGGTGCTGGTTCGTCTTCTGTAGCAAACGGTAGCACGAAATAGTAATATAAATAAACACATAGTTGATTTTGAGTGATAATACGCGTACATAAGTTAGTAGTTTCTAATTTGTTAGCACAATTTTATTTAAATAAAGCTTTTCGAGTCCTCCGCTAAGTTAGTACTCCCCACTAAGCCGTTCTACTGCCTATTCGCGATATGCTCGAAAAACCCAAGGTTCGCGCTATAACAGACAAAAGAGGAAAAGAAAGGAAATACTACTCGCATTCACAATTAAAACATATAATCAATTTTAATCGAACAGAAACGCCTAATTGATTTTACTTAAGTCTGCCCACATTTAATTAATTATTTACACATGTTTGGGGTTGCTTTAATTAATCTACCATGATTAAAGCAGTTTGTTTTGTCCGACTAAACGACAGCTACGCACATGTTGCTACATATACAAAATGACTTGTTAACAACAGAACTAACAGCAACTCAATTTATTTTAGTAGCTATTCCACATATTCGTTTTAAGTTGGTTAATTCAGCAATATCCAAGTTAAATTATTCAGCCGCGAGAGTAAATAGCTAACAAATATACAATTAAGAACCGCTACTGAAGAAGCCATTACTCGCAACAAATAATTACAATCTAACCCGAAATCCTAATTTTCTCCCTAATCCTAAAGTCCTACACTTATTTCTAATCTTACACCTAATTTCTACCCTAACCTCTATCTCTCTCTCTCTCCCTCTTACCTCCCACTCGGCCGACCCCCAAACCAAAACACACACACGCAGTCCCCCCCTCAATCCCTTCTCTCCCTCTCCTCCAACTCTCCTCTCTCCCTCAAGCTATGCTTGCTGTTCTTTCCCCGGGCTGCTGTTGCTGCCATGGCGCCCGCCTCCATGGCCCAGCCACACACTGTGGCGCCTCGGTTCGGCCTTCTTCCTCCCAGTGGCGCCATTTGTCGGTCCCGGGTCTGCTTGCTGACGCCGCTGCCGGTTCCTGCTAGTGGTTGCCACCGATGCCTCTCCTCTCGGCCCGGCCGCTCGCCCGGGCATTTTGGTTTTGGCTCGGCTACTGACACGCAAGACTTTGGCTAATGCTCCTCTCCTCTACTCCTCTAACTCTCGCTTTACCTTGATTTGTTTAATTTTGTTGGTTGCATTCACTGATGTGGGTTTATTGCTTATGCAAGAGAAATGAGTGCTGAGGTGGCTAAGGAGCTTGCTAAAGATGGTGATGGTGGTACTGCTAAAACTTCGCTCTACGGTATACTCCCCCTCGCTCTCTACCCCATACCCTCCTCTGCTCTGTGATGCATGATGATATTGTGAATGCTTTGTGAGGGAAAGGATGAAGAGGGTGCTAGGGTGGTGGGTGTGGCTTGGGCAGCGAGAACAAGGAGGGCATGGAAGGTTTACCTCTATTTGGGCTTTGCTGATTCTTGGGTTGAGGGTGGCAGTGCCGGTCTCGCTGGTGCTCCCCTCTTGCTCTTGTGGTCCTTTCTGTCCTGCCGGTTGGTGTGGGGTTCTGGTGGTCGTCGATGGTTCGAAGCCGTAGCCGCTGCCGCCCTTGCTCTCTGGCTCGCCCTTCTTCCTGGCTCCCTAGCTCCCTGGCTCCTGGACTCCTTGTCTCCCTTGCTGGTTGCCTTCGGTTGAGGGGAGTGGGAGGGGGAATGGTTGGATGATGTGGGCTTACTTTGTTGGGATGAGAATGAAAATGGCAGTGGGAGGGCTGTTGGTCGAGTGGGGATGTTGGTTCTGTGAAGCTTGCTTGAGTGAGTTTGTTCTTGGCTTTGCTTGGGAGAATTGAGGTTTGGGTTGGAGCTTGTGAGTTTTGCTGGTGAGGAAAGAGGCTTGCTTAGTGTGGTCTTTTGCTCTCTTGGCTATGAATGAAAATGAAAGCTTGTGAGACTTTGAGGTGGCTGCTTGCTCCCTTTTTATGCTCTCGGCTGGGCATTCTCCTCAACTTGCACATGACCAAATTGCCCTTGTTTTTATCCATATGTCAAGATTTTTGTTGGGGGCTTTTTGGTCTGTGTTTAGGAAATCACTATGCGTGTGATTTTCTGTGGCTGAGTAATTCAATATACGTGGGTGCCGGATTAAATTAAACGCGTGATGAAACCTCACGAAGCAAAGAGGTGCTTGTTAACTCTAGCTAGTCCGGGTACCTTGACGATCAAGGGGGCTAGCTTGAGTTGATCAGGGAACCCTAGTGTGATTCGGAAAATTCTGACGGCCACTTCCAACCTTCTACTTTCTATTTTCTATTATCCACTTGGCTTTGACTTACTAACCGCTTTCTAATTTTTCTAACGAGCGACGGGAATGGATCGTGAGGTGGCTCTATGGACTGGTGCTCAAGGTACAAGGTGGCAAGGATATCTGATGCTACAAGAATGCAAGAAGTGGATTATGATCTAATTAATTGTTGTTATAAGCATTGCAATTGGTTGTAAAATTAATTTTGAACAAGCAATGGGTTTGTAATATATTACTTTTGTTTTGTACTAGGATTGATGCAATGTTTCTAGGGTTGTCACAAGGGTGTATTCTTTAATTGTATTGAAATGTGTAAATATTCCTGAGTTCGTATTAATGATCCACTTATGCCTGCAATGGATTTATTTTTGTAAATGACTCTTGGCTGATAAAGATATTGGAGAAATTGCTTTTATAACCCTCTTGTTGTCAGATGTAACGATTATGCGCTTGATATAACTCTGAAATTACTATTTGCTCTGGATTTAAAGAATTTTAATTATCGCCAATTACCGATTGCTGCTATTTAATTTAGGTTAATTTTGCGGGTTCTCACAGCAGGCCTTGTTGGTAGACTACTGAATGGATTAAGGCTTGATTTCTCTTCTCTTCGAGCAGGTTAATGTCATCCGCTCAAAGTTGTTCTTGGGCTGAGTCGTTGAAACTCTCGACCCTTGTTGACCTGATCTTTAGTTCTGGAGGAAGCATAGCCTCAGCATCGAAAACTAAGAAAAAAGGTGTTTCACCAGAGTCTGACTAGCGATGCATTTAACCGCCTATAGTACTGAGGGTAATTCTTGTACCCAAGCCCCCGAGTGCTTAACAAGCTGGTCAAAGATTCGAGTTTTAATTCCCTGCATTATTTGGCCATTTGCTCGTTAGACTACCCTATTGCTCTGGGGATGGGCAACAGAGGCGTAACACAGCTTGGTACCCAACTCGTCGCAAAATTCTTGGAATTTTGCACTTGAAAATTGTTTACCATTATCTGTGATTATTCGACTTGGGACCCCAAACCGAGTGATCACGCTTCTCATCATGAACCGTTTTGTCGCTTCCATTGTTATCCCAGTCATAGGTTCGGCTTCGATCCATTTTGTGAATGTATCAATAGCCACAAAAAGAAACTCGAAGCCTCTTGGAGCTTTTGGGAACGGTCCTAGGATATCGAGACCCTAGGTCGCAAAAGGCCAAGATAGAGGAATTGTTTGCAATGCCTGAACCTGTTAGTGTATTTGACTGCTATGAAACTGGTATTGTACACATTTCTTAGCCAACTCTTTGGCATCGTAGAGAGCTGTTGGCCAGTAAAATCCTTGTCGAAAGGCTTTTCCGACCAACGTTCTGTAGGAAGCATGAGTTCTATAGATACCCCCGTGTATGTCGTGAAGAAGGGTTAGTCCTTCTCTTTGCGATATGCATCGCATGAGTACCCCTTGAGTGCCTCGTTTATATAGGACTCCTTCGACCAAAGTATACATTTTGTCCTTTCGTGATAAGCGATCCGCCTCGAGATCATCGTCGGGTATAGAACCCGTCTGAAGATACTCATAGATGGGATTCATCTAGGTATCCTCATATTCTATAGAGACTGTCTAAATAGGAGGTGTCTCTGGTGTTTCAACAAAAGACAGCTTCTGGAGCTGTTCTAGGAAAACTCCTTTTGGTACATGTGATCGAGAAGAAGCTATTCGAGTAAGCTGGTCTGCGAGGAAATTATCCTTTCAAGGGATGAATTGTACCTCGATACCGAAAAAATGTTTTTCAAGCTTTCGAACCTCCGATAAGTACCGAGACATGGTTGGATTAGAGCACTGGTACTCTTTTCCGACCTGATTCATGACTAGTTGAGAGTCTTATCTCACGAGTAGTCGTCGAATCGCGAGTGCTTTCGCAGCTCGTATGCCAGCTAGCAAACATTCGTATTCTGCCACGTTGTTAGTAGCCTGAAAGTTTAATTGAATGGTATACTTTAAGGTCTCTCCGTTAGGAGATTCCAGGACCACCCTAGCCCCCGAGCCACTTAAAGTAAGTGACCCGTCAAAGTATATCGTCCACTGGTCGTGGGTATCGTACTGGGGATCTTGAGCAGGTTCTAAATTTGTCCATTCGGTGACAAAGTCTGCCAAGATTTGGGATTTAATAGTCGTTCGGGACACGAAATGGAGGTCGAACCCCCAAGTTCTACTGATCATTTTGACATGCGTCCCGCTACTTCCCTATTCTGGAGGATCACTCCCAAGGGAAACTCAGACAACACAATTATCTTGTGTGCTTGGAAATAATGTTGCAGTTTCCTCGAAGATATGAGGAGGGCATAGAGAAGTTTTTGGACCTGAGGGTAACGCTCCTTAGGCCCGTGCAAAACTTCATTTACATAGTAAACTGGTCATTGGATGTTTTCACGATCTACGACCAGTACTACGCTCACTGCCTGTGGCGTGGTAGCTAGATAAATTAAGAGTGTCTCTTCTGATTTCGGAGAAACCAAAACAGGTGCACTCGTAAGATATCTCTTGACATCCTCAAAGACAGCGTTTGCCTCTTTCGACCACTCAAAACTCTTGTGCTTCCTTAGAAGTTTGAAGAAATATAATCCTTTTTCTTCCAGTCATACAGTGAAACGACTTAAAGCCGCCATGCATCCTGTGAGTTTCTGGATTTCTTTCTTCGTGGTTGGAGGGCGCATTTGCACGATGGCCTTTATCTTTTCGGGATTTGCTTTGATCCCTCGTACAGATACCAGGAATCCACGCAATTTTCCCGAAGAGACTCTAAACACACACTTCTCAGGATTAAGTTTCAGGCGGTGTTTTCTGAGGTTGTCGAATGTCTCCTGCAAGTCTGAAACATGATTAAGCCGTTTGATGCTTTTTACGACTAGATTGTCAACATAGGCTTCCAAATTTCGGCCTAGTTGAGGTGGAAAAGTCGATTGCATCAAGCGTTGAGAAGAAACGTCAGCATTTTTTTAGATCAAATGACATTTTGATATAACAAAATGTTTTAAATGGAGTAATAAACGCGGTAATTTCTTTATTTTCTGGCAATCACCAGATTAATGTGTCTAAAATACTGCAATGCTTGTGGGATAGCCGTAAACAACCGCTACTCGTGGTGCAGAAGTCACAAGTAAGAGGTAACATTGCAATGCCATCTGCAAACTCTCTCTTTATCATTCAGCTTAAGGCCGTTTGGAACAATGAACTACAGGTTTCCTTAAGAAAATTTCCGGGACATCTAAAAAAAAAGACCACGGCCCCTGGTCCTACCGGGCAGCCCAAATTCCTCGCTATCTTGATCCGGTCCAGCGGCCAGCCGCGTCTTTTCTTTTCTTTTCCCAAGACGAACGGGCATAAATGTTGCCAGGCCCAGGCCCAGGCCCATCTCCTCTGCTGGTAAGTAGCATATACGGAAGCACGGACGGATCATCGTGGATGTTCAGCTGAACACCTAAAAAATTTAGACGCTGATTGAACCTGCTCAAAACCCCGTTCTGTCGGCACCAGCACTCGCATTCTCACAGCCCACTCGGTCACACCGCACTCTTATCGCAGGTCGCAGTCCATGAAAAGATGCGCCAGGCCACTGGCTTCCCTCTGGACCGGCCTTCCCACACTCGGGCTCCAAGTTCTCCCACAGGGCCACAGCCCGATAGCCCAACTCGAGTCTGTCAGTCGGTACTTTCCCAAATGCCCAATAAATATCCCAAACCTAATCTCTTGATCTCACAAGTGACAAGTCACCAAGTCACAATACCCTCTCTCAAAAATACACAGGCGCACGGTGACGGCGGGGAGAAGGGGAGGAGACCGAGGACCGAACTAGGTGAGCGCGGCGGCGGCGCCGCGGCGGGTCGGCGCCGGCGGGGAGGAGAGTCGGAGACCGAGGAGGCGAGGTCTGCGAGGACCGGAGCCCGGAGGAGGCGAGGAGCGTTGCGGCTCTACTCGCAGGCGGCGACGGGGCGAGGCGCGCCGCGCGCTGCTCTGAGCCTCTGAGGACCGACCGACCGAGGCATCTCCGCATCTGGGCGTGGCGCCGTGGCCGCGTGGGCCGTGGGCGACCGAGCCGGTGACCCCCGAGGCAGCGAGCCGGCGAGGCTCCGAGCCTCCACCCTCCGACCTCGACTCCCGTCTCCCCGTCGTCCCCGAGCGAGCCAGCCAGAGCAGGGACTGCCCCGTTATCCCGTCGCTCCGAGCACAACAGGCCCTGCGCCCTTGCCTTGAGCCTGAGGTGAGGTACCCAATCGGCCAAATCGTTTTGAAAAATGAATTAAAATGAATTGTGGATTTGTGGTTGGTGAATCTTGAATCTTGTATTTATGCGAACTGTAGATTGTAGAGCTTTGAAAAATTGAGAAGTATGTCGATTTGAAATATTTGAAAAATGAATTAAAATTAATTGTGGATTAGTACTTTTGATTATTACTATTGTGGATATTTATGTTCTATATTGATCAATATATTTGTAACTTTGAACTCGAACACCCATCCTGAAAAACCTGGATCCGCCACTGTACGGAAGCCAGGAGGGCAGCCGCACCGCGTGCACCACTCAGCTCCAGCCTCCACGCCGGCACGCCCGCCCGCCGTGTCTGAGCAATGGAATCAAGAAAGCCGGCACCCTCCGCCCTCGTCGACAACTACGTGGTAAGCCTCGGCCCTTATCCTAACCTCCAACTCGCTATCTCGGCGGATTTCGACTCCCCCCCTCAGCTTACCTCACCGTCGGTGCCCAGGTCCCCGGCGACGTCGTCCTGGACCTCACCCAGATGACCAACCAGACCATCAAGCTCGGCGCCGGCCTGCGCCAGGTAAACTGTTTCGTGGTGGAAAATGGGAACAGTTGTCCTGTGTGAGATTTAGGTATTTGGGGTTTAATCGGGGTTTATTTGGGTCATGAGGCATATGAGTGATTCGTGGGGCTTGCAGGATTGCGACACCATCCAGGCCACTAGTGCTGGGAGGCTGCGACTGTCCAAGCCCAACAAGTATTGGGTCGAGAGCTCCCAGAAGAGGGTGAGCCTTCTATTTGCGCTCATAGATGCGTACACTGTAGAGCTCAGATGTATGAATTTTTTTTGTCTGGTTGAAAGAAAAAAAAGATTGGGATCTATGGTTCATTGCTGCATTGAGAATGTGAAACTCTTGATCAAATTGAAATATGCTTGCAGTGTATAGTGTAGTTACCACATGCTGTTTTAACGCCGAGTACTGAATTGCTATGTGCATCCAAGGTTTTTTTACACCACATGGTTGAATTGAAGGATAGTGCTGTTGCTATTTCTATGTGATTACCATGGCTGTAGTACGCCAGTTGATTAGATATACAGAATATGTGTGGCCCTTCCTCTGTAATTTACCAAACTAATGTGGCAGCTTAAAGTTCTGCTCTTGTGGACTGGGTTATGTTAATCCAATGATATGTAATTCCAGTACTGATGCACCCTAACGTGCAATTGTAGCGGTCATAGTTATTACCTTTAAACTATGACATATATGTTGTTTTGGCCTTTATTTTGAATGATGTTTCAAGTTTTCATTGCTTCAACACATTGACTTCTCTTCAGCTCTTCCAAGCACAATTAATCTGTTTGAAAAGCTCTAAACCTTTTTCTTTGTATCTGCTTAACTGTAGAGAGCGAGATTGCGCATAGTGCTTTGTTCACTCTCCTTGCTTTCTGTTTCAGCAGCTGCCTATTCATGTGATGTTTGTTGTTTTCTGGCAGTATATACCTTCTGTAGAAGATACAGTTCTTGGTATTGTGGTTGACACTAAACCAGATGTAAGTATACATTTACATTCAGAATTACCTATCTCTAGTGCTAGTTATATGATTGCATTTATAAGTATCTACATGTAATTCTGACCATATGCTCACTGTTCAAATATATTATCTGAAATCAAAATGAACATTTGCAAATTTGACCATAGAACACTGACTAAAATTTTGATTTTAGTTTTTACATTTATGAATGTATTCTGGATTCTGGAACACCTTATATGATGTTCTTATTCCTTTTCGCTGAGCTGGAGTTGGTTATTCCAGAACTTCTTGGTGGACATAAAGGGGCCTAATTTGGCCTTTTTACCAGTGCTTGCATTTGAAGGCGGTACCAGGAGAAACATACCGAAGTTCGAGGTATGACATTGGGTCATCAATTATTGTTGGATTTGTTTTATCCAAAGTAATTTATTTTTCATGAAGCACACAGTGGTGTCCTGCTTTTATCGGCCATCAAAGATGGAACATTTTCTATATTGTGCTTATTCACCATGTTTTTTTTGTTAGTCATTGAACTTATGGTTTTGTTGACTTGAATAACTATCAGCATATCATTTTTTTCATAAAATTAACGATTAATTCATAATAGCTCATTTATTGGATCAAATTGTTTGGTACTTTAGTAGATAAATGAGTTCTTGCATGATGCATATTTCAGTTTTTTTCATCATTTTATAAACTGCATACAGTTTTTATTGAAAGTTTCTAGGCCAAAATATAGGTTGTTACATTTCTACAAAGTGTAAAAAAAATTGTAAAACTTTTTTTCATTTTGATTGGTTAACTAACTATTCACTTGATAAAACGTGGAGGAAAGTAGGGGAAATGGCCGGCTGAGTAGGATTGACAATGGGCTTGAGTTTTAGTGATTCAATAATTTAATCAATTTCCTTTCCTTGATCTCAATCTGGATTGGTGCGGCAAAAATGATGATAGAAAAAAAAAGAAACCAAACATGGTTTAGCGGATTCGGTCTTGTGGATGTCTCGGGTGTCTACGGCAGATCCAATCAATCTCGTGATGAAGAGAAGTATTTTCCAATCTTCCAGCAAATAGAAGTCAATTTCGAGTTTATCGTGAGAGTTTTTTGCTTGCTTCTCAGCGGTCAAGGCAGAATTTGTACATCAACTACCGCAGTCGCTACACCTCATAGTGATGTCTTGTCATCTGCATACTGATGACTTACTCCACCTCCATGCACTAGGTGTGGCACAAACTAGCAGAATCGGAATGCCCCCGAAAGGGGCACCACCTTTGTTGATTCTCATCCGTCTGTCAATCTTTATACCAAAATGGTACAGTAGGCCGCCTTATGTAGTTTCAATAACATGTATTCAATCCTGTGTGCATTGCTGTAATTTGTGAAATATCTTACCTGGGTGTTATAGTCAGCTAGGGAGTATGTGTCTATCTAATATGATCTCAGCTTCAATTGATGCCAAAAGGTGGTGCCACAGTGTTGAGGCCTAATATTCAGTTTCGTCTCTTGAGCTTGGTGCACTGTAATTATATATGCACCATAGTACCTTACCACGGGTTTTCTCCTGCAGATTGGTACGTTAATATATGCCCGAGTGGTGAAAGCAAATAGCATCATGAATCCAGAACTCTCGTGCATGGATGGTAATGTTTTTAGCTTATAATTCAGCTTTTCTAATTGTTGCTTGTCCGTTAGAACTTAGAAGTATATAAAAGAAAACTCACCTTGCGAACCTTCATTCCTTGGGTGTGAGAACTTTTCACCTTGTGAAATGATACTGTTTCTGGCTAGACTGTTGTAGTATACTCATTCTATTAGTTTCGTGGTACCACTATCAATAATGCTACAGACTTTATTTTGCAGCTACGGGAAAGGCAGCAGAATTTGGTCAATTGAAAAACGGCTATATGTTTGAAACATCAACTGGCCTGTCAAGAATGTGAGGACTTCAACAATGCAGTAGCATTTTTTTTGAAAGAACAGTAGCATTGGTTTGTCCTTATGTATTCTACTAACTCTTATGTATTCTACTAACTGTTGGCTGCTTGTAGGCTGTTAAGTTCTCCAACATGTCCAGTTCTAGAGGCACTTGGGAAAAAACTATCATTTGAGATAGCTGTTGGACTAAATGGTCGAGTTTGGGTACAATTCTGGCTTCTACCATTCATTTATTAATCTTATTTATTTATTTAATTGAAAAACTGTAAATTGGTAATATGTGTTGTGCTTGTCATATTGGTTTGTATCCTGTAGGTGAATGCTCCTTCGCCAAGTAATGTCATTATTGTATCGAGTGCAATTATGAAATCAGAATCTTTGAGTGGCATACAACAAAGAAATATGGTGGAAAATGTCTTGGAGAAACTGTCATGATGGTAAGTCTTTTTCGTTAGTTTGTAATGGTAAATATATACCCAGTTTTTTCTGTGGAATGTATGTTGCACTGTGCTAAAAGTTTGACTGCTGTCAGTTTTCACCTTGAGCTCTCTGCATTTGCTATCTCCCACTAGGTGAAACAATACTTCTTACTGTTGTTTGATTTCCCATTTATTGTTATATCATGCATTCGCTAACTACATATGATGGAGAATAGGACAGCAATCATTTTACATGTGCAAATCATATGCAGTTAAATGTGGACTTCTGAGTCACGAATGTGTATTCTTCCCTATGTGTTTTCTTACTGGATTAATGGACACCATTACATTTTATGGCTTTTATCATTGAGCGATATCATAGTCTAGTCTCCTGGGTAAAGGCGAGATACTTGCACTATCGCTTTCGTTAGTCTACTGTTCTCTAGTCAGAATTGTGTGAAAAATGATTGCCTTTTCCTGTGCGGGGAACAGGGCATACGCTGGCACTACGGACGGATTCTGAAGCTTGTTAGACGCCACAGATGATTCTGCAAACGTGAAAGATGGGTAATCATTATCAAGTTATCTCAACTGGGAACAGAAGATGGATGGTACGCGGAAAATAGATACATGAGAGGAGCTCATGCGTTTTGATGTTCTAGGTCTGAAGTAACTGGTAGATTGGTAATCTTTTTAAACTCGAGTGTGAATTTTGTACTTGTGTGGCCTTGTAAGAACAAGTTGTAGATTAGAGATTTGCACAAGGTTACTTGCTGATCTGCGGAAAGATGATTGATGGATATTGAATTATTTTCAGATTCATAGCGTGTGAAAATTTTAAACTCTATAAACTAGACCAGCTTAACTCCTGCTCAATGAAGTGATGCAGAATCGGCTTTTACTGATCGCAGCAATTGACTTTGGGGATACTTTTATGCGTCTGGAGGGAAAATTTAGCTCTATGCCACGCAAGCTGTCACTTTTTCTGCGGCTTTCTACTCGTGATAAAAAATGTAACAGGTGTACAAAAGGTTTGAGCTTAAACATCAACATCCGCGTTCAGAGGAAAAAATATTTTTACCCCGGCTTGACAGCCTAGCTTATCTACAAGCGTTATCTATTGCTTTCTTGTAGGGCTGGGCAAGCTAGTTGCGGCTATTCTTTCACCAACCAAACCGGTGGCTCATCGTAGCCGCTGTTAAGTTGTATTTTGCATCGGAACCAGAAAAATCTGTCTTACGACCGGTAACGGTAACTAAAATAAACGGTCAAAATTAAAAATTGAATTGGTGATGTTTTAAACCTAGTAAGCGGAACAGTTACAGCCCAAAACCAGAAAAACCGCTACCAAACTGGAAATTTGAATTGCAGATTGTCTAAAAAAATGTTGGGACTTGGGAATACAATAATTCAAGCATATTTAGCTCATACAATAGGTAATCTAGCACACAAAAAAAATCCTAAAGCAATTTAGAAAGTGCATTGTGCAGTTATAAATTTAAATTAAAATTTAAAAAATTTCAAACGGTTTTTTTTCAGTTCCCACCGATTTTTCGTTTTTTCCCCCTGTTTGCACCCTGAATTAGAGCGCACTGTGTTTCTCTCTTTCCTTTCGTTTTTTTTGTGTGAAACGGATGACAAGAGCTTTGCTCGCTGTGTTGCTCTCTCTCTCCTTTTTTTTTTTCCGAAACAGACGGCAAGAAGTTCTGTCCGTTCATTTCATTTCGGAGAGGAAAAGAGAATCACAAACACTACCTGTACTTTGTTTGCGATTTTTTTAATAATCTATTTTTTATTTAGAATTACAGAAATAATACTACTTTTTTTCTTAGAAATAATCACGTATCACTCTATGGTTGGACGACTTAGGCTAGTCGCCCAACGGGTGAGCAACAGTTGTCCAAGTCGCTTAACCGTGGAGTGACTGGACCTTTCGCCTTCAAGTCGCCATATGGTAGCGCGATAGGATCCTAGTCGCCGAACGGTTGGACGACTAGGACACCTATCGCTTGACGCTGGGCCTTAGTCGCCCAACCGTTGGGCGACTAGGAGTGCTTATATGCCGTGTGCACGCGGCCGCCCGTGAAACAGTCAGCATTTCTTCCAAACAGCGATGCCGTGAGGAAAAGAGAGGAGAGAAAGATAGGAGAGGGGGAGGAAAAGAGAGGAGAGGGGGAGAGGGAAAGAAAGTGTCTTCGCATCGACGACAACGACGACGGTGAGTCTTTAGCATTATTTTGTATGCGTGTATTTTCGAAACCATAGTAGGTTAGCAAGCAACGTCATGTGTATTAATATATTGTTAGCAAATGAAAGAATGACGAAGCTAGAAAACGAGGCATTGTAAATATTGTATGCGTACTGTGTAGTGTCATATTATCAGTGGCGAAGCTGGAAAATTTATGTGGAGGGTGTAGCAGTGATGGTAAAGATTAGGCTATTAAGCAATTATCGGCTGAACGTATGTTAGGGTTGGGTAAACGAGGCATTGTAAATATTGTATTTAGATGATACTCAATGTTTATATATAATTAGTTGCGTTTTTTCCCAATCAGGCGACTGCTTCACACATTTAGTTGTAAAAACAACTTAATTTTATGGAGTGTTGATGACAACAATTGGTAACATCGGTTAATAAGTTTTAATTATTGTGAACATATTATTAAAAACTTTGTAACCATTACATAATATTTTGTTAGAAAATGATGGCGCCCGTGCATACCGGGCAACCCACCTGGACAGGGTCCATGCATATTATTAATAGTTGTAAATAGCGTAGTCGTAGGTTTGCATATAAAATCATGGTAGGTTACTTTCGAAAGTATGGTAGGTTATGAACAAAAAATCACTAGACTTATGGAAGAACGCAACTTAATTCTCAGAATTTCTGGAGCTACGCTATAAGTAATTGAACCAACCAATTGTGTCGTAATTGCTAACTGGAAATTGATTTGCAGGTATGGCTCACGACCCTGGTGGTTTGGATTGGCATTTCGGCCTGCTGGATCGGCTGGTCGACGTGCAGCACCGCGCGAGCCGTCGTGTCCCACATCCGGTTCGCTGGGACGACGCGACTGACTTGGGGGTGGTTCCTATGTGGACACCCCGACTGGCTTGAAAACTAGACCCACGCTGGGCAGACAGGTTTGTCCGCAAGCTGTGCCACTTCTTTATGTCATATGTCCGCTATATAGTTATTTCTTCGTGCTTTGTAGGCTAAGCCATGCCGGTCTTCTACCTCTCACGCGGATGGTGGAGGACACCGAAAAGGACGATGCTCCGGTCGAGGACGACGGGGAGGTCCAGACCGGTCTGGAGCGGTCACGATGGTTCCCGTTCGACCGGTCGCTCCTTACAGCCCTAGTGGATCGGTGGCGGCCTGAGACGCACACCTTCCACCTACCATTCGGGGAGATGGCCCCCACTCTGTAGGATGTCACGCTACTACTCGGCCCACCTATCGCAGGAGCCCCTGCCTTCCCGTCGGACGCGCCTGTCGACTAGCGTGACGCCACCGTACTACAACTTACAGGAGTTCTTACAACGGAGGCCGCGCCACTGTACTACAACTTACAGGAGTGACAGTGGCATGGCCCGCCCTTGCAGTGGCTTTCGCAGTTCCGAGTACGTATGCTACATATTTTCCATATTTAGCGATGCACTATCCTAGCCATATAACAGGCTAACTAATTATTCGTTTGTGCGTAGGTCGAGCGGATGGTCCTGGAGCCCATCGACAACTAGGTGTCGCGGCACCTCGAGGCGTACCTGATGTGGCTCTTCGGTTGGGTACTGTTTACCAGCAACCACGGTGACTCCGTCGACGACCGCCTCGTAGGGTACGTGAGGGCCATCGCCGATGGCGAGGAGCTGCAGATCAGCTGGGGATTAGCCGTACTTGCCGCGACGTACCACGGCATGTGCGATGTGTGCTGTAGGACAAAGCCGACATCTATCCTCATAGGCTGCCCCTCCTGCTGCAGCTATGGTCGTTCGAGCGCTTCTCCCTCGAACGGCCCATGCTAGTAGAATCTAATACGTACAATGCGGATATGTACCATGGGGATGCGGTGGACCAGCTGACCGTAGGGTCCCTTTGGTGCCATAGACGGGTACATACTTCCCTCTATCTTTACTTCAGTCGTTTAATGGGTCATCCTTTATAACCACTGTTTTGGCTCGCAAGCACAATATGCACACATGCAGGTCACATGTGTGTACGAGCACTTCGTGGAGCAGCTGGACTACCTCACCACTGACGACGTGCGCTGGGAGCCGTACTCTAATCAGGAGACGGTGACCGTGCTCCCGGGGGGCTGTCCTCACTATGATGGCGTGACTGAGCGTACTGGCGGACGCAGAAGAAGCTCGTCTTGGACGAGTTCATCGAGGACTACGCGGTGCACAAGGTGATGCGCCAGTTCGGCCTCCGCCAGGTTGTTCTAGTTCCCGTCGGGATGAGGGTGCCTGACTCGACCCACGCGTGAGTTACACACACAACACATGTTCATTTTTTTTGCTAGTTCTGTTATGACGGCTTCTAATTGCAGCGGTAAGTTTCGCAGGCATAGTAGGAGGGGTGGCACCAGGACGCAGTGGCTGGCCAAGATGGAGCCGTGGGTGGCGCAGTGGGCGAACGCCCTCGAGGACTGTGTGCAGGAGGACGCCCCGTACAACCCCAGCACGTACGACAAGTACCTACGCTGGTACGCCTCGTAGATACGTACCAGGCTGGTGCATGTCGTCGACCCTCCCCCCGCTCGCGTACCAGCACCGATTGACGTGTACCCTGTACACTTCACGCAGAACGTGCACTTCGCGGTACGTACTCTCATGGTTCAACATGTTTTAGTAAGGTTACGTCAATTACAAGTTTGACGCTTTCGTGTACTCCTTGCAGACATACATCATTGTTGCGATGGCGAGGGACTCCAGGTCGATCCTAGATAGGCTCGCCCACGGTGCAGAGGTGACGCGAGACGAGATAGCGCAGTTTGCCCATCGGGTTTATAGTGGGGCGAGGCGTGCAGTGACCATAACGTCGTGTAGGACGGTCCAGGAGGTGGCCACGTCGGTGCATACACCGAGGCCGACATGTCCTCTGACCCGGTCGGGGAGGCTTAGGGCGGGCACATGCGCGTGCGCTTACGCTGCGCCTTGGCGGTGGAGGGTCGGGTGGGCACATGGGAGATCGCCACCGCCACCGCCACCGTCGTCGTTCCAAGACACCTACCCGAGAGCGTCAGGCCAAGATCCTTTCTTCCCCAACCCGTATGGACAGTACGGTGGGTATGACCCTTTCGCGCGCACCATGGCCCCCGACGAAGGTACGTTTCCTCACTTCATGTTTGTGATCATCAAGATATTGTAGGGATTAACATTATTTGTCCTGCAGGTTACCAGCTCTAGCCGGGAGTTGAGCTCTCCCCGCACGACGAGGCCCACGAGGCCATAGACGCCTTCTTTGCAGATTACCCCGGGGAGATTAGAGAGCAGCTGAGCCCGCACCCGTCGAGGTTCTTTCCGGGTCGCAGCTTAGCGGGCCCCCAGCGGGCACACAGGCACAGGTAGAGTCGACCCCTGAGGCCTTGGGAGTACGGGTGAGTAGGGCTCCGGAGAGCCTTTCCCTGTCTAGGCCCCGGCCCCACACCCCGTGCTTCGGAAGCCCAAGCGGGGGCATACTGGTGGGCGCGGACCGGGTGTCGGACGTGGCGACGATGGAGGAGGTGCTACGGGTGGCATAGCAGGTGGCCAGTAGGGGGTCTTCGTTGTGCTCTGTGTACTTGTATTATGTGTTTACGTATTCTACTTCGTAGTTACTATGACATGGTTGTCTATGTATTCCCTCTTGCATTGTACTATAACTTATTCATAGGTTACTTACCAATCACCCACTACTAGCTGCCAAGTCGTCCAACAGTTTAGCGACTAGTCGACGTGTCGCTAAACCGTTGGGCCGCCAAGTCGTCCAACGGCTGAGCGACTAGTCTGCCAAGTCGTCCAACGGTTGAGTGACTAGTCGATGCGTCGCTCAACTGTTGGCCCACTACTTGCTGCTAAGTCGTCCAACGGTTGAGTGACTAGACGGTTGCATAGAAAGCCAGACTCGGTCCTATCACGGTTTCTTTTGCCATTTCTCTCAGCAGACAACGAGAGCAGATCAGGAGAGGAGAAAAGGGGAGGGATAGAAGGATAGGGGGAGTGAAGAGGGGGAGAAGGTAGGGAGAGGGAGAAGCAGAGGAGCTCGAGAGAGGGAGAGAAGGGGAGGAGAGAAGCTTGGGAGAGGTACAGAAGTGGAGGAGAGGAACTCGGGAGAAGGGGATAAGGGAGGAGAGGAGCTCGGGACGTGAAAGAGAAGACGAAGGAAGCTCGTTGATAAGAAGAGAAGGTCTCCACATGAAGATAATAGTCTTGTTTGTTCTTGTTCTCGGTCGAATGTAGGCGATGTGTAGCTACTTGTTGGTTTAGCACGTATTTGGGGAATGTATGTTGAGAAATCGATGGTTGCAATGTTTGAAATATTTGCAATGATAAATCAGTCATGTCGGAGCCCACAAGATTGAAAGTGCATTACGGTGTTGGTACGGTTCGTGAAGGTTCATACGGTGTTGGCCTAAGTGGTTTCCAGCAAGTCAGTATGGTACATCCAGATGTGGAGAATTTCCGAATCGGAGATGTCCTACACTGGCTCACTGGGAGCTTCTCCTTGGACCTCGAGGTGTGCAATGTCGTCGTACATGGCCTTTGGAGTTGGTCTGCTACGCACATTCGGTGGGAGTTGATCAGGCTGATGTGTGCGGTTGCATGGAAGGGATTTCTAGAAGGCTGCAGGCACCGTGGCTACGAGTGCGTGCTACTCGTGCAACCATGTCCAAAGGAAGTTATCAGAGGTCCTGCCGACGGCTATCGTCGGGTTGGTGGGAGCAGCGCGTGGTTCATGAAGAATACACAATGGCCGATGTTGCGATGGCAGAAGAGGACAAGAGGACCGATGTTGCGAAGGCAGAGGAGGAGGCGATGACCCATGTTGCTGAGGCAAAATTGGAATATCGCACAGCACACGCTCAGCCCAGTGCACAGGCAGATGCAGGGGAGTATGTCGACAGTATAGTGCGTCAGATGGAGATCGATGACTTGACAACTTGGGTGGAGGAGGAAGCTTTAGAAGAGGATGGTGATGACTCATCTGAGGAGGACGAAGGTCCCATCCCATAGGAATGGAATAGGGTGGACGTTGGGGGTCTTGCTGTGCACGACGAGCACGAATCACCGTGGGAGTACCATAGGATGGAGGTTTGGCTTCGTGCAATGTTTGTTGACAAGGGATCACTGCAGGATGCCATTAAGCTGTGGGCCTTGTCCATGCAGTGGACGTTTCATGTCCTCAAATCCAGCCAGGAATAGTACACCATGGTCTGTCAGCAGGCTAGGTGTCCTTGGCGTGTGCACGCACGGAGACTCATTTGATTGTCTCCAAGGTGGAGGCGCACTTCTGCTTGCTCAGTAGTGTTTTTTCGAGACATCGCAACCTAACATCCACCTTCATAGCTAATGTGATGTATGGAGAGATAGTGAAGAAGACGGACCTGGAGGCCAAGCATATCATGGTGGCTAACGAGCAAAAATTCAAGCACAAGATTAGCTACGCGAAGGCATAGTGTGCTAAGCAGAAGGCTTTGGAAAGGAGGTTTGGTTCTTTCGAGGCGTCTTACGACAACCTTCCTTGTCTGCTCAAGGTGTTGCAGGATAGGAACCCAGGCACATACATTACTATGAAGGACAAGCCATCCAAAAGACTGCCACTAGGTTTTATAGTATTACAGAGGGCCTTCTTAGCATTCGGTCCTTGCGTCGATGCATTCAGACACATGTTGCCCATGATCTCAGTGGACGGGACATTTCTAACTGGAAAATACAACGGCATGATTCTGACAGCAATTGACGTTGATGGCAAGAATCAGATTCTACCCTTAGCCATCGTTTTCGTCGAAAGTGAGAATTTCGACAGCTGGTTATGGTTCCTTCGACATCTGAAGGAGGAATTAGTTGGGGCACGTCCTGATATCTGCATAATCCATGATCACCACCCCGGGATGATAAAGGCCATCCGAAAACTCCAGCAAGACAAAGATGAGTCGTTCCCTTGGCCAAACATGAGAAACAAATGGTGCATTCGCTATCTAGGGGCTAACTTCTTCAAACAGTTCAGGCAACAACCGTTGATGAAGCTGTTCAAGAGGCTTGCTATGTAGAACCAATAGCGTAAATTTGATGCATTGTGGGAGATGTTGGAGGAGCACACTAGGAAGCATGTCATCGAGAGGAACAAGCGTCCGCTCATTCCTGGGGCGGCGCAACTCGAACGCCTCACACCACTGCGGGAGGTCGACCCTCCCCATTTGACGCGGAGGACCTCGAGGGACATCGGGTGCTTCTCCTATTGGATTGAGGCCGAGCCATTGGAGAATCCTCACTGCACGACACGGACGGTGCAAGGTACAACATAATGACCACTAACCTTGCCGAGGTGTACAACTGGGTTATTAGGGGCCTCCGTTCTCAGCCTCTCGTCGCCATCGTGGAGGGCGTTCTACACGGTACAATCGGATATTTCAGGGAAAGGCGTGTAAATGTGGCACTTCATGCAGCCAACCCACATACACTGTACTGCTCAAAGATTATAGCGTACATGCAGGGCAAGACTGAGAAGGGTCAGTCGCACATGGTCTTCGTAATGGGCAATACGGAGCATCGTTTCGAGACAGAGCCGGATTTGAGACAACTCGGTCTCTTGCTACACACGAGGTATACCTTGGAGACTATGTGAATGAACCTAGCTGCTCATGCAACAAGCCAAAGCTCCTTCATAAGCCATGCTCTCATGTCCTCACCGCGTATGGGACCGTCCACATGGACCCATCGAACTTCATATCGGAGTACTTCATGAAGGAGAGGGTGCAGCAGGCGTGGTGCGGCGAGTTAAGAGGCTTCAGGGTTGTGGGAAACTTCGCCACGTTGGATATTGCACAGAGGACTTGGATTCCGGATCTTGACCTATTGAAGGGGGGAAGGGCCGTCGGTAGAGTCGTTGCATTAAGAATGATATGGACGAAGGGGAAGCTGGAGCGGCGGGTAGACGCTGCGGCCGTTGTCGCCAGAGAGGCCACACTGCGAGAACTTGCAAGGCGCCTACCGACGCATAGGAACACCGACTTATACTTCAGCATGTTGTAACTTGTACTTCAGTCAGTACTTTGCTTGTTATAAGCACTATGAAACTAATTGTATCATAATTGCAAATTTTAACTTTATTTGAAGTGTCAATCTTTCGTCTTAATTGCAATGTATGACGTGACCTCGCTCGGCAGCGCACCACGTGACCACTCTCTGCAAAACAGGATATGATCACTCTCTTCAAAGCAGGACGTGACCATTCTCTGTAAAGTAGGACATGACCCGACGAGTCAACTTTTCAGGACGTTTGACCCGACTAGGCAGCTTTTCAGGATGACATGACCTGATGAGTCAGTTTTTTAGGACGACGTGACCCGATGAGGCAGCTTTTTAGGACGACTTGACCTGACTAGTTAGCTTTTAAGGACGATGTGACCCGACGAGTCAGCCTTTCAAGACAAAGTGACCCAACGAGTCTCCTCATGGCCGCTGCCTTGCGGACGCGAATTTCCTTCAACTGAATTATAATTCAGTCATGTACGTAGCGCCGACTTGGTATATAAGTACTACCCCTTCCACGACGGGTTCTTCTGCATCCAAACTTCAACACAATCTCACTCAGATGGACAAGCACTGGGAGGATGTAAGATCGAGGTGGCCGACTAGAGGGGGGTGAATAGGCGTTTTAAAAACTTCTTTTAACTAAAACCGATTTCTAATGCGAAAGCTAAACAAATACGATTTTGCACAATTAAAACCTAAATCAACTAGATTCAACTAAGTGCACCAACAATATGAAACTAAATAAATGATAGCAATCATACACATACAATTAAGCAATTTAAATACAAGTAATGTAAATTTCACAATGTAAAGCACAAGTAAACAAACCACAATGACACGGCAATGTTTTCCCGTGGTGATCGGAGACTTGCCGGTCTCCCCTAATCCACGTTGAGGGAAACCCAAACCAATTGGGCCGGCTCCACGAATTAAGCCTTCCTCCGAGGTAAGTCCAACCACTTGGACCGGTTCCAAATCGAACCAACACCTCGCTCCACTAGGGTTGCTCCTTCCTCCACTCCGGAGATGGCGAGCACCACACCACTCACAAACCGTCCGGGTCTTCTCACAATCTTCTTTGAGAAGCTCACCGCGAACAACGCCACCACGCCGTCTAGGTGTCGGCAAACACCAAGAGTAACAAGTCTCCAACGCTCACTTGAACCAATCAAGTGTCTAAGCTCAAATGGATACGAAATCCACTACCTAAGGCAACACATGCACTTAGGGTTTGCTCTCAATCACTCACTAAGTGCAACACATGCACAAAGGAAGAGAGGGCTTGCTCTAGCTCAAAGGAATGACAAAGGAACTTGCAACACATGCAAAGTCCTCCACAATAACCCCCGCTTCCTCTCCCAACCAGCCAAGGTGGCTTTATATAGCCCACACTCACAAACTAGCCGTTGGGAAAAGATTCCAGAGTCTCTGGACAAAATCGGTCAGACCGCCATGTTATGGCGGTCGGACTGCAGTTAATTCCCTCAAATATTGAATGTGCCAAATTATAAATTACACTGGTAGCATAATTCTTAATTAAGGAGCAGATGTAATGTCCTTAATAAAAATCATACTAGAAGCATAATCATAATAAGTAACAATCCAACATTTAGGTTCCGGATATATGCCATGCAATAGTTCCCGTGATTAGTGACTATTAGCATATATCCTTAATCAACATTGCATCAATCACATACAAGTCATACATTCACATAATCATACATCATATTACATCTCCAATTTCGGTTGCTACAGTACCAGGTTGCTACAGTAACCGAAATATGAACAGATGACCTTGGGTCATTAACAAAAAGAGCAACAGCGGGAACGAAAAGATGAAAACAAAACCACCAATGGCCCCATCATCCCGCAGGCTATTGCGTGGAGAGTAGAACTAGCATCACTCGTTAGCGTCGCCCAGATCGACGCTAACGGGCATCTCATAAAGGTATCCATCCTCACCTGCAACAAGGGGTCATAAAACCCTGAGTACGAAAGGTACTCAGCAAGACTTACACAAACTAATAAAAGAAAGTGTTTGTTAGAACCTATACAAAGGAATAGAATTTTATATGCATAAAGTTATCAACAGTAGGCTTAATTGGTTCAATTTTTGCATAAAGCGAGACATCTTACCCTACAATTGCTAGGTTTTGATCAAGCAGTTTGAATAAATTGATTTGGACTAAAACAGTGAATAAGTGTAATTGTAAGCATAAACAGTAACAAAAGTAAATGACAGCTCACAATTAAATGTGCATGACAACCATCATGCCGAAATAATTCCCAAACCAAACTTAGAGTAAAATCTATACAGATGACATTAATTCAAGTTTTAAATCAGAAGCAAGTGGACACGGCTATTCAATAGTTTTAGAACCTGCGAGGGTGTACATCTTTACCCACATGACTTAGTTAGCCCGTAAGCCTCCGTAATAATAACACACTGCCTTTGGTGTGCCGAGGGTAAACTAAGATTTGGTATTTTTCAACAAGTTAATACTATTGAGTTGGATGACCCATGTGAGATTAATCCGCTTAAACGGTGATAGCATACATTCAAGGGGCTCACATGTTGTACAGGGAATGCCGACCCGATCAATTAAATGCAAACTCGTGTTAGCCACACATTTTACACATGATCGGGGCCTCGAAGGAACGTTACATGCGATGTAACACATCTACGCCTTACCCTTCTAAGAACATCGATATCAATATAAGCTCCACATGGCATACGACACGGCCAAGACTTAAGCATCTATGCCATATGAAATCAATACACATGTCCTTACTCTCCTGTATCCAACTCAATAATATTAACCCTTTACTTAACCAAACAGCGCCCATACACTGCGTGTGGAAGTACGTTGGGACTTGAATTAAATAGTCAGAGTTCAGTCCTTAATCAATTCAGACAAGACATCCATATTTCCCAATTCTCGTGCACAAAGGCACCATCACTAACATCCACTTGTCCAGATTTGAATTAATTGATAACAGGATTTAGAAGCATTTCCAAATCAAATAAATTGAACAAGGATCAAAGATAAAACAAAGTATTTGTTGTTCCCAGGTTTGACAAGATAATCTTGTCAAACACTACCGTTCTATGGACTGCATGGCTAAGCAAAAGTTAAAATTAAATATAATAACATCACAAACTACCTTAGGTTGAGTGTATGGTTAAATTAAAGATAAGCCACAAGTTCAGGGTATAACTACCTAGAAACAGGGTATAAATAAATTTTTAGAAAGTTGCATGCACAGTATCACTGTATTTTATAAATCTACAGTTCAAAAGATTAGGATCAACATGGTGCAGAGAGGAAGCTTGCCTTGATAGTAGTATATAACCTCTTGTTCGAGTTCTTGAGGTTCAACAAAAGATTCAACAAACTCAGAAGAACCAGAATCTAAAAGAAGATAAAAGAATTTCAATGAACACAGGAAAAACAGAGAACAGGATGCATAAAAGAATGTATGGTCAAGGTCTGAATGCAGGAGTAATAGTATGCTTAAGCTATATCTAACTTATTAAGTTAATAACCCATATATATCCTCTACTGACAGTGGCTACCCAGATTTTTAGATTTAGAAATATAGCTACAGTATCAGGTTTTATATACTAGAACAGGACAGCAACAATTAGCTCAAGTATTTGACTCAACTCTACAAAATAAAATGTTGTAGGGTAGCTAAGTATACATATACTAGTGCTGTGACCTAGCTAAGCAATTAGTGCCATTAATGGTAATTTAAGACTTTGAGCTTTTTGTTGTTTGTTTGGTCTTTGGACTAAAACCAAAACAAAGAACAGCACATTATCACTTTCGGTTGGTTAACAGGGCTACAGAACACTAGAGCTTAAAGGAGATCTATTACTACCAAAAAGACAATAAATGTCATTACTCCCTAGTGCTAAACTTAACTACCTGGTTCAAAAGAAGAAAAAGACAGAAGTGACTTTGTCGGTTTGGTTGATAGCCAAAAATAGTAAAGCATTAATTAGCATTTTCAGCTAGCTATTGAAGTTACACAAGACTGAAGTTTTCAGGTGGAGCTAAAACTAACTGGGAGGCATAAATATCATCATCTATTAATGCTAATCCTAACCGGCTAGATTATAGAAGAAAAATAGAAATTTCATTATTGATTGGTTTTAGCCGTCAAACTAACAATAAGGAGGTTTACACTAAAAATATATTTTAGTGATCATATTAGCCAAAAAGGGTCTAAGTTGATACTAGAGTTTATTTAGCCTTAACTAGACTAGCATCCTAACAAGAGAAACTCTATTTCTTGAAAATGATATGAAAGACCGAAAAGTTATAAAAATAACTTTTCAGTTAAAAGAAGTTTGGAGTATCTTATGAATCAGTGAGTGCTGTGAGAGGATAGCTAAAGTTCTTAGAGAGCTTAAGCTAACAGAAGTAAAGATTAACTCACCAGCTAGGGTTAGAAAAGATGAAGTCAAGCTCTTGGTCAAACAAGAAAAGATCCAATAGCCTTTTTCCTTGTGCCAAGTGAGGTTTTCCAAATGAAGTTTCACAGCTCAAGTTGACAGGGAGCAAGTCCTAAGTCCAACTGCGAAGGAGATAAAGAAAATGAGCTTCTCCCTTGGTCAACAATGTCAGAAGTCCCAAGACTAATGGTCATATAGTGCATAGAGGTGTAGATCAACCGAGAATTGTCTAGAATCCAATAGGTGGCACTAAAGGATAGAGATTAGGAGAAAATATCCTCCAAAAGACTGTTCATCACCACCATTTCGGTCACAACAATGTCCATGGTGGAAAAAAACCAGAGAGAAATCAAAATTCTACCACTTACATGTGGGCCCCAAAGCCATGCAATGCACACAGCGCACGAAATGAAGCAAAAACTTGCCACTGACGCACGGGCCCAGGGCAAACCAAACCATGCAGCGCACCGCACGCAACAATGGCGACGCACAGCCACCGTCCATTCCGAGATGAGCAGCGGTGATGCGGGTTATCAAAACACATTGAATCGGTATGGGTGAACGTGGGCCACACGATCTTCAGCAAACGGCCACGATCGCGATTCCTGAAGTGGTCCGAAGGTCTCATCTCATGCGAGCCGTCCGATTGAGGTTTAACGGTCGCGATTCCAAGGAGAACTGTCGCGGTCCGATCGGCCCACTCAACAGGAGTCGTCCGATTGCGAACCAACGGCCCAAGATGAGGAGCTCGCGGGAGCTCTTCGGCCCATAAGCTCCATCGTCGTTAATTTCCAGGCCAACGGTCAGGATCGCGAGGTCCTGTAGTGGTCCGAAGTGCCCAGTTAACAGGAGCCCTCCGATTTAGATTTGATGGTCGAGATTGGATAGGGATATGGCGGTCAAAGCAACAAGAGATCGTGGCCGCACGCAGTAAATCGACGGTTGAGATGGGCTAAGGGTTTGGACGCGTGCGCGAGTGGGACGTGGCCGAGTCGGTTGCGCACGGGGTTGGGTCCAATCAAGTCGAGGCCGAGCCGCTACAGTGCTAGACCGGAGTTAGGCCGGGAGATTTGACCAGATTTGATTTAAAACTTCAAAACTTTGACTGGGACTTTTAAAATAGAAAATAAATTTGTAAAATCTTGAAATTTTGCAGAATCACTGCTGGGAAGATATATTCCCCAAATAAATTTTAAAATCATTGTTCCTTCTTTAGAAATACATAAATAATTTATTTAAACCAACTAAGGTTTATTTAAAGACAATTATTTTTCTAAAAATCAAAATAATTTCGAAAATTCAACAAAAAATATTTTTGGCCATAATAATTTATCGATTTTCAATTAAAATATTTCCAGTCATAATACCAACATTGGATGGTATTTCTTTTTGAAATTTTATCAAGTTGGAATTTATAATTAAAATTTTGGGAAAATAGTTTGTAACATGTTACCCAATTTGTTAATCTGAACAAGAATGACATGAACAAATTGCTTCATTATCAGTATATTAGGTTAGGGCTATTCTGAGACCGCCCTTGGCTCCAAAGGCTATAAAACTAGCCGTTGAGCCTATTTAACCGCTCGATCGCCATGTAATGGCCGGTCAGAGCCGCCACCGGCCGATCGCCCAAAAGACGCCGGTCTGACCGCTCCAGAAAACATCACAGAAATGGCTAAGGACCAGAAACAGGACCTCACTGGAAAATGCTGACCGGGTCTCTGACCCGGAGGTCCGGTCAGACCGCTTCAACAACGCCGGTCAGGCCGCTCTCTTGTGATCGAGGCCGACCTTGGCTGACCAACAAGTGCAAAACTGATTTTACATCAACTCAAATTGCAAAAACACATTTTGCTAATTTGATGCAATATGCATACAAGGTTAAAGACAAGACTCTCAACAAGTTGCAAAACACATTTGCCAAATTGACGCGCGATGCAAATAAGGATTCAAGTGAGATTCTCAACAAGTTGCAAAACACATTTGCCAACTTATAGAATCATACTACAAGGAATAGGGTACATGGACTTACACCATTTGCAAAACACATTCGCAAACTTAAGTCACATGCTACAAGGGTTATCCACGAGCCAGAACTATTTGCAAAACACATTCGCAAACATTGGCAACATGTTAAGATGAGCTAGAGCAAACACAATGAGCTATCAACACATGACTAACTCAAGCTACTAGTCAAGGACCCCTCTTAATAGTACGGCAACCTATACTAGCAATCCGGTCTTCCAACCAAACACCGAGACCGGTAAAAGACTAGGAATAAATCCTTAGCCCTAGCTAGTCATACCTTTGCCTTGCGCAACCACTTGAAGCTTGATGACGCACATCCTTGCTTCAACTCAGAGTTCTTGACTTGATATGCATCAACTCATGATGCATCCTTTACTTGACTTCCATCAACACATGATGGGTTTTCATTTGACTTGATGATCAACTCATGATCATCTCCTCTCCATTAACATCATCGACACATGATGATTTCCTTTATCTTGAACTTGATGCGCATCCACACATGATGCATCCTTTACACCAAGCTCTTGACTTTAATATCATCAACACATGATGATCTTCTAGAGTCTCCAATTATAGAACTCAACCTGTTCATCCAACTCATGGAAAGTGTTAGTTCTATAATATGATTATCATTAATTACCATGCCATACCATTAACTCATAATGGTGGGACAAGATGCCACAATCTTTCCCTCTTTGGTAATTGATGATAATCACTTCAATTGCAAGTAAATAAATGTAGATTGGTATGAGTATATAGGCACTATGCAAGTTGTATATACTCAAAGGATATATGAGCACACAAGTCTCATATATACACATGAATATATTAACTACACAAGTTAAATATATTCGAGAATATGTGAGTGCACATGAACTACACAAGTTATGTTATACTCACATATAAGTATACTTAGCCTGCACAAGTCTTATATACTCATATGAATATATTAACTATGCAAGTTAAGTATATTCACAGGATATGTTTCAAAGTAAAGATCCCAAATATATGTGGAAACAGGAATATGGATCAATACTAATGAAGCCTCAAAATATAGAATGAACTCCCCCTATATGTGTGCATACATGAATATGTAGTAAGAACATATGCACATATTTAGGTTAATCTTTTTGGTGAAGTTCAACCTATATTTTGGATCCAAGGAATGCAACGGGGTATAAGAATACAAAGTAGAATGCATACCTCTTTTGTTCTTTATACCCAAGCGAGACTAATCATAAGATATAACAATAAGAGAGTTAGTCTCATAAATGGATTTGTCATTATACATGCATACCTGTTTGGATTTTCCTTTTGTTTATCCAATGAATTTGATTTGTCATTAATCACATACATGCCTTCATGATTATCACCTTTATATCCAATTTAGACTAAACAATAAGTATATCAATAAGCATGTTAGTCTCACTAATGCATTTGTCATTAATCACCAAAACACTCCATTAACATATAATGGCGAGCTAGATTCTTCAATCTCCCCCTTTTTGGTGATTGATGACAAATCCTTTATCAATAACAATATTTGGATAATAGTGAACATAATGTAGGAATTTAAATTATTGAACTATAATCATGCATGATACTAAGCAATTTGAGTTAACTTCTTTAGGTACTATGCATGCAAAAGGTGATAGCATAAGAGAGAATCCAAATATATTGATCATATAAACATTCTCCCCCTTTTGGCATTAAGCACCAAAAAAATCCAAAACAAATTCCAGCCAATAAATAGATAAAGCAGAAGAAAGAAGCTTGGCTAAAGAAGTTATTTTAATTTTGACAAAATTTTCAAGTTCTTTGTGCCATTTGGTCACTGGTGGTCGATCACGGATCGGCCGATCGATCATTGGTGACCAAAAATGCGACCTTGAGGGCAAAAACCAAATTTTTGACCAAGAGCTATTGGCACAGATTCTTCTATGATGGCCTTAGAGAGAAAAGCAAGTTAAACACAGGCCAATTAGAAGAGACTTGATTTGAAACACATTCAAATACGAACGAATGAGAGAAAACTCCCCCTAAATATATGCACAAGGATAAGAGACAACACCCATGCATATAGGAAGACTTTTTAGGAAATTTTGGCGGAGTTTCCTCTAGACAAATGGTCCACGGAGCATGACAATAGATAATCAATATACGAACATCATGCAACAACAGGATATAATCACAAACATACTATGGACAACGATATTCAATGATGCATAATCCATATCATAGACATTTAATTATTCAACCTGCACAAGTCTTGGATGACAAACAAAGATTGCATAACACATAGCATAATTCATTAAATATTTCATCATCCAAAAGAGACTTAAGGTAATAAAGCATCCAAGGTTTATGAGCTTACAAGAGATATTACAAGAATAATACTTAAGCTCATCCTTACAAAGCAAGGTCTATCGACCTAAATATGAAACCTAATCAACTAAGAGAGAGGAGCGTCTGACGAAGACGGTGGAAGATCTCCCCGCTGAGTGAAGGATGGAGGACGCCACCACTACCAACCTCCGATAAGCAATCGCGGACACCTTGCTCGAGCACTCGGTGAGTCTCTCATCCATGCGAGTCACTCTCAAGCTCAGATCCTCAATCATAGACCTAGTCTCTACATGCCTCTGAATGTTCTCTGCATGTCTCTGAATAGACTCTGTATGCAAAGTGTCTCGCTGAGTCAAGGCGCAGTAAGAGCCGCCAAAACTACATCCCGATCTGTGAAGCTCATACTGGATGACTCTGGGACGACGAGCCTGTCCCCGAGACTGAAGAGGAGCTGGAGGGGACACCTGAGGTGGAGGAGTCTGAGGTAGAGGATCTCTCTGTCTATACTCCTTATGCTCCACATCGAGAGGGAGATCAAAAGTGGTCATTCTCTTAATAAGCTTCATGATGTAGGGACCAAAATAGATAGACTTGTTCTTATCTCCCTTAGAGGTAGCTATCTCCCTGATAATGAGATCCATGACATCAATTTTAGTGCCTTCCATAATGCACCTAATTACATTCCAAGCTCTCCCATGAATCTCATCATTGTTCCCACTCACGGGAAGAAAGTAGCTCTCATTATCCTGTTAACAATACTTGGGAGAGGAGCAATCCAGATTACCTTCCCAACATTATATTGATGATTCGATCATAGTATTCATCGACTTGTGTGAGAGCTAGGCATTCTTGAACATGAATATTTATCCCATCTGACTCCTTTAAATTTAATGCAAGCATAAAATCATTCTTGGTGGCTTCAAATTTCTCATGTCCAGTCATCCAAATAAGGTGATCATGCTCAGGGGATATATAAACAGTTGCATAAAATTGTCTAACGACTTTGGCATGAAAATTGCAACTCAGAGATACCAAAGTATCTAAGCCTACTCTCCTGAACAGACGGAATAAACCATTGTAGACTGGATTCTGTCCAATATAACTCCACTTCACAAATCTATGATTAGCAAATTTCTTCTGAGCATAGATAACATGATAGACATTCTGCTGAAACATAGTGTGAAACATATTTTGGGTGGCATCCCTTGGGAATCTAAACTGGTTGGCGTGTCGTAAAGTTGTATACCTCTCACTTTTAATTTTGGACACCTCTAATCCAATGAACGGAGTTGGATCTGGAGCATCTTCCTCATCATCATTCTCAGCACCACCATCTAACCCTTCATAATTATTATCGCTGTCATTGTTGTCGCTGTCACTCGCTATTCTTTCCACTTCTGCATCTTGCATTTGTTCATCTACTTCCTCAGGAAAATCTTCAACAGTTGGACGAGGAGTGGACGATCGACCAGCCGTGATTTTACGCGGCATGGTTGCTGAAAAGGATTACAAGAATTGCAAAGATTGTCAAAGGAATATTCAAGAAATGAATTAACAAAGCATTCACTTTGCCTTTCCTCAATTCTCTGTCACGGGCGGTCAGACCGCCACTGACAGAGGCAAACAGATTTTGGGATAAGGCCCAAAAATTTGCAATGCAGGATAATGTCATAGTGAATACATGTTATTACATTCCTAATCCACTTGTAGGTCAAGGAGTTTCCACAAGATTTGACAAGGATAGGGCACATTCAAGACAAACCCTAGAATTTTTGGGAAAATTAACAATGTGGATAGATTTGCAAGAATGAGTTGAGGGATTACCAAGGTAAATAGATGAGGAATCCGAGGAGATGATTCCTTGAGGCAATGAGGATCAACCTTGTCGGTTTAGACACAAACTCCCTCACCTAGGGTTTTAAGATATGAGAGAATGAGTTCATCAAATCTCAATCCAATTGGAGGAATGGAGAGAGGAGGTGAGGAGGAACACAAAGATCACCTTGAACGCAGAAGAGATGGCGGAGGAGAGGAATCGGGCGGAGATGATGAAGCCACGAGAGAGCAAGGAGAGAAGGTCGGTTCGGTTTGAGGAGGAGATGGGAAAAATACTTCCGGGTGAAGTTAAGCTCCACTTGAAATCGGTCGACCATGGGCACAGTGGTCGAGACCAGGTCAAGGCCGATCGAGCCATTTGGTTTTAGTGATCGAGCCGGTTGAGGCTGGCCCGACAAGCAGATTCAAAGACAGATTTTGGGATTTGATTGAAATATTGTACATTGCTCTAAATTTTCACACAATCAATCAAACAAACATCTTTGGAGCATTTCCAACTAATATAGCCCTTTAAAGTCCAAATATTAAATAGTTTTTATGAATTAATCTATTTATTTTCGCAAATGAAATCTCATTTTCAAGAACTTTCTCCAAAAGATCCAAATTGAGCAATTTAGGATATTTCAAGCAACCAATTGCATGTATGAGTCATTAATACCATTATGGACCTATTCATGTGAATAATCTTGGCTCAAATGGCAAAACTCACTTAAGTGCTAGAAAGTGACCTTTTAGGTCAAACTAGAATTTTGGATGAATTTCAAAATCAAATAACTTTTGATAGGTTGGCCTTTTGAAAAAACTTTTGAATACCAAAAATGTTTAGAATGGCCAACTCTAGGTTTTTCCTTTTGAAATCAATTTCAAATTCCTTTTAGAATAGATTTTACATAGAAACCTAGTTTAAGTCAAAAACAAGAAACTAGGATCTTAAATTTTGGCTAGAAACTCATTTTTGTTTAAAATAGATTTTTCTTGAACCAAAACCTTTGGGAAACCTTTGAAAAGCATTTGTATACATTTTGCAATTAGTTTTTCAAAGGTTATACTTATAATTTCAAGATTTTGACTTTTGGCTAAATGGCTCATTTTTGAAAAACAATGCTAGCACTTAATTTCTTTGGGCACATTTTGGGATGTGGTATACATGATCATGATTTAGCAAATCAAATAACTTTTGATAGGTTGGCCTTTTGAAAAAACTTTTGAATACCAAAAATGTTTAGAATGGCCAACTCTAGGTTTTTCCTTTTGAAATCAATTTCAAATTCCTTTTAGAATAGATTTTACATAGAAACCTAGTTTAAGTCAAAAACAAGAAACTAGGATCTTAAATTTTGGCCAGAAACTCATTTTTGTTTAAAATAGATTTTTTTTGAACCAAAACTTTTGGGAAACCTTTGAAAAGCATTTGTATACATTTTGCAATTAGTTTTTCAAAGGTTATACTTATAATTTCAAGATTTTGACTTTTGGCTAAATGGCTCATTTTTTAAAAACAATGCTAGCACTTAATTTCTTTGGGCACATTTTGGGATGTGGTATACATGATCATGATTTAGCACTCCCCCTTAATGTGCCACTTCTTTCTTGCTCAAGAAATCAATAAACAAGCTTTAGCACAAGAGCAAGAACAACCCCTTTAAGATTTTATATGAATGCAACCTACACAAGGTATAAGGGCTAGATACTTCAATGTAAATACTTGTTACCGAGATAGCATTGGTTTATGATATGAATTGATCTTCCTTAAGCTTGGCTCCAAATTTGCATAAGATGGAATCTACCTCTTTATGAGTGAGCCAAACCTCCAATACTTCTCCAAGTACCTATTTAACATTTAAGCACCTTTTGGTACCCACACTCGGTTGGGTCCTTGAATGTTAGTCACAATGGATTTGGGCACCCAAATAGCCCTAGCATTAGTTTTATGTAAACTAACATTCCTAGCAAACACATTGCCATATTTATCCTTCCTAAGCAAATAATGATTATTATAAATAATTGGCTTAGAAGTGATACCTTTGGGACATTCCTTACTAAAATGTCCTTTCTCCCGGCAATTGTAGCAAGTAGGACTTTTGCTTCCCCTTGATGTCTTTTTATCTTGCTCAATTCCGGTTTGCCTCTTTGTTGAATGTCTTGGCTTGACATCCTTTTGATTTGGGCACACCGAGGCAATGTGACCATTCTTTTTGCATCCAAAGCACTTGATATTTTTGAATTGTCTTCCATTTTGCTTTTGGATGTTCTTCATCTTCTTCTTGGTGACGAAACCAAGTCCTCCCTTGTCATTTTCCTTATTGGGACACACGGAGGAAATGTGACCCTTCTCATGACAATTAAGGCACTTAATATTCTTCGTGTGTCTCGCATTGTGCCTCATCTTCCTATTTTCCTTCTTCTTCTTGGGAGTAAATCCAATGCCACTCTTATCTTGTAAGCATATTTGCTTGCTCAATATTTCATCGAGTAGCCTTCCTTTATAGCTTCTATCCAAGTCATTTTTCAAACTTGAGACTTGGGCCTTGAGCTTTTTGTTTTCCTCTACAAGGTTAGTCTCAACAAGTATAGAGGAAATATGTGCATCTAATTTTGAGCAACAAGGCATATCAATTAAATCATCACAAGAAGTGGATACATTTATTTTAGATGAATTGCAAGATATAGGAGCAATACAAGGCAAATCATCTAATAGATCACATGTAATCCCTATATCCACTTTAGAGCTAGTATAATTTTTAAGAAGGAGGGTTTCATGTTCATTTTTTAAAACTTCATAATTTTCTTGAAGCAAGTTAAATTCTTTCTTCAAAGTTTTGAATTTTGAAACCTCCTTTCCCATAAAAACATTTTGCTCTTCTAGTATATCAATCAACTCATCATATGAAGGCTCATCATTATCATTGTCATCATTATTTACCTTCTTTTTACCTTTTGCCATAAAGCAATGAGGCGAAGTTGATGGAGTTGAGGATTCATCATTGTCGGAGCTAGAGGTTGAGCATTCTTCTCCCGACGTCCATTCTTCTATGCAATAATCACTAGTGGGAGTGGACCTTTCATAATATTCTTGAAGATGGGTCCACATCTCATGAACATTCTTGAGATCGCATATGGCATCAAACACATCTACACTCAAAGCACTAAATAAGGCGTTAATTGCTTGAGCGTTGAGATGTAAGCATTTCTCTTCTTCTTTTGTTGGTGCAAATTGATCCAATGGAGGAGAAAAGCCAACATCTACAATCCGCCATATATTTACGCCCATGGCCTTAAAATAGCATGACATGCGGATTTTCCAATGAGCATAGCTTGTGCTATCAAATTTAGGTACTTCACCAAGGTGCACTAAATCTCTAGTCGCCATCCTTTACTCTCTAGACGGTTAAGTCTAATAAATGAGAGACCAAGCTCTGATACCACTTGTAAGATCGAGGTGGCCGACTAGAGGGGGGGTGAATAGGCATTTTAAAAACTTCTTTTAACTAAAACCGATTTCTAATGCGGAAGCTAAACAAATACGGTTTTGCACAATTAAAACCTAAATCAACTAGATTCAACTAAGTGCACCAACAATATGAAACTAAATAAATGATAGCAATCATACACATACAATTAAGCAATTTAAATACAAGTAATGTAAATTTCACAATGTAAAGCACAAGTAAACAAACCACAATGACACGGCGATGTTTTCCCGTGGTGATCGGAGACTTGCCGGTCTCCCCTAATCCACGTTGAGGGAAACCCAAACCAATTGGGCCGGCTCCACGAATTAAGCCTTCCTCCGAGGTAAGTCCAACCACTTGGACCGGTTCCAAATCGAACCAACACCTCGCTCCACTAGGGTTGCTCCTTCCTCCACTCCGGAGATGGCGAGCACCACACCACTCACAAACCGTCCGGGTCTTCTCACAATCTTCTTTGAGAAGCTCACCGGCGCAACAACGCCACCACGCCGTCTAGGTGTCGGCAAACACCAAGAGTAACAAGTCTCCAACGCTCACTTGAACCAATCAAGTGTCTAAGCTCAAATGGATACGAAATCCACTACCTAAGGCAACACATGCACTTAGGGTTTGCTCTCAATCACTCACTAAGTGCAACACATGCACAAAGGAAGAGAGGGCTTGCTCTAGCTCAAAGGAATGACAAAGGAACTTGCAACACATGCAAAGTCCTCCACAATAACCCCCGCTTCCTCTCCCAACCAGCCAAGGTGGCTTTATATAGCCCACACTCACAAACTAGCCATTGGGAAAAGATTCCAGAGTCTCTGGACAAAATCGGTCAGACCGCCATGTTATGGCCGGTCAGACCACCCTTGGCTCCAACGGCTATAAAACTAGCCGTTGAGTTTGACGACCGTCGACCGCCATGTAATGGCGGTCAGACCGCCCACCGGTCCGACCGCCCAAAAGACGCCGGTCTGACCGCTCCAGAAAACTTCACGAAATGGCTAAGGACCGAAGCAGGACCTCTTTGGAAAATCTTGACCGGGTCTCGACCGAGGTCCCGTCGAGACCGCTTCAACAACGCGGTCGAGGCCAGCTCTCTCAAGGGTCGAGATCAGCTGGCGGTGGTCGACCGCCGGCTGACCAACAAGTGCAAAACTGATTTTACATCAACTCAAATTGCAAAAACACATTTTGCTAATTTGATGCAATATGCATACAAGGTTAAAGACAAGACTCTCAACAAGTTGCAAAACACATTTGCCAAATTGACGCGCAATGCAAACAAGGATTCAAGTGAGATTCTCAACAAGTTACAAAACACATTTGCCAACTTATAGAATCATACTACAAGGAATAGGGTACATGGACTTACACCATTTGCAAAACACATTCGCAAACTTAAGTCACATGCTACAAGGGTTATCCACGAGCCAGAACTATTTGCAAAACACATTCGCAAACATTGGCAACATGTTAAGATGGGCTAGAGCAAACACAATGAGCTATCAACACATGACTAACTCAAGCTACTAGTCAAGGACCCCTCTTAATAGTACGGCAACCTATACTAGCAATCCGGTCTTCCAACCAAACACCGAGACCAGTAAAAGACTAGGAATAAATCCTTAGCCCTAGCTAGTCATACCTTTGCCTTGCGCAACCACTTGAAGCTTGATGACGCACATCCTTACTTCAACTCAGGGTTCTTGACTTGATATGCATCAACTCATGATGCATCCTTTACTTGACTTCCATCAACACATGATGGGTTTTCATTTGACTTGATGATCAACTCATGATCATCTCCTCTCCATTAACATCATCGACACATGATGATTTCCTTTATCTTGAACTTGATGCGCATCCACACATGATGCATCCTTTACACCAAGCTCTTGACTTTAATATCATCAACACATGATGATCTTCTAGAGTCTCTAATTATAGAACTCAACCTGTTCATCCAACTCATGGAAAGTGTTAGTTCTATAATATGATTATCATTAATTACCATGCTATACCATTAACTCATAATGGTGGGACAAGATGCCACAATCTTTCCCTCTTTGGTAATTGATGATAATCACTTCAATTGCAAGTAAATAAATGTAGATTGGTATGAGTATATAGGCACTATGCAAGTTGTATATACTCAAAGGATATATGAGCACACAAGTCTCATATATACACATGAATATATTAACTACACAAGTTAAATATATTCGAGAATATGTGAGTGCACATGAACTACACAAGTTATGTTATACTCACATATAAGTATACTTAGACTGCACAAGTCTTATATACTCATATGAATATATTAACTATGCAAGTTAAGTATATTCACAGGATATGTTTCAAAGTAAAGATCCCAAATATATGTGGAAACAGGAATATGAATCAATACTAATGAAGCCTCAAAATATAGAATGAACTCCCCCTATATGTGTGCATACATGAATATGTAGTAAGAACATATGCACATATTTAGGTTAATCTTTTTGGTGAAGTTCAACCTATATTTTGGATCCAAGAATGCAACGGGTATAAGAATACAAAGTAGAATGCATACCTCTTTTGTTCTTTATACCCAAGCGAGACTAATCATAAGATATAACAATAAGAGAGTTAGTCTCATAAATGGATTTGTCATTATACATGCATACCTGTTTGGATTTTCCTTTTGTTTATCCAATGAATTTGATTTGTCATTAATCACATACATGCCTTCATGATTATCACCTTTATATCCAATTTAGACTAAACAATAAGTATATCAATAAGCATGTTAGTCTCACTAATGCATTTGTCATTAATCACCAAAACACTCCATTAACATATAATGGCGGGCTAGATTCTTCAGAGGAGATCCGCGAAATGCAAAGGGAGTATGCGGCCCGGGAGGAACAAAGGGAGCGTGCTAGGAGACCACCTTCCCGCAATGACGCCGCCCCCCGTAGCAGCAACCCCTACCAGAACATCTCAACTGAGCATTCATCGCAACACCCGCCTGAGGGGGAGACGCCGCTCCATTGTTGGTACAGGGACAGATGTGGGTTCTTTATGTCTAAGCACCGGCTTAACCTAGGCATGCGTTACTTGGGTTGCGCAAACTACTCCTGCGACTATCCCGACCGCCGTTGGGACACGAGCCGCTATCGGCAGTCGGTAAGGACATGTAGCAGTATGTTCCCCTACTATTTCTCTTTCAAAGGCCGCACTAACAACCTCTCCCGTCTACCTGTAGTCCCCGGATCCGCTATGTGGCTAACGCAAGTGGATCGACCTAGAGATCCATCCACACGACTAGTGGACTCTCGACTGCGAGGAGTGGGATGCCAACAAGGACCGCAAGAGGAGGGAGGAGGAGTGCCGCACCGAAAAGCACAACCAGCGTATCCGGCGGGAGACGCAGGCCCATCTTGAGGCATGCAGGTGTAGGGAGTGCGAGGCTCGCGAGAGGGAGCGTGAGAAAAAGAGGGAAATGACGGCTAAGGCCAAGGCGGACGGCGAGGAGTACAACACCGAGCTTGCAAGGAAGGGAAAATGGTCCCGGTCCACGCAGTAATCCGACCCTCTTCGCCTATATGTCCCACGTATTTCTAATTCCCTAAAGGCATGCCTGTACCGTCCTTGGTTCGTTAGCCTACTTGTCATGTAACCCCTTGTCAGATCAACTGTCGTGTTATTATCGTTGCACCCTTTCTCCAAAGTTCTCCAGCATGTATGAATTTCCTAGCGCATCGCAATATCACTTACCTTCATACTTACGAATCATTGCTACCTCTATCGTCCTCACAAAATTCTTCAGAAATTTAGCGCACTACAACAACATATGACGATCACAAAATGTTAATGCTAGTCTGACAAATTTCGTACCATTGAGATTCTACGAAAATCACAAACGGACCAACCAACCTTGTCACCACCCTTTTATTTCAAAAAAAATATCCTACAATAAGATTTGTTAAATGTAATAACCACAAAATGTAACATTTATTCTCACATAATTATTCCAATTGAATTTATTAAATAGTACAACTACTACTTAAAATCGCTCAGTGGTTGGGCGACTTGATCTAAGTCGCTCAACCACTGGGCGACTTAGTCAAGTCACTCAACTACCGAGCGACTCCAACGCTTGGCGCTCTGTCGTTGGGCGACTATGTCCAGTCGCCCAAGTTATAAGTCGCCCAACGGTACGACGACTGATGATTATTTCTGCCAAAAAAAATAAGGTAGTATTATTTTTTTAATTCTAGATAAAAAAAAGATTATTACAAAAAATTCCTTTGTTTGCTTTCATCTTGACGTTCACACCAGCCTCCAAGCCCGTCTGGATATGCGTTGCCTACCCAAATCATCGATCCCGTGCCGCCGTGGGATGGAAAGGCGCGACACTTGACGCCACCTTTTAGAGCTTACTAGGGTGATAAGTGCACTACGCTGCATCCGTAGAGTGGATTGAGGGACCTCGACACGATTTTGGAAATTACAGGGGCGTTTTGCCAAAATGTAGTGGACCTCGACATTATTTTGGAAACCACAGGGGGCTTTTCACAAAAAAAAAACCAACGCGAAGGACCTTGACATGATTTCAGAAACAACATGGGCTTTCTACAAAAAAAAGGACCTCGATGTGATTTCAGAAACACCAGGGGCTTTTTGCAAAAAAGGGGCTTTCCGAAAAAAAAAACCATGCCGTGGAGGACCTCAACGCGATTTCGGAAACACCAGGGATTTTCGCAAAGAAAAACTAACACGAAGGACCTGGCCGTGGTTTCGAAAACCTCATGGACGTTTTCGCAAAAAAGGCGGCGTGGAGCCTCCCAGGGGCCAGCAATTCCTTCGGCTATTAGAAAGAGTATATTAAATCCGGGACATGTCCCTTTCAGGTGCGGGCCGACGCACGCAAACGTGACACCTCTAGATTCACCCAAACCATTCACTCTCCCCATTCCGTCCCCAGCCGTGCGCCCAACACTAGCACATGCAGACGCAACATCACTCCCATGAGTGGTGGACCTACAAATGGTCAAAGGTGTTCGTCTAAACACCTATTATTTACTAGATGTGTTAGATATGTATAGTAATAATTATACCAAATACTTCATATTGTAAATTTTTAATTATTTTATAATTTGTCTAAATTACTAAGATGTTATCCCTAATACAAACAAATTATACAATTTTTGCTATTATGAGCCTTTACTTTTTACTACTGAACATATTTAGCTAATACCAAACATAACGTCAGGTCCTCCCACGCGCGCCCGCGCCGAAAGCCCCCGGCCGGAACGCATCCGCGCCGCACCGCACCTGCGGCGCTGCACCCACGTCGCCCGTCGGTTCCACCTCGTCATCCACGGCCCCTCCGCTTTTCGTCCCTATCTCAAATTCTCTCTCCGCCCCCTCTCTCTCTGTATGAATTGTGATGTGTACGCCATGCACAAGTGCACGACACTGACGTGATGGTCGTGTCTATCTAGTCTAGACATTAAAACCGGCTGTGGATTCGATTCGCGTCCGAATAACAGCACCAGCACGCACTCGTCACTGACCTTTCCCCTCTCTATTCCACTCTCTCCAATCCTTCGCAGAATCGCTCCAGATTTCCCAAGGTGAGCTCTCTCGCTCTCTCTCGCTCGCGCTCTACTTTGCTGTAGCTGGCTGGTGGGCGGCGAAATTCTCAGATCATAGGTCAGTGGCTCCGCAGGAGATTAGATTGTGGCTCTGATTTTAACTGAATTATGTTGGGTTTGAGAGTACGAGTGCTCCTGGGGAGATACGAATCGGTAGGTCTTTGGTGTCATGGTAGGTTGGTTAGAGCCTTAGAGGTGAGCTGGTCCTTCTTAATTCCAATCATCATAGGCGTTTTATTTAATAAGCAGCGGTTGGGTTTTTTGTTCTTCGAAGCAACACAGCACTCTCCAATTGATCTGCCAATTTGTTCGCTGTGATTACATCATCTTCGGTTGCTTATGAACTTCTCGGTATGAGCGTTTGAGCCGTGGAGTGTAGATAGTAGTTATGGGTTTATGGCAAATTGGCAATGCTACATCTACATGAATACATATGTTGTTTATGTCTTTGTAGGGTTGGAAAAAAAGTTCTTTTAGTTTTGTCTTATTGATGCTTAACGCTACCCCGTGCTGTGAGCAGCTCCTGAAACTACTTTTTTTCTTTTTGAAGGCAGAAAGTACTTCATCTTAAAAAAATCTTTCACTTTTTTTTTCATTAGTGTTTCTAATTGTTTTGAGATTTTGAAATTTGCAGGCTGAAATTTGCTGTCCTGACCTGCCCCAGCCATGAGTGGCAGGAGGTATACCAGACTTGTCTCTTCTGCATCTCGACTGTATTTCCGCTACACGATCATGAGTCCGTGACTTATCTGATGCTGAATGGCAGATTTGAAATAAGTGCGAGCAAATGCGGGATGCATTCAACAGCTAGTAAATCGATGTATGCAGATACTGCTGATGCTCAAAAAGTCCTCCGCCGCCAAGTTAATCTTCGAACAGCAAGATATCGCGATGATGGCTCCTACTTTGTGAAGCACCACTTCCCATCTCCTATCGTTTCTTGGATAGAAGACCTTTCGAGCTTTGGTGACGTTTTTTTTAGCCCTGATCCTGAATATGTGGATGAGCAATCAAGACCTTTTTCAGTGGGGCAGTCTTCAACATCTAGCAATTTGCATGACATGCAAATAGTACGTTCTGTTTCATTTCTCATTTCTTTGTCTCAGTGTGTGCTGTTGCTAGGAGCATGTGAAGAAACTGAAGTTTTAGATGAAATAACTGCTTTATGCATTCTCTTCAGTCAGTGAGATTGACAGATGAATTCATGGAACTTGCAAAGGAGAATACAAGCAATAATCTAGAGACCTGTGGAATTCTCGGTGCTTCATTTGTAAGTGTAGTGGAAAAAAAGAATTTTCAAGGTGACAGGCATGCCTATTTTCAGACATGGATCTTGAATCCTTTTATGTTTATTGCAGAGGGATGGAACTTACTATGTGACTATGTTGATTATACCAAAGCAAGAAACAACTGCTCATTCAGTATGTCAGTAATTGAATGGTTTGAGAAAAAAATTATTTACATAATTTATCATCGTTAGGTTAATATATGTTGCTTTCATTTATACTCCTGCCACACACTGAAGTTGTGCTTTTTTTTTTTTCAAATGCAGTGCCAAGCTGTTAATGAGGAGGACATACATGCTATATTATCAGAGCAGTCACTTTACCCTGTAGGGTGGATCCATGTATAGATTTTAACATTTCTGTACTTTATAAACTTCATTTTTCTATTGGTTCAAATTTTAGAAGTACATATAAATAATCTGCCTCACGCCCTCACCTAATCCGAAAAGATAGGTATGCTGAGACAAATCTTACTAGTGTATTCTGTGGTTGCTGCCAAGTTAGGGTGTGCAATGTCACTCGTTTGTCTTCTGATTTGAAGCTAGCATTAAGTTTTTAAACTTTTAATGAACTAGATCTTATTATCACGGGAGCTAATAAGGAATGTTAGCTAGGGTGTTCTTTGCATATTGACCGACCATTTACATGATATATTGGCCTTTTGGCCCATTGGAATAGATGAAGATTCATTCCAACATGGTATCAGAGCTAGGGTTAGGGTATCCCACTTGACTGCCGCCGCCACTATCCCCGCGCCGATCTCCTCTCTCTCTGCATACCAAGCGCTGCTCTTTTTTTTTTCACCAAAACTCCCCGCTTCATTGTCGCCGGGTCTACTCACACCGCATACGAGGTCGCCAAATCCTATTGCCTTGTTAATCCGGTAGTCGAGTCCGCATGACAAGACAGCGTCTGGTCACCGGATCTTCTCCGCCGCCCCCAACTCGTGCCTTCCCGAGCTCCTGGGCCCCCTACCCAAGCGCCGTCGCTTGGGATCTTCATCTCCATCCTCGTCTCTGCCACCGGCCGTCGCCCCCGACGCCGGTGAGCCCACGCCAGAGCTCTGTGCTCTGTTTTTGATCTAGCTGCAGCTGGCAGCTTTGGCTTCACTCCAGCTCCACCGATCTACGTGGAGTCGGCGGCCTCGGCTTTGGCTTCACCTCGGCTCCGGCTTCTCCGGCCTCTCTCTGGTTTTGGCTTCTCTCCGGCTCCCGATCTAGCTGGAGCCACTGCCGAGGGCTTCTGCTCTCGAGCACATCGCCTCCTGACTCCGGATCCGGTCAAGTCACCACTGATGGCTACTACCGGTGGCTCCTTCGCCATCCCACCGCAGATCTTGTGGCCGCCGGTGTCGCACCTTTCGGTGCCATTAGTAGCATACCCGCAGGTCAAACTTGGATCTACTTCATGTCCTCTCGCAGTCAGGTTCTCTATATTTACCAGAGGTTTGCCACCATGGTTCACACTCAGTTTGATTCGGCCATTCGTGCTTTTCGTGCTGATTTTGCTGGCGAGTACCTATCTGCTGATTTGCGTCGCTTTCTCGCTGAGCAGGTACTGTTCCCCAATATTCTTGTCCTGGTGCTCACGCTCAAAACGATCTCTCAACGTAAGCATCGTCACTTGCTTGAGACAGCTCGCGTTCTCATGCTTGCCTCTTCTGTTCCACCTCACTTGTGGGCTGAGGCTGTCTCCACTGCTGCTTTTCTCATCAACATGTAGTCTTCCACTTCTCTTCAGGTTCTACTCCTGTTGAGCGTCTCTACGGTCGAGCTCCCAAGTACAGTCATCTTCGTTGTTTTGGTTGTGTCTGCTTCGTCCTTCTTCTACCTCGTGAGCGCACCAAGCTGACTACTCAGTCAGTTGAGTGTTTTTTTTACTACAGTCTTGAGCATAAGGGTTATCGTTGCTATGACCCTGTTGCTCGCCGGATGAGGATCTCTCGGGATGTCACCTTTGATAAGTCCTAGCCTTACTCCCTCAATTGTCATCTCAGATTCTCTTGTTGAGTTGATCTCCTCTATGACTTATCCTGACACGCAGTTTTCCACTCCTGTCTCACTTTCGCCTTCACCTTCTTCGCTTCCCTCTCCTCCGGCTCCACCTGTTCCCTGTCCTCTCCTCTGGATTTTCCTTCCAGCTCTTTTGCTGAGGTTCCACCCTTTCCTTACACTACTCTCATCGTCCTCGGCCTACTTCTCCAGTTGAACCTCCGTCTTTGCTGGGCCATGTTCCTAGTTCTTCTTCTTTGTCCTTGCTGGGTCCTGCTCCATCTTCTCCTTCCAAATACGATTTTCGTGATCGTCGCACTGTTAGGCCTCTTGAGCGTTACAACTTTGTAGCCGCTGTTTTTTCTGAGCTTACGACCTACTGTGAGGCTGCTGTTCACCTTGAGTGGCAGCTTACGATGTATGAGGATATTGCTACTTTGGAGCGTACTAGTACTTAGGATCTTGTGCCCTTACCTACGCTTGTTACTCCTATGACGTGCAAGTGGGTGTACAAGATCAAGACCCACTCGGATGGTTCTCTTGAGCGCTACAAGGTTCGTCTTGTTGCGCATGGCTTTCAGCAGAAGCATGGTCGTGACTACGATGAGACTTACGCTCCTGTCGCTCACATGACCGCTGTTCGCACTTTCCTTGTTGTGGCCTCTGTTTGACAATGGTTCATCTCTCAGTTGGACGTCAAGAATGTCTTTCTCAATGGCGTGCTACGTGAGATCTACATGCAGCCGCCCCTGGATATTATGTCCCTGATGGTATGGTTTGTCGCCTTCATCGCTTTCTCTATGGGATTAAACAAGCCCCTCATGCTTGGTTTGACCGCTTCTTCTCTGTTGTCACTGTTGTCGGCTTCTCCGCCAGTGATCACGACCTTGCACTCTTTGTACACACCTCTCCTCGGGGTCAGACGCTCCTTCTATATGTGGATGATATGATCATTACTTGAGATGACTCTCGGTACATTGCTTTTGTGAAGGAATGTCTCAATGAGCAGTTCTTGATGTCTGATTTGGGTCTACTTCGTTACTTCCTTGGGATTAAGGTCACTTCTACGTCTGAGGGCTACTACCTCTCCTAGGAGAGGTACATTCAGGACATCCTTGCCCGCATTTGTCTCACTGATCAGCACATGGTGGATTCTCCTATAGAGCTTGGTGTTCACCTTCGGCCTACTGGTGGCGAGCATCTTGAGGACCCCACTCGCTGCGCCATCTTGTCGGGAGCCTCGTCTATCTTAGGATCACTTGACCCGACATTTCTCACCCAGTTCACATCTTGAGTCAGTTTGTCTCTGCTCTCACTCAGCTCCACTGCAGCCATCTTCTTCGTGTTTTGCGATATCTTCGTGGGACCATCACTCGTCGCCTTTTCTTTCATCGCTCTAGTTCTCTGCAGCTTCGAGCGTACTCTGATGCGACCTGGGCTAGCGATCATTCTTTCTGCCTGTTGTGTTTTTCTTGGTTCTTTTATTGCTTGGAAGACCAAGAAGCAAACTGCTGTTTCCCGTTCGAGTGCTGAGGCTAAGTTGAGGGCCATAGTGTTGTTTACAGCTGAGATCACCTAGCTTCGATGGCTACTTGAGGATTTCGGTGTTTTAATTTCTGCACCGACTCCTCTCTTATTAGACAGTACTGGTGCGATCCGCATTGCTCGAGATCCAGTGATGCATGAGCTCACCAAGCACATTGGAGTAGATGCTTCGTATATAAGATCGCAGGTGCAAGACCAAGTTATTGCTATTCAGTATGTGCCTTCGGAGCTTCAGTTAACAGATTTCTTCACTAAGGCACAGACTCTTCAGCACAGTTTCCACCTCTCCAAACTCAGTGTTGTTGATCCACTATGAGTTTGAGGGGGTGTTAGATATGTATATGCCTAGGGTGTTCTTTGCATATTGATCGACCTTGTACATGATATATTGGTCTTTTGACCCATTGGAATAGATGAAGATTCATTCCAACAAGGAAGATATTCTCAAGATCTTCAGAACAGTGCACTTGGTTGCTTCTGACATGGCTCTCTATGGTGGTTATTTGCTATTCCCATTTACTGACATGAAACGTGAATACAACCACTATGATGGCTTTTCATTTGTTATTGTCGTTCTTGCATTATCCATAGGAAGGAGAAGCAGTGCATGTTATAGGAAAAACAATATGTGGACCATGGCACTCTTCCTTTTAGTGGTTTATACTAGCAGCATGCCCTAATTTAATGCTGAATTAACAGAATATTCTTGTTGTTTTCAGTATTTCATGATATACTGCAAACATGACCTTCCTTCCATCCAGTATTTTATCTATTGTATCAGTTGTTTTAACTCTGGTCCATATGAAAGAACGATGGCATAAAGGACAACTGATATTTTTAGTTTCCCCATAAGTTAGAAGGGTAAACATATTCAACCTAGTAACCCACTTTTATTATTGAAAAATAGTGATCCACTGTTTGGTTAGCAAGTTTGGTCTTTTCTGTCCTGAAAGTCCTTTTTCCTTTATCTTAATAATATCCTGATAATTTTCGGATCCAATTTGACTTGCGTTATTGCGATGCAGCGTGGAATCCATATTTCCACATGAAACATTGTTGTTTTTGCATGCCTTCTTATTGTGCTTAGATGTAGTCACTTTAATTTAGCAATTCCTGAGAGGTGACATTGTCTTTCTCTTTTCCAGACTCACCCTTCACAAACATGTTTCCTGTCATCGATCGATTTGCATACTCAATACTCTTACCAGGTGATTGAATACGTGGTGGTGTGTCATTCTTAAAAAATATGTGGTGGTGTGTCGTTCTAAAATAAAAGGTGGTGGTGGTGGTGTTTACGAATTAAGGAGATTAGGCTTGTTAACCGTAGAAATTTAGGTTTTATCTTTTTTAAATGAAAATCCGTCAATCATTATATATTATGGGTGTCCTCCATGAAAGAATTATATTCGTATGTCTGTCTATAGAATGGAATCTTCTGATTTTTCACTTGGGCAGCCTCTGCAAATGATTCTACCTTGTATGTAAGAACACTCAAATAAACTTTTTGCATTATTAGTATGATGTGCCTTCTCTGACCGCAGGATCTCTGTAGGGGCCCTTAAACTGCTAGGCGTAAAATGAATAAAATGATAGGTTTATAGAGCTGGTATTTAAGGGTTATATATATGCCTTCTCTTCATTTTCCCACCAAATCACAAATAGTCCAATACAAAAAAGGGGGGATCAGTATTAAGAGTTGCAGTGATATTTCAACTTTTAAGATGTCTAAGCTTTGTAATAGAATATTTCTAACCTACACTTTGTAGGTCAGCCAAGTTAATGCAATTAGCAAAGCATGATCTAACCAAGTTAGTGCAGTTAATGTGTTTCTTGGTTGTACCAGCATTGATAGAAACCTGTAGCCTAGTTCAGAATTGCCGGTTCTTCTATAACAATCTGCAGTGAACTCATACACATGCATGTCTTTTACCTGGTTTGTCATCCCTTTAATGTTGGTAGATGAAAAAAATATCAACTTTCTGCAGGTTATGTTACCAGAAGCTATTGCAATTGTGATTGCTCCCACCGATCCTACTAGGCAGGTGTTTCTTGCTCAAAATTACAACAGTTAACATAAACTGGGCAGTCACACATTTGTAATTTTGTTATACCTAATTTCTTTCGGTGATACCACCTGGCTAACTATATCGTAGAATGGAATTTGAAAGTGTTCCGACTGTTCTCAAATCCTCTAGGAGCTATGGAATATTCAGGTTGACAGACCCAGGAGGAATGGATGTGCTCAGGGAGTGCAATGAAAGTGGGTTCCACACTCACCGAGAGACAACTGATGGCAGTCCAATATATGAAACCTGCGCGAAGGTGCAATTCAAACCTAATTTGCGTTTTGAGATTGTCGATCTGCGTTCTGTTGCGTGAACAATGTGATAAAAGCTATAGCAGCTTGTGCCTCTATATATTCCTGTTTTCTGGCAGAAGTATGTAAGTGTGACGCATACACCATAGATGATATATCTTACAGGTGAATCAGTACCTGTTTGGTGGCTGTTTATCAGCTGCATCGGTGAGTGCAACATGCAAGATGTTCATGTTACCGATCTGTAATATCAACAAAGCTTTGAATTCCGATGGTAATCTGGTATTTATCAGAATGAGGTGTAACCCAAAAATAGCGATAATTGTCTTAGAACTCTGGCTTTTGTGCCGGTAAATGTTGAGTGAGGTACCATACAACCGAAAGACTAGTACCTGATTATCTTAAGAATGGGAGTTTTTGTCTAAATAGCACTGTTGTGCCCTTTTTTTTTTGCAAACTTAGCGCTCCTCTCGCGCTGTATTGCCAAAAATGGCAGTACGGATGTGCCTTCGGCCGCCATGTGCCCTCTACCGCTTGCCCCTAGTCTAGACGTGCCAAATTCTGCACGCCTCTAGCCCGGTTTTTCCTACGCTCGCCACATGTCTACTCCGCCTCCGTGTGCCCCTAGCTCGGTTGTGTAGCTGTCGCATGCCTCGCGCTTGGGCAGCGTTATCCGCATGCGTGTCGCCTAGATGCTCGCGCTACCACACCCCCATGGCCCGGACCTGGCCAACTGTCCCTTGTTCGCTCCTCACTCCACACTGCAGAGCACGTAGTAGACGACAAGGACCGGTTTCACACCGGTGTTGCGCCGTAAAGTGTCACACGACCCCATGTACATGGCGCAAAGGACGACTGATCCTCAACTGTACTGAGGCATTGCCCCGGCCTCCGCGTCAACTAAAGACTCGGCGATGCAGACGAAACTAGGGTACATCTAATCGCCCTGTGTGGTAGGAAACAGGGCCGAACACAAGAGATGAAGAAGGTAAGCGGCGAGGTTCGTCCTAACAACCTTGTCAGGTGCTTCCGTCAGGCATTGTTTTGAATTCCTCAGCCATGTCCGATGGACACCATGGGCGTTGTGAGAACCCGATCAATTAACTTGAGCTAAGCAACACTAATCGGTAATTAGTAGTAATTAAAAATTTTCTAAACAAGAACAAACATAAGCACCAATTTAATTTCAAACGCATCGCCAAGCAAATTTCATATAAAATAATATTATCCAGAGTCAGCATCAGAATTCACAATAGAAATACTGCCGCAAGAAAAGAGCAGTGATATAATTTAAGAGTTATTTACAAAAAGTCCATTACAAGCAAAGATAAGCATTAATGCAATCTCAGACTTAAGTTACACTAATTAAATTGCATCATATCAACATACAAGAATTCTTTACAAGTAAAAGTAAAATATTACAAGCTCGACATTAATTGCACGAATGATTACAACAGATCAAAATATAAACTACAACATTTAATTAAATTACAATCTAAATTTTTGCACTGCATGTTGTCGTAGCCTGCCTTGTATCATTGTCTGTCTATCGCGAGCCAGTCGAGCCATTTTCCGCGACCAATCCAAAACCGTCCACATTTCCCTCGTCCGCCAGCAACCAAAAGACCATTAGCCAACCAAAGGTTATAAAATGAATTAAGAAATAAAGAAAGATTGCCATCAGATCGCCTAAAGTTTCTCGAGGTTCCCAGACCAACTTAGGTTAGTTGGCACCATAGCCCTTCTGTAGGTTTCATCACCTAGCGTTTATCAGAATCCGACACCCACGTGTATCGACTTACCTGAACTGCAGAGAATCCAGAAAATAGTAGCCAAGAGCACCTCCCCCAGTAGCCTCAAACCCCACAAATGCACTTCCCCACAAGCCTCACCCTCACGTAACCCATAACCCATAACCCAAAACCAAGCCACTACCAACCTTTGCTCAAACATCACCATCCAAACCCACAACCATCAGAGAAGGGTAGAGGAGGAGAGGAGCAAAGGAGAAGAGGAAGACAAAGGAGTGGGAACGGCATCATCAACAGCCTCGAATCATCGACGACCACTCGGACACCGCCATGGTCGATAAGGGCAGCGAGGACCAGAAGGAACTGCGGGAATAAGGAGACCACTACCACCGCAGCCAGCACAACTACCACTATGGCCACCATCCATTGCCATTTCATTCCCAAACCGACCAACAGAGGTACACCCCCATCCTTCCCCATTCTGTATTTTTGCCCAAACCAAAAACCCACTAGATGAACCCACACCATGCACAAAGAGCTCACCTGCAGCATCACCCACTAACAGTAACATCATTCATCCATTTTCCATCACAGAGCAAGAGTAGAGAGAGGGAGAGAGTAGGGCCGAAGTTTTCCTCAATAGCAATGACGGGAACACGACCACGGCAGCACCACCCTCATAGCCAAACCAGTAATAGCCCACCCATCACCATTATTCATGCATAACCAACAAACATCAGAAAAATAAATCAAACCAACACTTAAAACAGAAACATAAAAAAGGGAGAAGCCGCAACCAGGCCTAGCACCAGCACCAAGGCCAGCGGCCTAGCACCAGCACTAAGCCCGGGAAGTGGCACAAGGGTTGAATCTAGGGAAGCGCGGTCGGGGCGGAGCCGAGCCGCGTACGGCTGAACAGGCAAGGGCGCGAGTAGGCGCGAGGAAGTCGAGCCAGGGAGCGGCGCATGATGAGCCGAGGGCATAGTGGGTCGGGCGAAGCCGAGCGGGCGCGAGAAGCTGAGAAGCACCAGTGCGGGCCAGAGCTGAGCGACATGGGGGAAACACCGAGCCGAGAAGGGGCGACGCTAGGCAGAGGTGCCAAAGAAGACCACTAGGGGAAGCTTCGGCCGGAGCAACTCCAGTGGAGAGAAGAAAGAGGAAGGAAGAAGGAAGAGATTGGGAAGAAGAAAGCACCAGAGAATGCAATAAGGAATGGGGAATGAGGTGAAGGAAGGAAGCAAGAAGAATGAGTGGCCAAGGATGGTCTTAGCCGAGTGAGGAAAAGGGGAAGAGAGAGAAAAGGTGGTTAGGTGTAGAAAAATTAGAGAATTAGATAAAGGGTTAAAGGTGTAATTTCTAGTAAATATTAGTGATAGCCGGTGTAGCAATAAAAATGAACGACGGTATTAATACGAGTCGGCACGGTGTAGACATCAGACCAAGCAAATAATTATGGAAGCCGCGTTAGAATTAAATAATCATAGACTAGCTCGATAAATAAAATAAAATAAAATATATTAATAAAAAGAGAGAGAACGCGTACTTAGCAAACATGTAAATTTCGGACGAATCGTCAGAGGTATGGATTTTTAAGCCCCGTACAACTAAGAGAAACGCACAGACCAATCAATCGTATCAGTCTTATTGAATGATTTGAATGAAAAGAGGGGTAATGCTTCCTAGCACGGGAATGTGTAAAATTAAATAAACATAGTTTCATGCGAGTGCGCGTAGTATTTTATTTTTCGTGCGATAAAACGCAGGTATCGGCAACCTTAATCCCAGAGCCAGTAGATCGTAGAACAATCGCAATTGGGGGTGCTAACTTAACGGGGGATCCGAAAAATGTTATTAAATTAAAATAGGCTAACAAAGGAAAATCAACTGACTAAGGTACGCCTATTAGCATCAAATGCAACTAAGTATTTATTTACGTATTATTTGCATTTGCCGTATAATTACAGAGGTCGAACTGACGAAAGCAGGAGTGTCTAATTCCGTATCCATCGACAACGATTTTTTCTACGACTACGAAGGCAAGCTTATCTCTTGATCACCAACCTAGTTATATTAAATGTAAACCGTATATTGCTGTATCATATATGTACATGCATCAAAACTATATCTCAAAACCAAATCGGATAAATGAGTTAAAGAGAAATGAGAAAGAGATGATGAATGAAATAAGAGATGAGAAAAGAGAATTATTATGACCGGTAAAGGGGGCCCGGGGCAGGAAAAAGAGATGAGAAAAGATGACGATGATGACGAGGCAAGAGGTGAGACCCTTTACATATGATTAATATATAAGGACCAACAAAACTATCACTCGAATCAGGGGTCGTATTTAAGTGTCAACCATTTTCCCGTTTCGGCGGGCAGAAAATGCTATGGGTAAAGGGGTACAAGCCTGCACAATGCTATATCTCAAATCATGAATTCATGCCTGTCTCCTGGATTGGAGTCTACGGAAACCGCTAGGGGTCTATCTTCTCTCCGAGTGACTAGTAGTCTTTTCAAAATTAAAACTGCAACTTAAATCTTGGTAAATTATTTTTCATGGAAGAGTTGAATTAGAAAATGTGATAACGAACAAAGATGAGTCATCTAGTGCATCTTTTGCTATTAATGCTTGCTGAGCACACTAGTCCTCAACATTGCTATTATTCTCCTTTGTTAGATTCTAGTCCTGTCGGGAACTATCCCGAGTGGGATGAAGGACACGCAAGTACTGCGGAGACCGCAGGAGGCAAGGGAGTTGACTATGAGGACCAGGGCGAGATGAGCACCTCATTCGACGACTGGGACGAGCAGACGATAGGAGGATCAAGGCAAGCAAACGAGGGCAAATCTGTTTCCCACTGCAATTAAATAATTGTATTAAAGACCAGAGCCTTGCGCGGCAAACTGTGTAATAAAGTGCATTTTCTATCTTATTGTTCTGCTGCATAGACTTTGGTAAGGCTTACTATTCGTTGGAGCGCTGTCCTACCGAGCAGACGAATAGTAATCCGTATGCTTAAGTGTGATTACCCTCCGGTGTAATGACACGGGGTGCCGCAGGCGCTGTCTGGGATAGGTATGCCGAACCGATGCCCTAACCGGGCCTTCCAATCTGCCGACGAACGGCTTGGAACAAGTGGCTTACCCCTAATCGAGACACCAGTCAAGAATGTGATGTCCTGGAGAGTGACCATCATCTCTCCCCACCGAAAGTGGAAGGTGTGCGTCTCGGGTCTCCACCTATCGATAAGTGCCGACATTAGACTGCCGTCCAGGGTGAAGTAGCGTATCCTGTATCCCGAAGGATTGGGACGTAGCGAGTGTCAAGCTCCCAGTAATGCCTCTTGAACCGAAGCACAAGGGTTGGATAACCATTCGCGTCCCTGGTGATCCACAACTTACATCGGTGATGCTCGTCGTAGAAGGGTTCCAGTAGCTCCGGTAGATATATGGCTTGCAAGAGATGAAAGACACAGATCATTAGTGAATAAATTAATAATGATGATGAATTACTAGAAACTAAAAATTACGACTAAATACAGATAACAAATTAATATATACTAATTAACTACGACCAAACTAATTAATATTTAATAATTGTGACAAAATAATTACGACTAATTAAGTACTACTAAATTAGTTATGACAAAATTAATCTGAGTAATTCAATACCCTTTGAATTAATTAGGACTAATTAATTATCACAAATGTATTAGAAATAAATAATTATGACTTAGTAATTATTCAAGACTAAATTCATTACGAAGAATTAAATACCACTAAATTAATTATGACTAATTAGTTAACACAGATTAATTACAAATAAATAATTACGACTTAATAAGGCCACTAAAATAAATACGACTTAATAAGGGCACTAAATTAATTACGATTGATTAACTACGACTTATTAATTAAGACTTAATTAACTACGATTAATTAATTAACTAACACTAACTAATTACTAATTAGTTAACTACAACTAATTAATTCCAACTAATTCATTACGACTAATTAATTAACTAACACTAACTAATTACGACTAATTAATCAGTATATAATTAACTATGCTATGAATAATTACAAAAAAATGAAGACGAGTAAATTCATTACCCCTGAATAACCACAACTAATTAACTAACTACACAATTAATAAAGAAAATATGTACGAGAAAAAAAATTACCTACTAATATGGCCGCTAATGACGGCTCTAAACAATCCTTAATCATCCATGAAAACGAAATCGACAGAGCGAGCGAGAACGAGAGAACGAGCAAGCTAGGGAGGATGAGATTTTGTGAAGTGTCTTGCCGTCGCCTCTTAATTTATAGCCGCCCAACGCAAACAATAGCCGATCATGGCAGCAGGAGAATCGGATCCCCACGCGCGGTTTGCATGCATGTACAATCAACATAGTGAGGCGACAGGGAATAAAGCGCGAGCATCCGGGCGCGGAAATGCTGACATGGAGGCGAGTCCGGGGCAGGGAGGAGCGGACGAGGGACAGTTGGCGCGTCCGAGCGAGGGACGCATGGAGGAGGCTGTCCGAGGGCCACATGGGCGGCCACGCCTTGTGCGAGCCGTGTGCGTGCAGTAGCGTGGGCGTCCGGGCGCAGGGCGTGCGGCAGCGGACACGTGGCGAGCGCAAGAAAAGCCGGGCTAGGGGCAAACGGTGGAGGACACGTGACGGTCGGAGGCACGTCCGTGCTGCCATTTTTTACGATACGACGTGAGGAATGCTAAGTTTGCAAAAAATTGATGCAACAGTGCCATTTAGAGCAAAAACTCTTAAGAATGGACCGAAAGTGTGATGGGAAAATAACGCTTGCCTGCAATATTGTCAGATTATCAAATACAGAGCATAATATTCCTGAAGTTTCTGATCACAAGCATTTATATTTGAACTTTTAGCGAATTGAAACCATACCTGTATTAGAATCTGTACACGGTAATTTCGGGTCTCTGGAATGGGACGTTTTGTTAAACAAAAGTTGAGTTACTGTCTGAGCAACATCATGCAAATAAGATTTCCGTGACAGTCATTTTCAAACAGTTCACTGAAACTTCAGTTCTTGTCCCCTGCATCAGGGCCACCTGACGCTGATAGTGCTACGAAGTTTCGTAACATGATTTGTTTAGTTATCAGTATGGACAGAAGGTGTACTGTTTACTATTCCCTAATAGTTAGGTCGTCATCTGTACGTTAGCTAGACTTGAACTTGACTACTTCGTATGGGCTACATGGAATTTTTTTTAAATAATATTAATTTAAAAGATAATTACAAAAATAAATAATCGAAATAAACAATTACAAAACTAACCATCTATCGCCAATTGTCGCTATTCCAATTGGCAACAGGGCCTAGCCACTAGCGACAGCGGGCTCCACAGTACCCAAAGCTCCCTGTCGTCAGTTGAAATGGCGACAGGTCTCTGTTGCCAATTCAAATAGCGACAGGGATCAATTTTTTTTTAATTTGAAAAACCGTCATTTCAAATGACGATAGGGATCCCACAAGTTCCTGTCGTCATTCCAAATGGCAACACAATCTTCCTTATAAAAGAATCTCGAAACCCTAAAATTCAGGAAAAACTCAGTTTTATTCTGGAAAAAAAAGAAAGAGGGGAGGGAAGGGAAATGATCAGAGGGGAGGAGAGAAGCTAGCGAAACGCTGTCCGTTTGGTCGTCCACCTTTCAGGTAATTTTTTTAACCGAATGGATTACATAATTTTGAATGTATAGTTACGTAGTGTAGTATGTTGTACATAATCCTTTTCGGTGGATGGTCTAGTTTTAGATATGTGGTTAATCGTGAAAATCTTGTTTACCGTGCAGTGCGTCAAATATGTCGAACGTCACCAATATCAAAATTTACTACGGTCAAGGGAGTATTCTTGAGGGTCCCGTGGAGACCAATTTACGTTATTTCCAATTGACGACCATGCCCCTACCAAGAACAAAACAACGTACATGGGGTGCTATGATGCAGTAGTTGTTTCACTCATTTGAATTGGACCATGATGTGTATGATCTTAGATTGAGTTGCATTGCCTCCCGAGCAACACAGCGCACATATTGGGAGCTAGTACAACTCAAAGGAATAAGGTCATGGTAGTCATATGTACGCATGGCGAGGGGGGAATGGTGGGATTTGGTCCTTCTGGTTCAGGCTTATACCAAACCCACTCCTGCATCGGCGGTTGAACAAGAAGGGGGTGGTGGTACCGAAGAAGAAGTCGTTGACTTCAGCCACAGCGTGGCCCACACAACGGCCGAAGCTCCTGGAGTTGCTGATGTTGTCAATGAAGACCCTGCGGAAGTAACTCCTTCAGTCGGGTAAGCTACTGGGCTTGCTGACGAGGGTGAGGAACTGGAAACCCTAGTGCAAAGGATGGATCTCAAAAACCGAACTACATAGCATTGTCAGAAGATGAAGGATCCGACGACGAGGATGATGTGGACCAGCAAGCGGTTCCATCCGAGTGGAACACATACCAATTCGATAACCTCATCGTTAACAAAGGCTCCCGTGTGCCGTGGGAGTACGACCAGAGCGAGGTCAGGCAAGGAGCTATGTACAAATGCAAGGAGGCCGTGCAGGAGGTGATCAAATTATGGGCCTTGTCGGTGCGGCGTACATTCAAGTCTAACTCATGATGCTACTGCGTGAAGTGCGACACAGAGGGATGCCCTTGGCGAGTGCACGCATTTTAGCCTAAATGGGACACCTACTGGAAATGCTCTATAGTGGCCCATCACACATGTGTCGTCGCTGAGTCAGTGTAGTCTTACAGGAACCTGTCATCAGGCTTTATCGCCAACCTCATGTATGGTGAGATCATGGATAATCTAGATTTTGAGCCACGATCCATCATTCGGACGATTGAGACAAGGTTCCAATACACAGTCAGCTATGCCAAGGCGTGGAGGGAAAAGCAGAAGGCGTTGGAATCAATGTTCGGTACGTTCGAGGACTCCTACCACAACCTCCCCAGGCTACTCCGAGTCATACAAGACAGGAATCCTGGCACCCATGTCGACTTTCAAGATTCCACACATATGAAGTGGGCCAACAAGAGGATACAGCATCGAGCATTCTTCGCATTTGGTCCATGCATCAGTGCATTCCGACACTGCTATCAAATCTTGTGCGTGGATGGCACATTTCTGGCTAGAAAGTACAAGGGGTAGATACTGACTGCAATAGCGATGGACGGGAACAATCAAGTTCTTCCCATGGCATTCGCTTTTGTTGAAAGCGAGAACACAGACAGCTGGTTGTGATTCCTGAGGAATTTGAGAATTTCTATTGTACAGAGCCGTCCAAACGTATGCGTCATACATGATTAGCATGCGGGCCTACTGAGTGCAATAACTCAACTACAACAAGGAGTGAACGAACCACTTCTGTGGGCGGATCTGCAGAGCAGGTGGTGCATGAGGCACTTGGGTGCAAACTTCTACAAGCAGTTCTGTAATAAGGACTTGATGGACCTGTTCAAGCGGCTATGCAACCAGACCCAACAGCGAAAGTTTGAAGCACTCTGGAAGATTTTGGATGAGCGGACCCAGACGCACAGAAGGGAGATAGCGAAAAGGGCCACCCCAAGCGCTGATCAGGCCCCCGAAGCATTGCCGCAGTTACCCACAGATGGTCCTAGTGTGACGAGGAAGATGAGGGCGCAGGTGAAATGCTTCTCAGATTGGATTGAGCACGCGCCTAAGGAGATGTGGACGCTGCTACATGACAGGGGTGGTGCTCGATATGGCGTCAAGATAACCAATCTGGCCGGGGTGCACAACTGGGTCATGCGTGGCGCAAGGTGTCTCCTTTTGGTTAGTATTGTGGAGGCAATTCTCCGCGATACCGCAAATTACTTTATTAACAGAAGCAACAACACGTCGCTCGTCATGGCAAATGACAGAGTACTCAGGAGTGAAGGGAAAGGTTGGCCGGTGACAAGTACGGCGCATTAGGAACGACATGGACGGAGCACAAGCAAGGCGTTGTACGAAGAAGCGTTCGATTTGCAGGGAGTCTATGCACACCTCAAGACAAAGGGGAGATCGGCACTCCGGACGTCGCCATGGGGATCTCATCTGACCACCCGACTCGAGGCGATTCACATGGGGGACGTTGAGGTCGCGGTCACGGTAAATGTTCGTCTGGTTGAAATATGTGGTGCCCAATGCTTTGTAATATCACTTTGATTTGTAAAAAAACTAGGTGTTATGACGTTATACTGAATGTTATGTAATATCAGTATGATTTGTCCACAAAGTATGTCACAATGTTGCACTGAATGTTATGTCACTGTGATTTATTGACAAAAAATGTTATGACGTTGTGTTGAATGTTATGTAATGTCATTGTGATTTGTCGACAAAAAATCTGCTCGGAAATACTCAGTACAAAAGGAGTGGAGAGGAATTAAAAATGGCGGTTTTCCAAATTTAAAAAAATGATCAATTGAAATGGCGACAAGGAGCTCTAGGTACTGTGGAGCCCCCTATCGCCAATTGGAATGGCGACAGGAGCCTATCGTCATTTCAATTGGTGACAGATGTCTAGTTTTGTAATTAATTATTTTGACTATTTATTTTTGTAATTATCTTTTAAATTAATATTATTATTTTTTTTAAAAATCGACTTCATGGCGCTGAGCAAGTCCTTAGGAATAATAAGAGCCAAAAGGCTACACAACTTCAAAGAAAGGCTAGCGAGTTAATTTGCGTATACCAAGGAACTGGGTGTGGGCAACGATCGATATAAGGAGTAGGGGTGAAAACGGTTCGAATACAGATAGATAATGACTCTGCCATGCGGATATGAATACGAATACCCCGGATACGAATACAGATACGAATAATATCGAATACAAATACAAATCGAAACAAATACGACCGCGAATATTTTTTGGAACATGAAAACCCCTAAAATTGTATGCTAGAAATTAACGAAAACATATAACTAGTTTATTTGATGCAAACATTCATGAATTGTTCATATTTTCATCAACCGCACATAACATTGGCACTAGCAAGCTGCATTAATTAGTTCATCACAAAAATAACACTTAGTTTACCATATTTAACTCATAACTCACAAGTCATCACACATTCACACTTAGTTCATCATATACATAAAACTTAGTTCACACTTAGCTCATCACACCTAATTCATAAACTTAGTTCATACTTAGCTCATCACACCTAGTTCATTCATGACATACATAGTTCGATAATAGCAAGATACTAACGTTGCTTCACCCTCCACCGTCCCGTCGCGTGACTCACCCGCCCACCAGCTCCTCCTCCCCTCCTGCCTACTTAAGGGCAGCGTCGAGCCGCCTTCATTCTCCCTGCCATTCCCCATCTTCCTCCTTCCTTCCAAGCTCCAAAGAGCAAGAGCAGCCGTGTAGCTCGCAAGCTCTGTCTCGCGACGCTAGCACCATCGCCAAGCTCGTCCCGCCGTTTGGGTGAGTCCCCTCCGCGTCGAGTCATTGCTTGGGGTCCGCAATGGCCTCCTCTATCCCATGCTCACTCCTGTTCCTCTCATTCTTCCCAAGAGCGCCGATGTCACTTCTTCTTCCTCCCCGACGCCAAACCGTCTACGCTGCCCCGCTTCACCGTGACGTGCTAACCTCCTCGGGTGAGTCCTGACCGTGATTTCTTGCCCACCAGCACCGCCATGGCCCCGCCTCCCTACGGCTCGCCACCCCCTACCCTATTGTCCACGGGAATCGTTGGAGCAACCCCGACATTTCCCTTCACACCGTGCTCGCACCGGCCGCCACGCGCACCCCACCATTTCGGCCGCACCGACGAGCTCCTTTCCTAAACCACCGCGTCACGTCACGTCCCACATCATCACGAACAAGATCTCACAATCAATTTTGGGATTCCACCACGGGATCTCACGCCGCAGTCATCTTCCTCGGTTTCGGTTGAAACCGCCGCCGCGACCGCCATTTCCACTCCGGTGAGCCCCAGCCTAGCATCACCTCACCTCCCTCTACCTTCCCCCACCTCTCACACGTGCTCTCCCCCAGATGCCCCCGTCGTGCTGCCCTAGGTCACCGCCACGCCCCACTCCACGCTCCTCATTGTCATCAACCACCCGGTAAGTTCCCACACCTGCTTTCTCCACAGACGACCGCCGCAGATGCATTGCCCGCCGCCACTGCTCACCCCTACCGTGTCGCCACCACCAACAGGACCGCCTCCACCTCCTCAACCCATTTTTGCCGTTTTCGGCCGCTGTCGAGGCCTCCCTCGCCGGCGACAAGTGCCGCCCGAGCCGCCCCTGGCTCCTTTGCTTCTGCCTTGCTCTGTCTTCTCTGTTGCCTTCCCTGTGTGTGGGCAATCGAGAAGCGGCCCCTAATCGAGACCGGAGTAGCCGGTTTAGTAGGAACCCTAATAGCGATGGATCGACGGATTCGTGCAGCTAGTTGGGTTGTTAATGATATGTCGGATATCCAGCCTTGGTATCATCCAGATAATCCGTATTTGTATTCGAAGGATAACAGGGCTACCGTATTCGTATTCGTTTCCGACAAAAAAATATGTATTCTTTTCTGATATAAGAAAAATCCGATCCGAGACAATCCGAATTCGTTTCCGTCCGGATCGGTCGGAAACTATCCAATCCATTCACCCCTAATAGGGAGTACCATTAGGATTCGGATCCTCTGCGTTTGAAGGTCTAAATGCAGAGATGAACAGTTCTCTGCGTGAGGAGGGCATCTCAACATCATATTCAATGGTTCATATCAAGTGCTACAGTGCTCACGCTATAGCATAAAACTCTCCCGTGTTGGGATCGAGTGTTCGCTACAGTAAAAACCTCATTGGCGTGCATCATTTACTGTTGCAGATTCGTATTGCTGTGTGCAGTGTTCTTTTGCAGTGCTCCATCCGGATCCGCAGGATTTGATTCTGCAAAGGTTATGGAAGAAGCGTAGTATCTGTCAGATTCTTGACTGATAGGGGAGACAAAATCGGACAGATAGATGGGTCACTCTATTCGCCCACCACCTGTTGCTTGAACCGTGTGCCGTCTGTTTGGGAATGGAGCACGAACAAGCATAGTAGTAGTAGCTGCATTTGCATCGGTGGTATCGCGGCAGGAGCCGAGCCAGGAGGAGAAGGCTAGAAACTGAAAGTGGAACAGTATCAAAGCAGGCTTCGACGAAACCCAGCGAACCAAATAACCTTCTTAAGAACCGAGCTCGAGAGGGGCCGGCCGAGCCGACGCACCGCACCGCCATGGCGCGCGGGCACCGCCGAGCGCGTTCGGCACGCACCCACGCGCTGCCCGATCGATGAGATTACCACCGATCCAATCCGAAACAACCCAACCCGATCATGGCCTCCGCGCGCATGCGTCGTAGGCGCGCGGTAAGGGACGTGGAGTGAGACCGAAGAAACCTCGCGCGCGCCCCCTGTCTCCACTCTGTTCCCCGGCCGCTCGATGGATGGAACTGAAAGCCCCCACACACGGACACGGGTAGCTGGCGCGCGCATGAGCCCACCGCACTAGACGCGTACACTAGCTGAGCTACCAGTAGTGGCTTTCGTGCGTTCAAGCTAGCAAGATAGCTCAGCCACCTAATGGCTCGATCACTCACCGTCCCACAGAAAACAAGTGGGCAACTCAGATGGCGAAGCGTGCGTCCGTGTTGGATTTGCCTGAAATTAAAAGGAACGCAATGCTAACTGCTCATCTAGTCTAGTTCTGAAAATCGAAAACAAGGAGCGTTACTTATGTGTGTGGTTGGGTTTGGTTAGCGCAGCAGCCGTCGTCGCGTTCGTTCCCTGTGGCCTACTTGATGGGTGGATGGATAGATGGGCGCCGTGATGACGAAACGGTGATGGACAACAATCAAAGCTAGCTAGCTCCAAAGAGTAAAGTTTGGGAAAAGGAGGTCGGTCCAGTAGTTGGTGAGGAGCTGCAGAATTATTGATGCGCTCTCTACTTAATTATCGGTTATATCTCCACATCTGATGGAGGAGACATATAATTGAGGGCCGGGCGTGCATCTCTTTTGTTTCCCAGTATTGGACGAAAACGAAAGTGATTAAATACTACTAGTATAATAAGTTTGTAGCATAGTTTGGACTTCGGTTATGCTACAACTTGCACCGGTAAAGCACGCACCGAAGAAGCCGGACAGGGATAGGAAGTGGGAAGAAAAGGAAAGGATGATGCGTACAAATATGTATTCTCTGCTTCTCCAATCTCCATTGTCAAGATGGTGCTATATATTTCTCCTATTTACTTTATCAAGCCAATTGTAATTTATAAACACGCCAATCTTATTTCTAACACAATGCATGGAGAGTAGTAACCAGTATGCACACAAAACAGACAAGAGTGTACAGACAGAAAGAAAGAAGGGAAGAACCGCATTAAAACGGGTGATAGCTTCGCCGCAACCCACTGACGTTGGCGAACAGCCCGACAAGCTCTTGCTTGTACGGAAGATACGACCTCCTCCGGCCGCCGTCGCCTCCTCCTTTGCCGTAATAACTCCATCCACGGCCACCGACGCCGGCACCGCCGTCGCCTTTGCTGGCGCCCTCCTCCTCGTCCTCCTGCTTGGGAGGCTCTGAGCCGATGGCGCTCAAGAAGACGAACTTCTCCTTGCCGTCGCTGTGGCTCCGCCCGACGAGGCGCTCGCTGATGCGGCGCCACCGGAGGACCGACCCCGTGGATCCGCTCTTCCGGCACCGCCGCGGGGACGCCAGCGCCGACTGCCCGGGTGCCCAAAGGCAGTAGCTCTCCGGCGGCACCCCCTCCAGCTCGCCGTCCCCTCCGCCTTCTTCATCCGGTTGCTGCGGCTGCGCCCGTGAGCCGTCCCGCTGCCGCGCCCGGAAGTCCCGCTCCTCCAGCAGGAGCCTCCCCAGCGGCACCCGCACGGTGGCCGTCTCCGGCTCCTCCAACGACGCCAGAGGAGGCGACGGCGGCCGGCCGAAGATGGGGTACACGGGCACGATGCACGCGCCCTCCGCCGCGAGCGGCGGGACGGGGAAGGTGAAGCCGCCGCCTTCATCACTTTCCTCGTCGTCGACGACGCCGGCTGCCTCGTCAGCGGGAGATTCCCGAAGGTTCTTGGCGGGGCCGTGGTCTTTGTCCTCCATGACCCTCTCCCGCTCCCTCTCCCTCTGCATTTTCGGCTTTGGGAGGCAGTAGATATTAGTTCATCTTTATTTGTGGCTTGCTTCGCTTGGCTCGGCTCGGGTTCGATCTTTCGGCGTGAGCCCGTGGCGGCGGGAAGTGAACAGAAGGCGGTATATGACACGGGCGCGTGAGGCAGATAAGGGCGCTCCCCGTGACACTGACCGGTGGGCCTAATCACGTTTCCGGGACCACTCGTCAGTAGAAAAGAAAGGGGAGATGCTGCTTGGGCGTTCGGGGTGGGGGACACGTGTCAGTGGGCGACGCTTCTAGAAGCCCGGTAAACGCGAGTGGGAAGGGGAAGCACGCGAGCTTGATGCCTAGCTAGGCGAAATGTGTAGAGTGAATCCCAGTGGCAGACTGGCAGCGTGTGTACCGTGATGTATCAGTGTCTCGTCTTCCATTCTCCTCTCTCCTGTCTTTTCGCTCGATTCCGTCGTTTTCTTCTTCTTGAGTGTGATATGGTTTGTTTTGATTTAGTGCTTGGCACATGGATGTCGCTTAGAGGGCTGGATCTAAGTATAACACACTAGGGTGAATAACACATCAGATTTAAAAATTATTATATATATATATATATATAATGTGAACATCTTTAGCCTAACATGATGGGACACCTCAAGCCACAGTCTAGTCACCCATATTGCTTCAGGGACTCTCGGTCATTTTCGTTCTGAGTTCGACACTAGTTACGGACCTAGGATTTTTAGGATAAGTGTCAGACTTCGGAGCTAGTTTGTCCAGATGCGTCGATACCAATATGCTAATACCGTGAAATGATATTTCCCCCAAAACACTGATACGACAATACGCGTGTGTGTATAATAAAATACAAAAAAATATAAATTAATGATTTCTTGTGAGGAAATATGCGATATAAGGCGAGCATAATGACATGAACTAAACAACAAATTATAGATAACAATAATAGTTGAGGAGGTGGAAACTAGGAACAGAACTATTTTCAGCTCCAAGCTTTTGATTTTGTTGAGTTATGTTGTTGTTGTAGGGTGCGGCCAAGGCCTGTGCTTAGTGCTCGGCATTTGTTGTTTTCTCTTATTTCTTTTGTTTTGGGCTGTAGCAGCTAGAATGCTAAAACTTATTTTCTTCCTCTAATAGTGATCAACAAAGCTCCTGCCTTCTTTTTCAAAAAAAAAAAAAAGAGAAGAAGATAGTTGCACACCTTGTTGGTCCTACTCTTTTTCACTCTTTTCTCGTCAACAAGACCCCATCTAAGAGGAAGCTATATGTTCCTTCCATACAGCAAAAATTAGCATATAAATATATGTAACAAGGGACCAACTAACTACTCACTGCTCCAGGCAAAGATTGTATTTTTGTACAACATTCATTGGAAAGAACCAAGGAAGCAGAGGCAGAGGCTAGACTCCAGAAAGAACCGAAGCAGAGCAGAGCCAGGGAGAAGAAATAGAGTGGGTGGAGAACACCTGGATCTAGAGAGAGGACGATGACGGTGAGCTGCTCCATTCCTGTCGCCAGCTCCCTGCATCCCTATCTGTCGTGTTGCCACCCACGCCACATCTCTGTTCGCTCGTGCAGCCGCACGCTCGCCCTGCACCGCCAAACGCCTGCTTGCAGTCGCGTCACGTCGTGGCATCGTGCCCACCGACCATCGCTCACCTTTGTAGCCCACGCCTCTGCCCGTTCGCCACTTGGAGGCTAGCTGTGACGACCCGACCAGGGGCCTCACCCGAGAGGTCCTCCAAGACCTCCCTGGGAGTCCGTCAGGACCTCCTGAGACCTCTCAGGCGATCCACTCAGCCTCCGGGAGGTCCAAAGGACCTCCTAAAGGTTTAGGCCCGACCAGGAGGTCTTGAGGCTCAGGACCTCCCCAAGAGCCACGACCGAACCAAGGGGAGGTCCAGAGACCAACCCGAGGAGGTCATGGGACTTAGAAAAGTCCTAATCCTCCTGTGATCCGAACCAGTCCCAAGGATCAATGGCTAGTTCTCACAGAAATACAAGTGATAACATACACATCCATAAAAGGCTTTATTAACAACAAAAGGGAGTTGATTACAAAGGGTTGCTTACAAGCTCCAGTAACCAAGAGCAAAATACACAGCGGAAAAACCATAAGGATAGACTCCATCCATTACACCACAGGTGATTGGCTGGAGGGCGCGGCCTAATTGATTTGGTCCTCCTCATCATCAAAGAAGTCTTCTCCTACTCAATTCATCAATCAAGCAAGTATGAGCACAACAACCGTGCTCGCAAGTTACACCCGTCAAATAACAATATGACATGCATAATGGATATATCAAAGGAAGGCATATTAGGGTTGATTTGCGTAAAGCCAAGTTTGTTTCAAATAAAGTATTAAGTTCAAGGCGGTTATACCATATCTAAAATTCATTTTGTAAATTCTATTTTTCAATTGGATAACATTTATCATCAAGATAGTGAAGGATAACCTCCTGTCACATGGCTCCCCGCCCATTAACCACTTGGATAGAAATCCAAAACTAATTTCATAAGTCCTTTGAAAACCAAAACCAAGAGCTAACTTTGAGTGGCTTTGCTAGTATGTCCATGACCGTGGACACGACTATTCGAATAGATTTACGCTTTGCAGAGGTTGTACACTTTACCCACATGACATGAATTCTCTAGTTTGTTTGGCGCCCATCGACGCCACCTCACACTTCCTTTGGTGAAAGGTCTAGAGCATATGATGAGGCCTTTACAAAGCATTACTCCAACACAGTCCACCCTCGCTAAGGTTTCACCCCTTTGGACTACCCATCCGCAGGGTTCAGGCCCCCTCTTGCGCCAGGTGGGACTACAAAGGTCATAACATGACTACCCACCGCATCCACAGGATCAACCGCGATGGGGCATTGCAAATTAGTTGGCCAGGTCCCTTTGCCCATTTCTGAGGACATCTGGTTGCATGATGGTGGCTAGCAAGATGCGGCTCGCAGATCGGTCCTCATATGGCTTGGGCGGCTAACACAAACCCCTGGGCCTCAACCCTACCCGAGTTGAGCCCGTGCATACCCTGCATCAGCCAAACAACCAATCCGCCCAAGACCAAATCCATTTGTCTATTTCTGTTTTTCCAAACCATTTATCAAAACCTCCATGACAACCCAATGTCATGGCTTTGAAAACATTTGATATTTTGGTCTGTTGGAGGAAACATTTCCCAAATCGAGATGTTTGGTCTAGCAAGACTAAGCATTCATTTTTTAAAAGCCTCTGGTCTTTACTATTACAAAAACCAGATTTTATCTAGGGTGACAATGGAGTTGGTTCAACATAGACAGTGGCCATACAATGGAACTAGGCATAGCTATGAACAGAAAGATAGGCATTGAAATAACTTCGTGAAAGTAAGCATGCATATAGCTTTGAAACAGAACATAAATATCTTGAAATAATAGGTGCAATATGGTCAATGGTGCAACTTGTCTTGCTCAAAGTCTTGAGCTTCTTCTTCTTCTTCAAGGAACTCTCGCTTCTTACGGCCTTCGCAATCTACACGGTGAAAGAAAACAAAATGATTCAAATAGAGCTCCAGCAAGATCCAAAGAAACTCCAAATAAACTCTAATATAAAACCAACTGAGAGGTTAGACGATCAGGAGGAGGTCCGGGGAGCTTGTTGGAGGAGGTCCAGAGACTCAAGAGAGGAGGTCCAAGAGCTTGGAGGGAGGTCCGAAGCTCTGGGGAGGAGATCCACGAGCTGCTCGGTTGAGCCAGAGAGGGGAAGTGAGGAAGAAAGTGAGAGAGGAAGGGCTGCCCAAGCTATATATAGCTAGAGCCAATGAGATTTTCCCAAGGTGCGGGTGTTCAAGAGTTGGTAAAAAGGACCACAAAGGCAGGCAAGGGATGTGACAAAAAGTAGGGCACGGGTGCTGCAAAAGTGGTAGCATTTAATGCGATATAACATGCATTAAATGTGGGGGAGACTTCCTTGCACAAGGACACAGTCAAAGGATAAAGAAAAATAGGTGTGACAGCCAAGTGGGGTCAGTCAAGACCCCAAGGGGAGGTCCTGCGGAGACCTTGAGGAGGTCCCGCAGAGGACAAGGGGAGGTCCTCACCCACTGGGAGGTTCAGGCGCACAAGACCAGAGGTCCTGGCGGTCGGATCTAATCGAAGGGGGAGGTATGGATGGTTAGGATCTCCAAAGGGGAGGTCCTAATGGCCAGATCTAACAAAGGAGGATGTCTGGGCGGTTAGGATCTCCAAAGGGGAGGTCCTAACGGCCAGATCTACAAAGGATGAGGTTTGGGCGGTTAAGATCTCCAAAGGGGAGGTCTTAACGGCCAGATCTGCAAAGGAGGAGGTATGGACGGTTAAGATCTCCAAAGGGGAGGTCTTAACGGCCAGATCTACCAAAGGAGGAGGTCTGGACGGTTAAGATCTCCAAAGGGGAGGTCTTAACGGCCAGATCTAACAAAGGAGGAGGTCTGAACGGTTAAGATCTCCAAAGGGGAGGTCTTGACGGTCAGATCTACAAAGGAGGAGGTCTGGACGGTTAGGATCTCCAAAGGGGAGGTCTTAACGGCCAGATCTAACAAAGGAGGAGGTGCGAGCAGTTAGAATCTCCAAGGGAGGTCCTAGCAGTCGATCCTACAAGGAGGAGGAATCGAAGCGGTTAGGATCTCCAAAGGGGAGGTCCTAATGGTCAGATCTAAATAAGCGGGAGGTCCGAACGGTTAAGATCTCCAAAGGGGAGGTCTCAATGGTCAGATCTACAAAGGGGGACGTCTGAACAGTTAAGATCTCCAAAGGGGAGGTCTTAACGGTCAGATCTACAAAGGAGGAGGTCTGGACGGTTAAGATCTCCAAAGGGGAGGTCTTAATGGCCAGATCTAACGAAGGAGGAGGTCTGAACGATTAGGATCTCCAAAGGGGAGGTCTTAATGGTCAGATCTATAAAGGGAGAGGTTTGAACGGTTAAGATCTCCAAAGGGGAGGTCTTAACGGTCAGATCTACAAAGGAGGAGGTCTGGACGGTTAAGATCTCCAAAGGGGAGGTCTTAACGGCCAAATCTAAATAAGGAGGAGGTCTGGACGGTTAGGATCTCCAAAGAGGAGGTCCTAACGGCCAGATCTAACAAAGGAGGAGGTCCTAGAGGACATGGGGAGGCCTTGAAGGACACGGGGAGGTCCAAATAAACAAGGAGGAAGTCCTAGAGGACATGGGGAGGTCTTGTAGGACACGAGGAGGTCCAAATAGACAAGGAGGAGGTCCTAGAGGATATGGGGAGGTCCTGAAGGACACGGGGAGGTCCAAATAGACAAGGAGGAGGTCCTAGAGGACATGGGGAGGTCCTGAAGGACATAGGGAGGTCCAAATACACAAGGAGGATGTCCTAGAGGACATAGGGTGGTCCTAAAGGACACGGGGAGGTCCAAGTAAGGGAAGGGGAGGTCCTGAGAAACGGTAACTCTACAAGGTGCGGGCGGTACTACCGTTATCAAGTAGTTCCGACTGCCACAAGGTGGTAAGAAAATTCCAGAACACATATTTCTGGACTCTCGATTGTCCCTCGGAGCGGTATTACCGCGATTTGAAGGGCTAGAGTAGCCGGGTTAGCCTGTAAGAAAACTTCCAGAGAGAATTTCAAGGATTAAAGCAAATGAGGTAAGTCCAAGTGGACACATTGGGGTTCAAAAGATACAGAGAGTGAGTTCAAATGGATTTGAGAAAGGTTTAAACTTGGAGAGGTCTAAACTTGGAAGGAACCACAAAAGGAGGTGCAGACCAGGCAAGGTACATTTACTCGGGGAGGTTTAGACATAAGGAGGTCTGGTACAGAGATGGACAAAACATGGACAGAAAAAGGGAAGATCACCAAAACTCCAACAACTCAACGAACCATCAAGGAATTTTAGTTGAAGTTTGAGTTAGTCAATTTGAAATCCATCCTGAAATTTCAAGTTAAGCTTTGAATTCTCATCAAAACAAAATGGTTCTTTTATTTTGAAATCTTCAAAAAGGCTCTAAAAATCAGGGTGTCACAAACCTACCCCCTTAAGGGAATCTCGACCCCGAGATTCAAGCTTGGTCAGCAAAGAGGCGTGGATAGCTAGTCTTAAGGTCTTCTTCATTCTCCCACGTGGCTTCACTTTCAGGGTAGTGGCTCCACTGCACCTTGTATATTCGAATGATCTTGCTTCTGGCGACACGCTCCGCAATATCCAAAATTTTAATTGTCCTCTCCACATAAGTGATTTCGTCTTGAAGATTAATGCTTTCTAAGAAGGTATGGTCTTCTGGCAGTCGAAGGCATTTCCTCAATTGTGACATATGGAATATATTGTGCACGGCTGACAGAGAAGCTGGCAGCTCGATCCGATAGGCAACTTCACCTTGTCTTGCCAATATCTTGTATGGTCCAACAAATCTTGGTGCCAGCTTTCCTCTAGTTCGAAATCTCCTAACTCCTTTGAGTGGTGTTACCCTAAGGTACACAAAATCTCCAACTTCAAAAGATAAGTCCCGCCGACGAGTATCGGCATAGCTCTTTTGCCGGGATTGAGCTACTCTTAAGCGCTCTCTTATGAGTTTCACCTTTTCTTCAGCTTCTTTGATGACATCAGGTCCAAAGAATTGACGCTCACCCACTTGATCCCAAAGGAGAGGGGTTCTACATTGTCTCCCATACAGAGCTTCAAATGGGGACATCTCCAAGCTAGCGTGGTAACTATAGTTGTAGGAGAACTCAGCATAGGGGAGGTTTTTGTCCCAACTTTCACCATAGTCCAATGCACAAGCTCTGAGCATATCCTCAATAACTTGGTTCATACGCTCTGTCTGCCCATCAGTTTGAGGATGGTATGCTGTGCTGAAATCGAGCCTTGTTCCCAAAGCTTCATGTAAGCTCTCCCAAAACCGAGAGGTGAACTGGGAACCCGTGTCAGACACTATCCTCTTGGGCACCCCATGTAGGCAGACAATTCGGGCCATATAGAGCTCTGCCAGCTTGCTGCTCCTATAAGTAGTTTTGACAGGGATAAAATGTGCCACTTTGGTTAATCGATCAACCACGACCCAAATAGAGTCATATCTCGATTGAGTCCTGGGCAGTCCAGTGATAAAGTCCATGCTGATTTGCTCCTATTTCCATTCGGGAATGGGCAAGGGCTGAAGCAACCCGGCAGGTCTTTGGTGCTCAGCCTTGACCCTTTGGCATACGTCACAACGCGCCACAAACTCAGCTATTTCTCTCTTCATGCTGACCCACCAATATCTTTCCTTGAGGTCTTGGTACATCTTGGTACTCCTTGGATGAATGGAGTAATGCGACTCATGAGCTTCTTTGAGTAGGAGTTGCTTTATGTCTTGACAGTTCGGCACACAAAGCCTGTTGCTGAACCAAAGAATCCCCTGTTCATCTTCTGAAAATCCAGGAGCTTTTCCTCTTTCTAGGTTGCCTCTAATCTCTTGGAGGTCCTTGTCCTTAGCTTGATTCTCTCTTATTGGATTCTGGACTACAGGTTCAACTTCTAGCGCATGTACAGAACCTTGATTAACAATTTCTAGATTTAGGCGTCTCATTTCTTCATACAGTTTGGGCTGGTTTTCTTGGACCAATAGGGTATTGCAATAGCTCTTTCGGCTCAGAGCATCAGCTACCATATTTGCCTTGCCAGGGTGGTAGTGTATTCCAAGATCATAATCTTTAATAAGTTCTAGCCATCTTCTTTGTCGTAGGTTGATGTCTGATTGGGTAAAGATGTACTTTAAGCTCTTATGGTCTGTAAAGACCTCACAACGATTACCAATAAGGTAACAGCGCCAAAATTTTAAAGCATGCACTACGGCAGCTAGTTCTAAGTCATGGGTGGGGTAGTTAGCCTCATGGGGCTTCAGTTGTCGAGAGGCATAAGCTACCACCCGACCTTCTTGCATCAAAACACAGCCTAGGCCCTGCCTAGAGGCATCACAGAAGACCTCAAAATCTTTTTGAATATCGGGCAAAATCAGTACCGGAGCAGAGGTCAATCTCTTCTTCAATTCTTGAAAGCTTTGCTCACATACTAGGGTCCAAACATACTTGGTTTCCTTCTTGAGCAATTGGGTGAGAGGTCTTGCTATCTTTGAAAAGCCTTCAATAAACCTACGATAATATCATGCCATGCCAAGAAAGCTTCTTATTTGAGACACTGACTTGGGTGGCTTCCAATCCAACACATCTTGAACTTTACTAGGGTTAACTGCCACACCAGCTGCCGACATGACATGACCCAAAAAGGTGACCTCTTTCAACCAAAAGTCACACTTCTCAAATTTTGGGTAGAGCTGGTGGTCCCTGAGCTTGTTTAGGACCAACCGAAGGTGGCCTTCATGCTCTTCCTCAGACTTGGAGTATATTAAAATGTCATCTATAAAGACAATGACAAACTTGTCCAAATATTCTATGAATACTTTGTTCATCGAGTTCATAAAGTATGCGGGAGCATTGGTTAATCCAAAAGACATGACTGTGAACTCATAAAGTCCATATCGAGTTGAGAATGCTCTTTTTGGGATGTCCTCTTGTCGAATCTTCAATTTGTAGTAACCTGACCTTAGGTCAATCTTGGAGAAAACTGCTGCTCCTTTTAGTTGATTAAACAAGTCGTCGATCCTGGGCAAAGGATACTTATTCTTGATGGTAACATCATTGAGAGCTCTATAATCCACACACATGCGTTGTGTACCATCCTTCTTTGCCACAAAGATGACAGGAGCTCCCCAAGGAGAGGAACTCGGCCTCACAAATCCTTTGCTTTGCGTTTCTTCAATTTGTTGTTTCAACTCAACCAGATCATTTACTGGCAATCTATATGGCCTCTTGAAAATAGGTGCTGTCCCTAGAACTAGGTTAATGACAAATTCCAAATCTCTATGTGGAGGCATTCCAGGTAACTCACTAGGAAACACGTCGGGATAGTCCCTTACCACAGGGAGGTCTTCAAATTTCATTTCTCTTAAACAGGCCAAACTAGGAACTCTTCCAAAAGAGGTCTCAGGGCTGAATTCTACTTGTACCCCTTGCTCATTGGTGAGCACAATGGACTTGTTGGCGCAATCTATTTGACCTTGGTTCTTGGCTAACCAGTCCATTCCAAGAATCACATCTAACCCTTGGGAGTGCAGGACTATCAAATCTGCAGAGAAAGGTACTCCCAAGATTTTCAAGGAAAGATTTGGGCACAAGGAGCTAGTCCTCATTTTAGAGCCCGGAGAGTGGATTAGCATAGGGGTATTAAAGGAGATAAGGCTAGCCCATTATTACCCACAAATTTAGAAGAGACAAATGAATGAAAAGCTTCGGAATCAAAAAGAACGGAGGCTGGTACAGAATTAACAAGAAACGTACCAAGAACCACATCTGAAGCATGTTGAGCTTCCTCAGCTGTGACATGGTTCACATGTCACTTGATAAATTGGGGCGAAGACTTCACTTTAGAGTTGCCACCATGTGTTGAATTCCCTTGACTAGCTCGGTTTGGAGGGGTGGCTGTTGCTTGTGGCTTCTTTGGGCACTTATTGGCATAGTGCCCTACTTCATTACAATAAAAGCAAGTTACCCCAGCTGCAGAGATTGCGGCTGGCTTGTTCTGAAATTGGCCTCATGGAGAGGTCTTATAAGGGCTGGAGGTACTCAAGCGCTTTGATTGCATTGGAGGCCTGGAGGGGGAGGAGGTCACAGGCCTCTTAGACTGAAATTGAGAGGTCTTCGGCATGGAAAAACTCTCTGATCTGAACTGCTGAGTTGCCTTCCTCTTCTTATGATTCTCTATCTCAACATGCTTGCCCTCTTGTCGAATTGTCTTGCTCATAAGTTGCTGAAAATCTGAGTAGTTATGAGCAAGGAGCTGGACCGAGAGATCATCATTGAGCCCTTCCAAGAAACGCTCTTGCTTGGACTCATCGGTGGCCACATCTTCGGGTGCATATCTTGCTAGTTGGTTGAACTTGTGGAGATATTCACTAACGGTGCGGTTCCCTTGGCGCAAGGATCTGAATTCCTTCTTCTTTAGCAACATCATACCATGTGGTATGTGTGCACGGCGAAAAGCTTGCACAAATTCCTCCCAAGTTATAGTCTGAGCATCAACATAGGATTGGGTGAAGTTATCCTACCACTTAGAGGCTGGTCTATGGAGTTGGTGAGAGGCAAACAAAACCCTCTCTTGATCCGTACATTGGATCATGTCCAGCTTTCTTCCCACTGCCCTGAGCCAGTCATCAGCTTCCATAGGCTCAGTAGTGCTGGAGAAGATGGGTGGCCTCATCCTCATGAACTCAGAGATATTTGTCCTAGGAGGGGGTGGCACATATCTGAGGAGGTTGAAATTGCTGCCGCCGCTTGAAGGTTCTGAGTGTTGGTGATAGACTAAGCTAGCAAGTTGATCAACTGTGCTTGATTTACCATCATTTGGTTCCAATCTGGACCTTGAGCTGGAGGAGGTGGTGGCTGCGGCAGAGGAGTCTCTGGATCATTCCCAGAGGCTCGGCCTTGGCCACTTGTGCTACCGCTACCCCTAGTGGTCACCATCTGCTGGAGGTCCAAGAATTAGGAAAGAGGCGGAAAGGCTAAAGGGGAGAGGTTAAAACAGCCAAGCCAACAAAACGACCAACTCAGAAACTCAAGCAAATTCTACTCGAGACTTGCCGTCCTCAAGGCTGCAAGCAGTGAGGTCATGGTCATGAGGGATGGTCTCTTGCAAAGAAGCCTCAGGGGTGATCTTTGCAAGGGACTGCCACTCAATGTCACAAACAGGGAGGTCCTTAGTGCTACAACATAGATTTAAATCGGCCCTATTGATATTTCAAGGAAAAGAAATCCATTTATTTTTTATAAAACGTTGAGGCAAGCAAAAGATAAGAAAGAAATAAGGTAAGAAGAGATACAGAGAAGGTGATAAGAATAGATAGAAGACTCAGGTAAGGAGAGAACCATTTATTTCTCTTGTTTAGTAAAACACATTTTGAACTTTCTTCTAACGACCATTCTACTAGGCTGCGACCTACGGTCAAGATGCTATAATACCACTTGTGACGACCCAGCCAGGGGCCTCACCCGAGAGGTCCTCCAAGACCTCCCTGGGAGTCCGTTAGGACCTCCCAGGAGGCCCCAAGGACCTCTCGGGCGGTCCACCCAGGAGGTCCAGTCGGACCTCCTGGAGGTCCAAGGAACTGACCCGAGGAGGTCTTGAGGCTCAGGACCTCCCCAAGAGCCACGACCGAACCACGGGGAGGTCCAGAGACCAACCCGAGGAGGTCATGGGACTTGGAAAATTCCTAATCCTCCTGTGATCCGAACCAGTCCCAAGGATCAATGGCTAGTTCTCACAGCAAATACAAGTGATAACATACACATCCACAAAAGGTTTTATTAACAACAAAAAAGAGTTGATTACAAGGGGTTGCTTACAAGCTCCAGCAACCAAGAGCAAAATACACAGCGGAAAAACCATAAGGATAGACTCCATCCATTACACCACAAGTGATTGGCTAGAGGACGCGGCCTAATTGATTTGATCCTCCTCATCATCAAAGAAGTCTTCTTCTACTCAATTCATCAATCAAGCAAGTATGAGCACAATAACCGTGCTCTCAAGTTACACCTGTCAAATAACAATAGGACATGCATAATGGATATATCAAAGGAAGGCATATTAGGGTTGATTTGCGTAAAGCCAAGTTTGTTTCAAATACAAGTATTAAGTCGAAGGCGGTTATACCATATCTAAAATTCATTTTGTACATTCTATTTTTCAGTTGGATAACATTCATCATCAAGATGGTGAAGAATAGCCTCCTGTCACATGGCTCCCCGCCCATTAACCACTTGGATAGAAATCCAAAACCAATTTCATTAACCACTTGGATAGAAATCCAAAACCAATTTCATAAGTCCTTTGAAAACCAAAACCAAGAGCTAACTTTGAGTGGCTTTGCTAGCATGTCCATGACCGTGGACACGGCTATTCGAATAGATTTACGCTCTGCAGAGGTTGTACACTTTAACCACATGACATGAATTCTCTAGTTTGTTTGGCGCCCGTCGACACCACCTCACACTTCCTTTGGTGAGAGGTCTAGAGCACATGACAAGGCCTTTACAAAGCATTACTCCAACGCAATCCACCCTCGCTAAGGTTTCACCCCCTTTTAACTACCCATCTGTAGGGTTTAGGCCCCCTCTTGCGCCAGGTGGGATTACAAAGGTCATAACATGACTACCCACCGCATCCACAGGATCAACCACGATGGAGCTTTGAAAATTAGTTGGCTAGGTCCCTTTGCCCATTTCTCAGGACATGTGGTTGCACAATGATGGCTAGCAAGATGCGGCTCGCAGATCGGTCCTCATATGGCTTGGGCGGCTAACACAAACCCCTGGGCCTCAACCCTACCCGAGTTGAGCCCGTGCATACCCTGCACCAGCCAAACAACCAATCCGCCCAAGACCAAATCCATTTGTCCATTTCTGTTTTTCCAAACCATTTATCAAAACCTCTATGACAACCCAATGTCATGGCTTTGAAAACATTTGATATTTTGGTCTGTTGGAGGAAACATTTCCCAAATCGAGATGTTTGGTCTTGCAAGACTAAGCATTCATTTTTCAAAAGCATTTGATCCTTACTATTGCAAAAACCAGATTTTATCTAGGGTGACAATGGAGTTGGTTCAACATAGACAGTGACCATACAATGGAACTAGGCATAGCTACGAACAAAAAGATAGGCATTGAAATAACTTACTGAAAGTAAGCATGCATATAGCTTTGAAACATAACATAAATATCTTGAAATAATAGGTGCAATATGGTCAAGGGTGCAACTTGCCTTGCTCAAAGTCTTGAGCTTCTTCTTCTTCTTCAAGGAACTCTCACTCCTCATAGCCTTCGCAATCTACACGGTGAAAGAAAACAAAATGACTCAAATAGAGCTCCAGCAAGATCCAAAGAAACTCCAAATAAACTCCAATATAAAACCAACTAAGAGGTTAGGCGATCAGGAGGAGGTCCAGGGAGCTTGTTGGAGGAGGTCCAGAGACTCAAGAGAGGAGGTCCAAGAGCTTGGAGGGAGGTCCGAAGCTTTGGGGAGGAGATCCACGAGTTGCTTGGTTGCGCCAGAGAGGGGAAGTGAGGAAGAAAGTGAGAGAGGAAGGGCTGCCCAAGCTATATATAGCTAGAGCCAATGAGATTTTCCCAAGGTGCGGGTGTTCAAGAGTTGGTAAAAAGGACCACGAAGGCACGCAAGTGATGTGACAAAAAGTAGGGCACGAGTGCTGCAAAAGTGGTAGCATTTAATATGATACAACATGCATTAAATGTGAGGGAGACTTCCTTGCACAAGGACACAGTCAAAGGATAAAGAAAAATGGGTGTGACTGCCAAGTGGGGCCAGTCAAGACCCGAACGGGAGGTCCTGCGGAGACCTTGAGGAGGTCCCGCAGAGGACAAGGGGAGGTCCTCACCCACTGGGAGGTTCAGGCGCACAAGACCAGAGGTCCTGGCGGTCGGATCTAATCGAAGGGGGAGGTATGGACGGTTAGGATCTGCAAATGGGAGGTCCTAACAGCCAGATCTAACAAAGAAGGAGGTCTGGGCGGTTAGGATCTCCAAAGGGGAGGTCCTAATGGCCAGATCTACAAAGGAGGAGATCTGGACGGTTAAGATCTCCAAAGGGGAGGTCTTAACGGCTAGATCTGCAAAGGAGGAGGTCTGGACGGTTAAGATCTCCAAAGGGGAGGTCTTAATGGTCAGATCTACAAAGGAGGAGGTTTGGACGGTTAAGATCTCCAAAGGGGAGGTCTTAACGGCCAGATCTAACAAAGGAGGAGGTCTGAACGGTTAGGATCTCCAAAGGGGAGGTCCTAACGGTCAGATCTAAATAAGAGAGAGGTCTGAACGGTTAAGATCTCCAAAAGGGAGGTCGTAACGGTCAGATCTACAAAGAAGGAGGTCTGGAAGGTTAAGATCTCCAAAGGGGAGGTCCTAACGGCCAGATCTAAATAAGCGGGAGGTCTGAACGGTTAGGATCTCCAAAGGGGAGGTCTCAACGGTCAGATCTACAAAGGGGGAGGTCTGAACGGTTAAGATCTCTAAAGGGGAGGTCTTAACGGTCAGATCTACAAAGGAGGAGGTCTGGACGGTTAAGATCTCTAAAGGGGAGGTTTTAACGGCCAGATCTAACAAAGGAGGTGGTTTGAACGGTTAGGATCTCCAAAGGGGAGGTCCTAACGGTCAGATCTAAATAAGGGGGAGGTCTGAACGGTTGAGATCTCCAAAGGGGAGGTCTTAACGGTCAGATCTACAAAGGGGGAGGTCTGAACGGTTAAGATCTTCAAAGGGGAGGTCTTAACGGTCAGATCTACAAAGGGGGAGGTTTGAACGGTTAAGATCTCCAAAGGAGAGGTCTTAACGGTCAGATCTACAAAGGAGGAGGTCTAGACGGTTAAGATCTCTAAAGGGGAGGTCTTAACAGCCAGATCTAAATAAGGAGGAGGTCTGGACGGTTAGGATCTCCAAAGGGGAGATCCTAATGGCCAGATCTAACAAAGGAGGAGGTCCTAGAGGACATAGGTAGGCCCTGAAGGACACGGGGAGGTCCAAAAAGACAAGGAGGAGGTCTTAGTGGACATGGGGAGGTCCTGAAGGACACGGGGGTCCAAAAAGACAAGGAGGTGGTCTTAGTGGACATGGGGAGGTCCTGAAGGACACGGGGAGGTCCAAATAGACAAGGAGGAGGTCCTAGAGGATATGGGGAGGTCCTGAAGGACACGGGGAGGTCCAAATAAACAAGGAGGAGGTCCTAGAGGACACGGAGAGGTCCAAGTAAGGGAAGGGGAGGTCCTGAGAAACGGTAACTCTACAAGGTGCGGGCGGTACTACCGTTATCAAGTAGTTCCGACTGCCACAAGGTGGTAAGAAAATTCCAGAACACATATTTCTGGACTCTCGATTGTCCCTTGGAGCGGTATTACTGCGATTTGAAGGGCGGTAGCACCGGGTTGGCACAGAAGAAAACTTCCAGAGAGAATTTCAAGGATTAAAGCAAATGAGGTAAGTCCAAGTGGACACAGTGGGGTTCAAAAGATACAGAGAGTGAGTTCAAATGGATTTGAGAAAGGTTTAAACTTGGAGAGGTCTAAACTTGGAAGGAACCACAAAAGAGAGGTGAGACGGGCAAGGTACATTTACTCGGGGAGGTTTAGACATAAGGAGGTCTGGTCCAGAGATGGACAAAACATGGACAGAAAAAGGGAAGATCACTAAAACTCCAACAACTCAACGAACCATCAAGGAATTTTAGTTGAAGTTTGAGTTAGTCAATTTGAAATCCATCCTGAAATTTCAAGTTAAGCTTTGAATTCTCATCAAAACAAAATGGTTCTTTTTATTTTGAAATTTTCAAAAAGGCTCTAAAAATCAGGGTGTCACACTAGCGCCCCAACACCCCTACCCCACACACACAACCATAGGATGAGAGAGAGAGAGAATAGATGTTAGGGTTTGGTGGGCTGCACTGGCAGCGCTAGGGGGTACTGGCACCCCCAAAAAAATCTGTAATTTTTTTTACCTAGGTATCATTAGCCATGCTAATGCACATCCATTTTGCTTGGGCTGGCCAATCCATTTTTTTTAGCACAACTAGCAACTAGTTCAAGCCCATCCTGTGATCTTTCAGCCCACCAACCAACTAGGCCCTCAAGTCCTCAACTCTCAGTCTAATCTTTCAGCTAAGCTCACGCTTCACAGAGACAAAAGGCACCGCACCAAGCAAGCAGGTTGCAGGCGTTAGGACTCAGGTGACCTGGGCAACTGGACGCCGCACGCCCGCACGCCAATTCAACCATCGGTGTCGGGCAAGCTGGGTGTTGCTGCCGGCAGCCACGTAGAGGAGCTGGGAGCTCAGCACTCAGGCGAAGTCCCATTTCTTTCTTTCGAGCTATGCTAATTTAGGGATTGGATTTCGAGATTTGGACATTTGGCCAATTAGGGATTGCAAAATTGAGTGTTTCATATGATTTGTATATGTAGGGCAAGTTGAATGCATGAAATGAAAAGGAATAGAAATATCATTTCTTTCTTTCAAGATGGCAAGGCAGTCAAGCCAAAATCTGTTGAAGTGGAAACTACTCAAACTCAAGGAGGAGGAGGAACTGAAGCAAGTATAATTAGAAATGAATTGGCTTTGGTTGTAGCTTCTTCAATTCCATCTGTGAATGCACCATCTCAATCTCAACCCCAACCGCAAAGTGAAGCAGAAGCAACTGGCAATGACAGTGATGAATTGGGTTATGATGTTGAGCTTTTTCCACATGATCCTAGCAAAAGGATACCTATCATGAGTTATGCTATCAATGATCAAGATGCGGTTCGGAGAGGAAATATCAGGTAAAAGGCGCCGCTTCAATGTTAGTTGGTTTGATAAGCACAATTGGATTCAATATAGTATCGATAAGGATGTTGTAGTTTGCTTTGTCTGTTATTTGTTCAAGGAGAAAATTGTGGGAGGCGATAGTTTTGCTAAAGGAGGATTTAGAAATTTGAATAGGTATGACTCAGTTGACAAGCATGTGGGTAGTATAAGAAGTGTCCATAATCGAGCTCAAGAGAAATACAACTTCTTTGTTAAACCTAGAACATTAATTGTTCAAGCTCTTAGGAAGCAAACTGAAGAGGACAAACAACTTTACATTTCTAGGTTAACTTATTCAATTAGATGCTTGAGGTTTATTTTGTATCAAGGACTAGCATGTCTTGGACATGATGAAAGTGAAAATTCTAGCAAAAAGGGGAATTTTTTTTGAACTTTTGGAATGGCTTGCAAACAACAATGGGGAGGTTGCTAAGGTTGTCTTAAGCAATGCCCCTAGAAATTGTAAGATGATTGCCCATGAGATACAAATGGACATAATTAATTGTTGTGCCATCCAAACTACCAAGCACATTATTGAAGAAATTGGTGATGATCACTATTCAATTCTAGCTGATGAGTCTAGTGATGTATCCTACAAAGAACAACTTGCTCTTTGCTTGCGTTATGTTGATAAAGAAGGACGGGTATGTGAGCGGTTCCTTGGAGTAATTCATGTGGCTGATACCATTTCCTTGTCACTTAAGAATGCAATTTTGTCCTTACTTGTTGATCACAAGTTTACTCTTACTCAAATCCGTGGGTAAGGATCTGATGGGGCTAGCAACATGAAAGGCGAGATTAAAGGGCTGAAAACAATGGTTATGAAAGTGTCTCCTTCTGCTTATTATATCCATTATTTTGCACATCAACTCCAGTTAGTTCTCATAGCTGTTGCCAAGGGTAATTCTGATTATGTGTGGTTTTTTGAATAAGTTTCTCACTTGCTGAATATTATTGGAGTTTTTTTGTAAGCGTCATGACATGCTTCAAGATATTAGAGCTCATGAAGTTTTGGAAGCACTAGAATTGGGTGAGATAGAAAGTGGATGTGGATTAAATCAAGAGATGGGGGTTAGCTAGGCTCGGTGATGCTCGATGGGGTTCTCATTATAGAACTGTTTTGCACATTATTGTTATGTATTCAACAATTCGTAAAGTACTCATACAGCTTGGAAAAGACCCCTCACAAAAGAATGATTGGCCAAAAATACATGCTATGGTGGGAGCCTTTGAGTCATTTGACTTTGTTTTCAATGCACACTTCATGCTTGTCATGCCATGATACACAGATAAGTTGTCTCAGTCTTTACAAAAGAGAGACCAAGATATTATTAATGCTATGTCACTTGTTAATTTAGCTAAGGATAGAATGCAACGAATAAGGTGTGATGGGTGGAGAGAATTCCTTCAAGAAAAGGTAACATCATTTTGCACTAAATATGGCATCAAAGTTCCTAAGCCAGATGATAGATATGTGCTTTATGGAAGACCATCACGTTTTTACCCAAAACAAACAAATGATAATCATTTTAGAAGGGAAATGTATCTTGGCATCATTGATAATATTCTCCAAGAGCTTGACAATCGGTTTGATAAGGTTAATATGGAGTTGCTTGTTTGCATGTCCGCTTTAAATCCTATGAATTCATTTGCTTCTTATGATAGGGACAAAGTGCTTAGCCTTGCCAACTTTTATCCCAATGATTTTTCAAGCATAGATTTAATGAGACTTTCTTTCCAACTTGATAACTTCATTGATGATATGCGAAACAATAATAGATTTAATGGCCAAAAGAATCTTAGTGAGCTTTCTACTAAGCTTGTTGAAATAAGGAAGCATGACATTTACAAGTTGATGCGGTTGCTTCTCAAATTGGTATCGCTCCTACGGGCGGCAACGACGAGCGTTGAAAGAGTATTTTCAGCGATGAATCTTGTGAAGAACAAGTTGAGAAATAGTATGGACGATTATGTATTGAATGATTGTTTAGTCACTATTATAGAGCGAGATATCTTCTCGAAGGTTAGTGATGATGATATAATCAAGTGTTTCCAAGGAATGAGATTGCATCGTGTGATATTGTGATTTCCATTAGCTATTTAGGACTCTTTTATTCATGTAAGATTTTATTTTGACTATTTGTATTGCACTATTAAGTATTAACTACTTTCGAACACTTTTGTGTAATTATGTTGGACTTGTGAAATTACTTATGTGTCGTACAAGATTTTTTTTCATCCTTAAAGTATGCATTATCATTGCTAAATTCCTGGCTCCACCACTGATGGGCTGAAGTGGGAAGGAAAATAGGCCTAATACATTACATGGGCCGCCGCGCGAGGTGTGAGGAGTGCGGGTTGAATTCATTTGCGGACGTAGATATATAGTTTTGGCCCAACTAACAGCATATACATCTAATATACCTATTATATACCACATATTTTGTATAAAAAAAATTAGTGTTCGGCTGCACATGACCCATTAACGGTCCGCCTACTCGCTTACCGAACTGCATGCCGCGGCAGGAGGAGGCCCGATCAAGGGAGGTTGGCTGGCTCGTTAGATCGGCTAAAGATGAGCTCCACTGGTGGTGTGAGTCCTTTTAGTTGGGGAAACCCACAAACCGAGCAGATGTCTCCTAAATGGAACAGTAAGCCCACACGACGCGACTGCGCATGTACAGATGCTTGAAATCTTGGCATCGCATGCAGTCGATTCGCGCAGATATGGCACCTTTTGAACCCGTATTTGCATAAATGACCATGCACGAGCTGTATTTGCACATATAACACCGTTGCCACACGGCCGCCATGCGGCAACACCTCCTGCAGGCGCCACGTCGGCCGTTGCTGACGGTCATTGTCTTGACAACGCCTCTGTCATCGCCGCATGGCCTCTCCCAGCCAGCCCCACTGCCACATAGCACCTGTTGCCGCATGGTAGCCGTGCGGCAACCACTGTAGCATTTTTTTTTCTTTTTTCTTAAAAAAAATCATTTATGCATAATTTTTGTATGAATTTTTAAATATAGCAAATGGGCTCTAAAAATTATGAATTTCTTTGTGGAGCCTCCTAATTTAGTGTACTTGCTTGTGTTATATTTACAAAATTTTATCCGTGCTGAATTTTTCTCAAAAATTCATTTAAGTATACTGTTTATAGAAATTCAAATTCTACCACTACTAGGGATGAAAACGGATCGGATAGTTTCCAACCGATCCGGACAAAAACGGATTCGGATTGTCTCATATTGGATTTTTCTCAGATTGGAAACGAATTCAGATTTTTTTGTCGGAAACGGAAACAAATACGGTAGGCATGCTATCCGGCGGATACGGATATGAATACGGATTATCCGGATAAGACCAGGTCCGGATATCCGGATTTCAGCCCAAAAGAGAAAAATTGATTTTAATTGATTTTTGAATTTCAGAAAATGCAACAAATCAAATAGCCTTTTAGAAAATAGCAAATAGAGTTAAAAAATTCTAGAAAAAATCACAGAAATTCCTTGAATTATTCTGAACTTAATAAAATTAATTTCAAGTTAAAGTTGGTTTTTATTTTTGCATATAAACTATTTTTAATTTCTAAAAATAGGAAAAACCTTTTAAAATCTAGAAAATTCAAGAAATTAAATTTTTTTATTTTCACTTTAAAGCCAATAAAATCCTAGAAATCTCAATAAATTTTATTTTTGACATTAAAAACTAGGAAATTAAATAATTGACCTTATATTATTATTAATTTTCTTTTTAACCAAGAAAACTCTTTTAAATATTAAAAATCCAATAAAATAATAACTTTATTAATTTTATTTTTGGTAACATACTTTGGGATGTTACGGTCATTTCTTGTATAGATTAACCATTCAACCTGATCGATGTTAGTATGAACTAAGTTTTATATATGTGATGAACTAAGTGTGAATGTGTGATGATTTGTGACTTTATGAGTTATGGGTTATGAGCTAAATATGGTATACTAAGTGTTATGTTTGTGATGAACTAGTTAATGTAGCTTGCTAGTGCTAATGTTATGTGTGATTGCTGAAAATATGAACAATTCATAAATGTTTGCATCGAATAAACTAGTTATATGTTTTCGTTAATTTCTGGCATACAATTTAAGGGGTTTTCATGTTCCGAAAAATATCCACGACCATATTCGTTTCAATTCGTATTCGCTCTGTATTTGTATTCGATATTATTCGTGTCCGTATTCGTATCCGGGGTATTCGTATTCGTATCCAGATCCCCAAAAAAAATATGAAAACAAAAATGGTAGAGCCATTATCCGATCCGTTTTCACCCCTAACCACTACTGCTATAGCGATTACTGCACCTAGAGTGGTCCATGTGGTACTAAACTTCATACATTCCAAGCCATATGAAATTATGAAACCCTAATTTCTGAAACCTAAAACTCAAATTTTAGAGACCTAAACCCTTAATTTTCGAGATGTTTTCAAAACATATAAAATTCTGAAAAATATTACACAATCAAATCCACTGTATAAGGAGCCTTTTAAAAAATAATATTGTTTGGACCTCATTTTTTATATTAAAAAATTCCTACAAATAGTATACTTAAATGAATTTTCAAGAAAAATTCAGAATGGATAAAATTTTAAAAAATTACACAAGCAAGTACACTTTGTCAGCAGGCTCCACAAAAAAATCATAATTTTTTGAGCTCATTTTATATATTTAAAATTTCTACAAAAAGTATACATAAATGATTTTCTAAAAACAAATGCTACAGTGGTTGCCGCACGGTGGTCGTGGCAAAGAACAACCACCTTTACAACATATGGTTGCCGCGACTACCATCGTGCGGCAATCATCGCAGACAATTTTTTTTTGTTTTTTCTTTTGCGAGAAAAATTCAGAACAAATTAAGTTTTGAATAAATTACACAAACAAGTACACTAGGTCAAAAGGCTCCACAAAAAATTCATAATTTTTTGAAGCATATTTGCTATATGTAAAAATTCCTACAAAATTTATGCATAAATGATTTTTTTTTTCAAAGAAGGGAAAAAATGGCTACAGTGCGTTGCCGCACGTCCATCGTGCGGCAACAGGTGACGTGACGGCGAGGTTGGCTAGGGAGGCCACGTGATGACGATAGAGACGTTATCGTACGATCGCCGTGCAGCAATGGGCAACGGTCCTATAATATAGCTCGCAAATCTGCAAATCTGCCAAAATTCGTCGATCGCCTCCATCGATGTATGTATGTACATCACTGAAAGGACCAAGTGGTTAAGTCTAGCTATCTATAGCCCTTGGAGAATGGCTGCTGTCCCGGCTAGGACCTAGAAAACTACTAGATGATAGCTGTCTCGATCTCTCTTTCTCTCGGCTGCTGCCTGGACCAATGAGTATGGTCGCAATTTTTTCTTCGTCCACAATTTTCTTTGGCCTGGACCATCGTGAGATCATTGTTTCTTGTTTTTTCTTTTCATAAACAAAGGGCAAACCCTACATTTTCATTTGCGAAACAAAACAACCAAAATGTTTATCATCTCAAGCACAGATGAAAACGAGCGCCATCACATGGCCACAATATTGGTTCATAATTCATAACGCAAAAGTGATCCTGACGAATTTTCTTTTCTTATGGCCCAGCCCATCATGGTTTCTAGTTTCAGTTTATCTTTACTGGAGACATATTGCACTGGCCTTGCGGCTTCCCCTATGGACTGTATGCGCTGAGGCCTACGGCCCAGGGCCTGATTCAGAGACAAAGCACGACATGTGAAGCAAGTTAAGGGTTGTTTTTTTAAGCAGAAAAACGATGAAATTCAAGTACCACTTTTCCAAGATTATTTTTTTCAACTACAGGTGGCACGTACGCACACACAGACGAGTGTGTCCTCTTAGCATACGTTTATAAATAAGGAGGTCGGGGATAAATATGTGACTTCACAAAATTTCTACTAAAATGCACTTGCGTATACCGTAAAGGTGTGTATAAAGATTTGTACTCTGGTGGGTGAAGTAATACAACCACAACTCCACCACGCCATGAAGAGATGATTTCCTTTTCCTAGGTTAGTTTATTTATTCAATTCATATAGTTGTACCCCAAAAGAATTGAGTATATACCTTAATGGCATCTCCAATGCTTATACCCACTGGGGCATTAAGATAGGGTCCACTGTGCTAATTGCAATTGCTACGATGTTTGTGCTGGGAGGAGAACTTAAGGTGGCTAAAACAAAACCCAGCTCCCTGTCTCTTCCGGTCTCAACCACCTCCTATCGCCTTCTCATTCTCCCCCGCCGCCCATGGATCTCCCTCCCCCGCCAACGCCGCCTCCCCTGCTCCACCCGCCAATGCAGCCACTTTCGAAGGCATGTTTATGGAGTAAATTCGCCAATTGTCCATGCTTGTAGGGCTGAGGGCTCTGCAGGTGCAGGATAGATAGTGCCACCCAATGTGACCGATATGTGTGCCAGTGCAATGCAGCACATACAGACTTACATTAACACATACTCATCCCTGGAACGTTTTAGAAAAGCATAAACAAGGGTGGTGCACTGGTACATCGAATTCGAATCCCTGCGAATTCGATATGTTCTCCTCAGCGGTAAATTGTAGCAAGCAATCTCGTAGTTGCTGCCACCAATCATTGTTAAACGTACCTTCTACTTCCAATTTAAGTGGTAATATAAATTAAATCAGTCATTGATTTCTAAGGGGCTGTTTGAACCTTTTGTTTTGACATAGATTTACTAAATCCTGAGTCGACGCCGTTAAGTTAGGAATGGACGCCGCCGAACTTACTCACCGGCGTTCAGAGCCTACCGTCGCTGTCAAGGTCGTTGTTGAGCCCTCTTCAATGCCATCCCAAACTTGTTGGCGTCCAAATCATTCCCATCACTTTGCTAAACGTCGGTGACATCCTGACTTACATAGTCTGTTCTGTTTTTTTTTAAAAAAAAAAATCGATAGATTCGATATTGACTGATGCATATGTACTCTTCAACTGCATTGATCCATATATAAGAAATTTGTTGGTCGGCATATTTGACAAGCTTCAAGAGGACTCATGAAATGTGCATCGAGCCCGCTGGGCTGCTTGGTCGATTCGGTCTGATCGGAATCCCTCGCGCTGGCCGCCGCCCATCGGAATCCCAGTTCACCAATCGTTGTGCTCAAGATCTTCTCATACCGCTGCTCACCAGCAAGGCCCCGTCCACACCTCAATTCGCCATTATCCGTACACTGTCGATCGTTAGGGTTTTGAAACAACACCAAAAACAAAATTTCAGAATTTGGATTTGCTTTTAAATTTTGGTTGAATATGGAGCTTTTGCCAAATCCGGAAAGTCTGTTCCAAAAACCACTTTCTTCTTTTGGAAAATCTGCCTTCGCGGCCGAAAGGCGCATTCCTTGCGGTACGCCTTCACCTCTGTTCCCCTTCGCCTCGCCTCGCGCCAGCCGTTCGCCCGCGCCGTACCGCCTCGGTTGCTCGTCGCCTTCACCTTCGGCCCGCGCCAAAGCCCCATCACTTCGCTCACCACCTCACGCTTGACATTAATTACCACCCGCACCAGTGCCGTGCCGCTCCCATCGTTGATCCACGTCGCGCCCCGAACCACAACGCCACTCGTTCGACACGCCACTTCCTTGCTGCTCCTCACGCCAACTCGTGCTAGTGAGACGCAGCCGCTCCTGTGCCACCATTGCGCCCGCCAACTCCCTCCTCGCAGCGCCAAACGTGCGCGGCCGTCCACACCGCCGCCCACGCGCCACGTCCGCTCTCGCACCACCTCTGTTGCCACCGCCTTCGCCACGTATAAAGCCGAGCTCGACGACTCCCTTATCCTCTTTAGCATCGCCGTACACCAACGTCGCTGAACCCAAAGGCTCTTGGTGAGCCCCTTCTCCGATTCGCCGCCTCTATCCACGCCCCACCCAATCAACCACACCGTTAGTATCGCCTCAAGCCCGCGAACACATCCCCGCGCTCCAATCCGAGCTTCCTCGCCGCCAGCTCCCCGCCATTGTGCTCCACCGCCTCGCCACCTACAGCCAATGTCGCTAGTTCGCTTGGAACCTCCCTGAGCTTCATCAACACCACCGCCGTGATCCCTCACCTCGCTGGTGCTCACGCATTGGCCAATTTGGCCAGGACGTGATCGAAGCCTCGCCAAGCCCCTCCATTGTTCTGGTCACGCGCCACCACCGCCGCCAAGCCATCCCCGAGCCACCTCATCATCCGCGTGAGTGCCCAAAATGGGTTGCTCATGCTTTGGGGATGCTCACCGCACCACCTGCCGCCGTTGTCTACCATCACCGCCACCGTAATTGCCGTTGCCATCACTTCCTTTGGCTCGGACGCCATGGCAGCGAACTCCTAGCTCGCTGGGCTGTGTGCCATGTGGGCCGCCTAGGTGGGCCAGGGAAGCCAGCCTGAGCCGACTTCCAGCCGAGCTACCGAGCTGGGCTGGCCTAGTGTTGGGTAACACTGTGCAGCCAACACTGTTGCAAGCCCAACCCGATCGAGCCCAACAATATTCATCCAAAGCCCAACTGTGCAGCCCATTAGTACCCAGCCCAGACCTAATATTATTTACCCAAGCCCAACACGCCACTATTTATTCAACCTGTTACTATTATTCCACCCGAACCCAATAAGGAAGAGTACCAATCTGGCATTGTGCAACCTAACCCAATACTATTCATCCAGACCCGTTACCATTTAGACCCTAACCATCCACATCACCTTATTTATAACTTTTTCGGGGTTATTTATTCCATTTTGTTCCTAGCTCGCCCTTGCTGAGCTCAGACTTATTTATTTTATTTTATTTTGCGTTAGGATTCGAATTTGAAGAACAAGCTCCAGAAGACGTTGATCAAGCCACAGGAGAAGTAGATCCAATTGAAGACTACGAACAAGGAGGCAAGTCACATTCCTTGATCATGTTGAGCTCACATCATAATTACTAGTATTATTACTTTCATTATGATGTTTATGCTTGTTTATTCTCTTTTGAAATAATAGTTTAGAATGCCATGATGAATAGTTAATTCCTACCACATGAAAGCCCATTTATGCTCTTGTAGGCTATATTCACCTTGACAAGCTTAAGCATTAATATAATCATACATTGGTAATTATAGATAGGCTAATGCCACACAAATGTTTTACAAACACTGATAAGGATATTTGGCTACTCACCAATAGACTTTTGAAAGTGAGTTGAGGGTTGAGGTCAAGAGGGTGGGCAACCACAGTTGGTTGGAAGTCTATCTCATCACCTAATAGGCTTTGGAAAGTAAGTTGAAAGTGAGGCCAAGAGGGTGGACAACCACTAGATAGTCGAGGATCCATCTCCTCACTTGAGACAAATAAGGACCAGAACCTTGTGCCAAGTAACATACATAGAAACCGCCCAACCACAAGTTTGGTATATCCAACCTAGCTCAGTACACTGTTCTTTCCAATCGAATATCTACAGGTGGCACCTGCTCTTGTGGTAAAGGGCAGTCGCATGTTAAAAAGGGTGGGACAGGAGTGGGCCCAGAGGGTCACTTGCTGATCTACACAACGGTAGGTCCATTCAGCATTAGATCGCGAATTATGCCATTGGTCGTTGGTCTCCCGATGGCTGTTTGGCCAAGAATCTACCGGGTAGAGGCTAGAGAGGAAGAGCAATGAAAATGTTTTGTTCTCTCAACTCAGTTGCACGCGAATATGTTGTTTATTTATAGTTTGATATTATGAGTTTGAGATATCTTGTGGGTAAAGTTGGGCAACTCTGCAGAGTTATAATTAATGGTATTCGAATACATCGTGCTTCCAGTTAATAGAACTATGTTTATGGGTGATTCTAGTAAACAAGGCATAAGTAGATATTTTGAAGATGTTCAAGCCTCCTCTCTCATCATCATCATCATCATCATCATCATTATTATTATGGCTTTACTGTTTTTAAGTCAATGTGCTTTACTTAAAAGAAAATTGCATCCACACTCATACTATCGTAAACCCTCAACAATCAATTGGAATCCTGACAATTAGTTAAATAGTTTTCTCATGTGCTTGTTGAGTATAGTAATACTCATACTTACTGAATCATTAAACAGAAGAAACCTGGGAAGACACTTGAGAACCATACGAGGAAGGGTTAGATGATCCTCTGGATGGTGATAACTATTGGTATTAGGTCTCGACCACGCTCAAGTGTAACTATAGTGCTGAAGGTTCTTTTGTCTTGTAATATATATAATTTTGGGCTTGGATGCCCCAAGTACTATAAAAACAGGCTGTTAAGCATTACTTTCTTGTAAATTAAAGTTTGGCTTTATTGTATGAAACGTAAGCAAGCTTGATGTATTCATTCTTGCTCCGTAACTGAACTTCCTAGGCGGTTGCAGAGAGTTTGATGATCCAAAAAATGGGGTTGTCAAATGTTTCAAACAATTTCTCCTATTGCCATTGGACGTCCTTTTGGAATGATTCTCATTCAGTCACAAAAATCCTATAAATTTTGACTAAAGATATTGTTTAAAATATTTGGTTTTGATATATGAAAATGATACAAGTGGATCTGTCGTAAAAATATGTTCATAATATTGCACCTTTACAACTATTTTTACTATGTAATACATGAATTTAGTAGTTAAAAGAGCATCTTGTTTGACTTTAAAAAGTAAAAAATGTAACTTTACTAGAGGAAGTACTAAATTGTAATTTTACAGCTTTACCCTTCGATAATGGTACTCCATAGGTGAAGTAAACACAACCGCTAGATTAAAATGATTGGAAGGCCCATAATAATTTGTGGATACCTGTAAGAGCTCTGAGAGAGATGAAACAAGTATGAGCCAAAGCTGTGCAATTTATCCGAAAATATTTACAGAGATTGCCAAAGATTGAAATCTGGAGAACTCGAGGGCACAAATTATGTACAACTTGTACTACACAAATCGAGTTCCCTAAACAAAAAAAAAAAAGGAAAGAAATCCATCTGGGATTGAGCCGAGGCACAGGGCCTGTTTCGATTTCCCCTTGTGCACCGAAGACCGAACTGTCAAAGCTTCGCAGCAAGACGGCACATCAGAGCAGCAGCACCGCGCCCCCACCCACCCACACACCACGAATCATGGCGCTTCTCCCAAACCAATTTTCCCCTTGGACCATGGCACTGTGTAGTATGTACTCATGGCGCACAACCAAGTCGTTGCGTCGCCGCCGTTCGAGCCGTGCCGTGCAGCGGCAAAATCGTACAGAACATGTCGGAAAAGACGGGACGCAGCAATGCATCGGACAGGCGGCACGGGCGTTATTCCGCCAGTCACACGTCATTTCCGCAGCCGTCGCCGTCGGCGCTGCGGCCGGTGGTCACGTAGCCGGCCCGTGCGGGAGGGTTCACGGAGAAGGACAGGCGGCCGAACCCCCAGTGCCCCACCTGGTACATCTCCAGCCACACCTTTTCCGCGTCGCTCGCTGCTGCCACCTCAGGGCCGAGAGAGGCAGCCGTCACCACGTCGTCCTCGCCTTTCGACGTGGCGGCGCCCGGCTCCCCGTGACCACCACCTGATGCACACTTGGCGCCGGCGCGCGCACCTGCCAGGTCCAGGTCGCGCACCCGCTTCTTGTGCCGCAGGTTGCCCTGCCGCCGCCGCAGCCGGCGCACGCAGCGGCTGCCCACGGCCAGCGGGGCCTTCACGAACGCAAGCCCCAGCAGGCTCACCAGCGCGCACGGGCAGCAGCCCAGCGCGATGCAGTCCGCCAGCGTCACCGCCACGCATGACCGGCACGACCGTCCCGTGCACTCCGCCTGGTCCACCACCGCCACCGCCGCGGTCGTCCCGCCGCAGCCGTCGTCGTTGTCGCTGCCGCAGCGCCCAGCGTGGTGGAATCGGCCGTGCCGCCTAGACACCGAGCCACCACGGCGTTCCCCGCCGCGCCGGCCGGTCAACGCCTCATGCCGCTGCAACCTGTCCATTGTGAGAAGCCACGATCGAGCTCAGTAAGTCGGCGAGGAAATGGTCGAAATGGTCATGGCATCACAAAGGATACTTCTTGCGATTTGGAGGGGTGTTTGGGCAAGAGAGGTAGCAGAATGGTGGTGTTTGGAAAAGGTGGTGTTTTTAGCGCAGTCGCAAACTGGCAATGTAGGCAGCCACATGTTGCAAATTGAGCTCTGTACATGGACACATGCCATATGCCAGTAAATCAATGCACAAACCCCCTTCAAATAGAAGGATTCGCAGACGGCAAGGCATCGTCAACTCATGGGCATGGCCTAAAAACCCCTAAACTCGAGTAGACCAGACCACCATGACCAAGAAGCAACTAAACCGTCACAATAACTACACACCACTAGTGGAGCACCAAACTGCTGCTACGGCAAACATAGAAAACTAGTAGTAAACCGTAACGCCTGCCACACACACAGGTGATGTAAGAGAGAGCCAAAACATTTACTAAATCACATCGCCAGAAGTTGCACGAGAGTCTACTCTACGGGGCCTCAAAACCGCCAAGTCAGCTTCACTTTCCTCTCCTGCTTTTGGGCGAGGAAACAGGCACGGTACGTACTTGCGCAGCATCGGGGTGGGTAAGCTTTAAGCTACTGTGCCGACACGCCGGACGCCGGACGCCGGACGGGGTAGAGCTGGGATCTGTAGCAGCCATCACCACCGGACGAGCCATGGATATCTTGCCCGATTCCTTGCCTGCGCGGCATGGGCCCCGGTCTGGCGTAATTGCCGGGCTTTAGGTACGTTTACTTAAAACTTGGCGAGATACGAGTCATGTAAAGGCTTGGGGGACCCCTGCTTCCCTCGGTGGTGGATAGAATAGATTGCTAGGGACAAGTACATCAGATGATGATAAGGACAGGTGCAATTAATGCCCTAGGTTTCTTTTGCATATTCCGTTTTCTTTTCTTTTTGCTCAATCAGTTGGTTCATTCAATTCATTATTAGACAATCAGTTGAGTTGAAGGGGTACACATAAGATTTTATGGCAATGTCAATGTTGGGTGTTACAAAACGCACGGCAAATCTATAAGGGGTATATCTACAAGGGTACACATAAGATTTTATGTAGGAGTAGAAGTCAACGTTGAAAACGGAAACAAACAGAATACGAATTCGGATCACAAACTCAACAGTCTCCACCTTGAACCGAATTCCTCCTGTAGCCAAAATAAATCGCAAATCTCCTAAAATCATAATTCACCATCAATGGTCCTTCTGTGCTGAAATTCCAAATGACTAATCTCAATGAGTAAGATTGGAACAATCTTCTTCAAACGCTTCTTATGAAGCTAAATTGAGCAAACAACTAACAGGTTCAACACACAGCTTGTCAAAGCGGACGAACAAATCTGGTTTTTCATCAATTCATAACCCCAGCATAGTCAACATCTATGTAACTGACCTCCTAAACAAATGCTCAATCATTAAATGACATAAGCCAAGACACCACCCATGGTGCTGGATAACTATACTGAAGAACTCATCTCATGGACTTGAATTGCTCCACCTGGAAGGTTGGAACATACTGTAAAGTAACTGAATTCAATGACATAGTTTAAAAAAATGCTCCTGTAGCAGAATATCCAAATGAAAGGAACTCAATGTGCCATCAATAGAGTAGAAACAAACTCTGCAATGGACCCCTCATAATGAGCTATGACAACTAGAACATACTGCAATGCAATACCAATCGTTGTATTATCTATGCAGATACTAAATAAATCCTTTATCTCAAACTCAAATTTGGAGCATAACCTTCACTAATGAATAACAAACTCCGGAGAGTATTAAGTAGCTATCATCATGGTGTTATCAAACGGTGAATGAAACACCAAATTCAGTTGTCCCCACAACTGACATTGTTTTTTTTTCAGTACCTCAAAATCACCTCCATTAGACTCCACCTTAGGCTCCACATGTGCGGCAGTGGATCTTGCCGCAATAACCCGAAGAAGACGAAGGGCCGTAGAAGAAATCACCAATGATTAATCCTGCATGGATACCACCAATAATAGGCACAATGCCCTAAATTGCAATGAACTCCACCTCCAACGAAAGCAATTAAAATAGAGCTGACGACACAATCTTTTGATAGATGATGACGATCGACTGTTGTGGAAGATCATCGACAAAGGTGGCGTGGAACGGCGCCATGGCATGGCGTCGAACGGCGCCGGCAGAACCGACGCTGGAACATTTGCCGGGGTAGAGCATGGGTCCACGCTTAGTATGGCGCGGGTTGCTGCCAAGTCAGAGTTGTGTCGAAGAACAGTGTCAACGCGAGTCAAAATCGCCGAGTTGAGGCAGCTGAAATCTCCGGATTCCTTATGTGTATCTTGTAGGGGCTTACGAAATCCTTGTACATAGTACGGGAAGCAAAATATGAAAGCTTCCTGGTTGCCGTGCGCCTACATGAATCAAATTCGTATGAAATTGCTCAATTCTCACATGAATCTGAAAAAAAAATTCAGTCCTCTGAACAATGCTTAATCTTCCTATAATCATATTTTCATTCTGATTCGTCAACTCTAAGTTGCATGATGTTTGGTCAACTAGTCTAAGTCGATTTTCTTAGCCTTTGAATTAACTTTGAGATGGGTGCCTCTTATTCCAAATTGATCCAATGGTTCAAAAATATTAATATAACTTATATGTTTCGAAGGCATGAGTCACTTTACAAAATGGCATCCCCTTTTACATTTCCCTAGTCTTTTCTCAAGGTAATATTCCTATATGTCCTTGAGAAGAACAGGAGACAGGCATGCGTAATCTAAGTACACCTAAAGCTCCCTAGTTTTTTCTCAAGGTAATATTCCTATATGTCCTTGACAACAACAGGAGACAGGCATGCGTAATCTAAGTACACCTAAAGCCTAGCAAGATTGATATGCAACCAAACTGACTGGGTCGCCATCAATCCCACTGTGGTGCACATCAGACAACAATTAAATACGGAGCAGTGCAAACTGCCGTGTCCTTGTCCCCAAATAATTGCAGGTAGATGATCCTAGCTTGGAAGACATGGTGATTATTATTGCGAATTTGCGACGACCAAGTTGCACGCTTCTTTGATGTTTAATGTACATTCGGTGGTTAAGCAAAGCAAGCTAATTTTAATGACATTTGTTTAGGTGTACTAGTGTACTACAACGATGCCTGAGGTCCACGGACCACACGTGACTGTTTGAACTCTTAATTTTAGTGGGAAATCAGTAGCTTTCTATGTGGAAAGAAGCCATGTTCATCATCAAACGCTCCAATATGTTATACCACTACATGGATGATGGAAACATGGACAGTCTAGGTCTCCTATTTTAGTACTTAGGACATCATCTACCGAAAGATTACATGATTAGGAGGCGGCAAAGCCTTAAATCCCGGTTTCTTGTGGTCTCAGCAATGGACCCAACAATTGATGTTCAATCCGTTATCACTACTAAAAAAAGGCTAATACTGGACACCTCATTACACCAAAACCGTCAGTGTTAATGGTAATCATAGACGGTTTTACCAGCGCGACCGTCTCTATTACTGGATACGCTAAGAACCGTTTATAATAAGATACTTATCACATACGGTTCGTATTAAGAACTGTCTATGAAGTATCACAGACGGTTCGTGATACGAACCGTTTGTGTATGTTGTCATATCACTGTGATACTTCACAGACGGATCTTAATACGAACCGTCTATGACAAGTATCTCATTACGAACGGTTTGTATTTAAAATCGTCTGTGATAAGTATCTCCCGATTTTACCTGACTCTGTGACTTGAAATGGTTAACTCTGTGATTTTACTATGACTTGAAATGTCTAACTCTATGATTTTACCATGACTTGAAATGTATAACTTTATGATTTTACCATGACTTGAAATAGCTAACTCTCTGATTTTACCATGATTTGAAATGGTTAACTATCTGATTTTGCCATGACTTGAAATGCCTAAGTCTCATGGTAAAATCAGAGAGTTAACCATTTCAAGTCATGGTAAAATCACAGTCATATACGGTTTTTAATATAAACCGTCTATGATATTACCTCATCACATACGTTTTTTGTTTGAAACCGTTTGTGATTCGCAAAACTTTTTGAACGCTTGCGCGGGAGGCGAAATATTTTGGTGCTGCCCTTATATATTATACCCACCCCCGCCTTGTCTTCTATCAGGCTCTCCCTCTCCCCTCCCCACACCGAGCTCTGGCGACCGCCCTTGATTCTTTGGCACGGTTCGGTGAGGAGACACAGCCGACAACGAAGAGGTGGAGGAGGGACGCGTAGGAGTTCCATGTTTGCCGCAGGAGGCCGACACGCATCCACGGCCTGTTGTTTCACGACGCCTCCGGTTAGCGGGGTGCAGCAGCTCGACCAGTACCGCTAGATCTGGCCACCCCCATCTTGGCCTCAGGTAAGCACGAAGTTTTACCCCCAAATCCCCATCCAGGTTTTCGTCTCACTCTGATTTCATCCCCTCCACCCTGTCAGATTTCGTTCTCAGTGAGGACCCCCCCCACCCCCCAATATGTGGTCGACAAGGGAGACCGATTCGGTTCGAGATGGACACATCTACTCGACCTCGTCCTCGTTCGAGAGTGAGCCATTGATTGAGAGAGAGAGAGAGAGAGAGAGAGAGAGAGCCACATAGAGAGAGTATCTTTTAATTACCTTCTTACAAACTATCAAAAGAGCATATGGAAACTATTGTCCAACAATTGATTGGTTTGGCTCTAAATTCGAAAACAAATTTGCAACAGAAAAAACTACCACAGACAAGAACCATCTGTGATAATTGACTATCATAGATGGTTATTGTTCAGAACAGTCTGTGATAACTTTTTTCACAAACGGTTCAAAAACCGTATGTGATGACCTTATGTCATTACTGACCCATAAACTCAGACGACCAACAAAACCGTTTGTGATAACGTTTTTGAATCATCTGTGAAGACCTTTTCTGTAGTAGTGTATATTGGTAACAAATAAGTAGTACGAACCATGCAAATATAATATCTTGTAAATTGTGGGTTTTGTTTGAAAGCAATGCATTTATGTGGAGTGTACTTTGTAAACATTTCAAGGTTTTTAATGGTTTTTGGCCTCTTGCCATGCATCAAAGGCATCGAAGTGGAGCGGTTGGTTTAGAGATGATGATGGTCTTATGTCGGGAACCGAACTTACAAATTCGGACTCTCTGTGTATTCTGCACTAGTCGAAGATCACGCTAGTGCACACAGTGGCAACATAGATGAAATATCAATCATTCAACGAGATAACTATGACAGTAACAACTTAACTGTAAATAATAGCAGAGGACCTTATGGTCAAAGTGTACATAATTTGTCATGCAGGGCTTAGAGACAGATAATTAAACTTGCATTGGAAGAAGATAATTCGTGGTAGCCATGATATGCCCACAGGCAATCGAGTGGGAAGCGCGTACGTCCTAGTTCGTATAGTCTTTGAAGTACTCCTCGTAGAACTCTGGGTTCTCTGGGTCTTCCTAAATGATTGATTAACAAGGCATAAAGCCGTGAGTACATAAATTACTCAACAAATCGTAAGGAATAGTATGCAAATAATATTCATGCAAGACTTGAACAAAAAATAACGATATGGTTATTTTTGCAGAAAACAGTATTGACAGTAAATACAATAAATAGATTAAAAATCATAATTAAAAAGATTAAATACATAAATAAAACAAGCGCTTTGAAACAACTAGTGAACTACCCATTCACTTCCCAACCATTCCACCATCCAAAAAGTTTTATGAAAAACTCTATATCCCATGTGAAATCCCCAGGCATTGTACATAATCGGGGACACGGCTGTCCAAACAGTTTTGACACTCTGCAGAGGTTGTATATCTTGACCCACAAGACATAATCAACTTATAATGTCAGCCAAGACACGCTTCCGAAGGCGTGCGACTAAGTGATTATCATAAGACTTTTACAAAGCTCTGACTTCAACCCAATTCTGCATGGTAAGGTTTCATCACCAAATGGTTACATCCACCACAATCGGGGGGCCCCTCTTGCGCCATGTGAATCTACCCGTTTATCCCGGAACCCACACCACACTTGGCAGAACCAAAATCAAGATATTGCTAATTAATTAGCCAGGTCCATCACATACTAGATATGTGGTTGTACGTTAAGGCCTAGATCAATGACGCACAAGATTAAGTTCTTAGTGATTACTCAAGCGAGTCCATCTCATCCAAAATGTGCTATCTGCACCCCCTTTACTGCACGATCATTCGCCTGAGTGTGAAACCATTTTGTTCAACCAGGCCCAATGGCATTCCTTGCCATGGCACAATAATTATTACAACAGTGGCATCGCACCACAATTCCATATATCATTAAGTCAAGTTATCATGATTAATATTGTAAACAGGAACTTGACGTACAACTAAGCATGGATAAGCATAAAATTATGTCTAACTAAAATCATCCCTTCCTATGGTATCAAAGGATACATAAGATTCATAAGTTTTCAAGGTGGCATGATATCGATTAAGTAATTAGCTATTCTCGAAACAAAATGATATAAAATTAGCATGCAAGTTGATATAAAATAATATATTTTTGCAATAATGGGTACAACATGATCAAATTTCTATGACTTGCCTTCGTCGAAGATTGAAGTTACTCCTGCAGACTAGTCCAAGAAGGCTTAGGAAATGTTGGATTCTATATGCATAAAATGAGACGAATAAATTACAATAAATCCAAAAATTATCAAATAGGTACCGAAATAAATATTAAGAATTTAGATAAATTTAGGAATAAGAATCGATGGAATCAGAGTTCGTATGAAGGAGAACGAACACCCGAAAGTTTGTCAGAAAAGGAAATTGCTGAAAAATTGAGAATGATAGAATATTCTAGAGAATATTCCGTTTCTCAATTAACACAACAAATCAATTAAGCTGACAATAGGGCCCCACTTGCAAGTGAGACAAGAAACAACAATGAAAGAAGAAACCAGAGGAAGGCGTAAGCGGTTCTGGGCGGCGGTGGTGCCGGCGAGTGGTGGCGCGGGAGGGTCAGTCGGCCGGCGGCCAAAATGGGTCGTCGGGACCTTGGGGACGCGAGGAAGGTGGCGACGTATTAACGACGACACGCGCTGCTGGGAGCGGAGGCGAGAAGCGCTCGACGGCGGGCAAAGCGGAGTTGGCGCGTGCATGGGTTGGGCGACGTCATGGGGAAGTGGCCGGTGGGGCTAGGGTGGCTCGGAGCGTCCGAGGCGGCGTGGCAACGACGACAGCGGCGGGAAAGAGGTGGTGTGGAGGTGGCTTGCTTCGGTGATGGAGGGACCAAATCGAGGTTGGAATAGGTTGAGGGAGACCGAGAACACGACGTGACGTGGTCCACTAGGCTAGGAACTCACCGGATAAAGAGATCGACACGAAAACGACGTGGCCAGACTTGAGGAAGAAGGCGATGGCGTTGCGCGTTCCGGCTGGGGTTTGAGGCGAAATGAAGAGGGGAGCAAGGGGCTCATGGTGCTCACTTTATAAGGTGAAGACGGAGTGAATTGGAGGGGAATGCGAGCGAAAAATGAGCGACGGTTTCGGTTGTGACATGAATACGCGCAAATGAAGGAAACAGTAGGGAAAGACGAATGTTACGACTTTGATGGCGTGCACTGATGTCGGGCACGACGTGGGTGGCGGTCGTGGGGACAGGGCGCAATCGGCGCAAGCAGGAGTGGCACACGGGCACGGCGCGGAGCGAGGGGCATGAGCACCGGCTTGGGTGCGGGTTGGGGGCGTGCACGACGCGGGTGACAAGGGGCGGGGCTGGCGCGGTCGGGAGTCGAGGGGCGGCGCACAACGCACGGTTGGGAGCGGCTCGAAACAGAGCAGAGCCAGACAGGAAGAAAGCCAAGAGAAAGAAAGAAAAGCAAGAAAAAGGACAGAGAAAAAAAAAAGAATTCTAAATATCCGAAAATAAAATAAATGGAGGGAAAGTCCAAGAAAATTCCATAAAATTCCTTTTAACCTAAAGAACTTGAATAAAATAAATTCGCATTTGATTGAAGTTTATTTTAATTATTTTAAAATGTTTTTATTTTCTGTAATTTTAATTTAAGCTTTTAATAAATCAGTAAAATTCAAATGGTTTCTTTTATTCTAAAAACTTTAAAGAGACTCTAAAATTAGAATATGATTCCGTTGGTTGTCGGAGGCATTAGAAAACAGACCAGGTTACGCAAGCATGACCAGTCGAAGGTCAAAAAAACTCCGAAGTCCGAACTCAACCATTGCCCAAAGAGATCCAAAGAAGGCATAGATGGAGTATTCATACTCTGCTTTAACGACAAGAAAACGCTCACATAAACTTCGTGTCAGCACCGGGTTTCCCGACTCCTGTACATACATGCATGGGTGTGCAGCAGCTAGCGCTGCCCTGCCATTGTTCACAGCAGTGGCTAGACCTAGATCTCCTAGGATATCACACTTGCCGAGGTACATCGGCCACAAGGTTATTTCTGCTCAGCGGGCGTACAATAATGCAGTGTATGCTGCTCCTGCTACTTCAGTTGGTACTGTGTATTTAAGAGCTGCATGTGCCTCTTTCTTTCATTTGCTGTGAAACAGCAGGGCCACGTTGTCTTTTGGTGTGCTATGGTGCATGGAGCATGCATGCTGGTCAAATCTCTGCTTGTTTCATGTTCTCACCGCTGTAAGCCTGTAAGGTTCAAGCTTTTTACTACTCGCATCGCACGCGAATAGGACTAATCGCGATGCACGCCTCACATGCAATTTAAGCGAGACATTTGGGGATAATAAAACTCCAACAGCGTGTCTCAGACTCTCAACTTCGATAACTTATACTAGGACGCATTTGAGCAAATCCTAGTAGTCCTACGTATAAACCGGTCATGTTGCATGGGCATCACGGTTTAACGGATGAAAACGAAACATCAGCGACAACCAGAAGCGTATCCAGGCACATAAATCACAACGCACTACCCGTGTGCCCGACGATGCCACTAACATTACCGAGAAGCAGCAAGTTCTCTACGACTCCTGAGCTGAATTTGACCGAAACAGAGGTAGCAGTGACAAGCTTACCCCTTTGCCTGAACGTTACCGCCGCGCGCACGTCAAAGGCCAGACCCCGACGCCTTGGACGCGACCTCAGCCTCCGTGGGCGAAGTACAAGAGACATGGAGGAGATTGAGCGCAGTGGCCAGGGAGCTTCTCCTGCTTTGTGATGAGGCGGCGTGGGTGGCTACTTGGCTTGAGCGGAGGAAACGATCGAGATGGGTGAGAGCTCCTTGTCTCGGTCGCGGCTCTGTTTCTCGGGACTTTATATATAGGAAACGGCGACATGTGTTAAGGTGTGCATCGGAAATGTGGGGCCTTTTTGCGAATAAGCAACTCCACGGTTTGGTATTTCGGAATTCTATGGGGGCTAGTATCATTTAGAAACTACAGTACGGAATTAAATTAATGTCGAGTTCTTAGCCTGAACTTATTATTTGTGTACGTAATTGAGAAAGTAATGTTTCTATTTTTTTAAAGAAAATCTACTACTAGTGTTTAGATTGTTTTGACAGCTGCCTCTCTCCGATGGAGCTACTGAAACAATCTAAAAAAAATCGAGCTATTGAAACTTGGAAGTACGTAGTGAGATCTTACCGCTAGCTAATTCCAGGCAGTGAATTGAAAATCTGTAGAGGTAGAGGGTGCGAATGCAATATTCATTACCGAGGATCAGAGCTGCAAAAAAAACTCATAGCTCGGCGGCTCGTTTGGCTTGTGCAACCCACGAAGGCCTAGTCTAGCGCCCTTGCCCCTTGACCTAGCCAGGACTCCAAGAGGACGCCAGTCCTCTCGATCCCCCCTTCCTCCCAAGTCCCGATCCCCAATCCTCTCGATCCCCTTCCTCTCCCCGTCCTCCGTGTCACCGCCCGTCCACCCCGCCTTGTGCTCTCCAATTCTCCTTAGCCGCCACCTTGCTCCATCCGCCACGCCGTCCACCCCGCCACGCCATCCACCCCGCCCCGTGCTTCCCCCGTCCTCCGCGCCGCCGCCCCCATCCTCCTCAGCCGTCCGCTGCTCCATCCGACGCGCCGTCTAGCCGATGCGCATGGATCGCCAACGGAGCATACAATCTCGTGCGCAAGGGAATAAGTCAGCCGACGTCGGGGCCTCCGCCTCGGCACTAACGAGCGAGCGTGCAACTGGTCGACGCCTCCTCAGCTCCCGGCCGCCTCCTGACATCGCCAAACCAGTAGCCTCTGTGAGTTAGTTTATCACTGTGTCTGTGTGCTCTAGCTTCTTCAGTAGCCTCATGGCCTCTAGGTGAACTGTCAACAAAGTTATTGCTTAGTCAAATGGGATTAGCAATGCAGTATAGGTGAACTGTCAATTGGTTTGTGGGATGATCTTGATCTTTAGAAACTACTTTGGTCATTTGATTCCCTTGACAAAGGTAACCGTGGTGCATTTTTTTTTTTTTGCCCTTGATTCCCTTGGATGTGCTCAAGATTCGCATGTTAGTGCGTGTAATGTGTGTTGGAGTTTTGGGCTTGGCCCATTTAATATTCTAATTAAATCCTAGAAACATCCCAAAGGTCCACTCATGCATGGTAGAAGGTGGGAAGTTTAGTACCATATTGCTAGTCTAGGTGGAAGGAGACCGATATATAAGGTGGAGTTGGTCTTACTTAGTTGAAGCAAGCAAAAAAAGAACACATGCGTGCACTCTCTCGCTCGCCACGCCACACCACACCATCGTCCACCCACACGCGACGTGCATGTGAATGGTCCAGCGATTTCGTGTCCGGTTGGCTGTGGAGCTGCAGCTTCTTTTTGCACCTCAAAACCATGCACACTGATTAGAAACTATAAATTGAATATACCGTTTCAATTAGCTCTTATGGTACGTATTAACCACGTTTAAAACAGTGTAATGACAGTCATGGCAGTAGTCTCTTCTATTGAATCTGGCTCTATATAAAGGAGTCCTCTCCTATCAGAATTACTGATTTTGAGAATAGAGAGTGAAACCTCTCAGAATTAGTATAAGCGTCGTCTTGTTTCCCATTTCCTCTGTGCTGCGCAACCTCGGCTTCTCCATCCCTCCTTCGGGGTGCACCAACATGGGGAGAGCAGTGTCTCCGAAGCCGGCGTCTCTCGTGATCCTGCACGGGTTGGGGCGATTCAGATTTTTGGGAAGCGTTCGCGCAACTGCTCACGGCTTCCTCCTTCGCCATGACCCTCTGCGCATCGTCTTCTTTGGATCAGACTCTACCGCGGCCTTTGTCGGAGCGATTCTCTGTAAGTCGCGGTGATATCATTTAATATGGCTAGGCCTCGCTTCCTAGATATTTGCCATATGTTGATGTTGATGTCTACTGTTGTTAGTAGTGTTCTTGTTCTAGGCTTTGCCTTGTTAATACATATAGATGAGATAGTCATATTTGAGTTGATGATCATGTTATAGTTCATAGTTCCAAATATGCCCAGTATATATGTTGTTGTTGCATCGATTATTGTTTTAGAAATTAAACTAATCACAAAAGTGCGCATATACCTAACAATGTGTTGAACTTGTGTTGCGGAATGTCTAATTATGTAGTCTATTTGTGAATTAGAAGTTAGAACTCTTAAACATGAACTTTGCACATGAAGTCAAGTGTTAAGCATTGACCGTTAAACATGAACTTTGCACTGTGTTGAACTTGTGTTGCTTCCTATGTTGTAATTAGACATTCAACATTCCATGTCTCTTTTGAACTTGTGTTGTTTCCTATGTTATAATTTGTAAATTGTAATGCTGTTGTCACTTGACTGTCCTGATCACGAGCCGAGCCTCCTTCGGACTTATCTTCTAAACGAACCGAGTCTACTATTCACCGAGCCAAGCTCGAGCCGGCCTTTCCACCCCTACCAAGGACAGGGAGAATCTTGTTTGACCTCTCTCCTCGCGACGGCCAGGAGCTTGGCCTTTTCTAGTCCAATAATACTAGGCGCCACATATCACCTCTTTCTTTCTTTCATTTTGTTTTTTCTTTTCAGAAGAACGCGCCACATATCACTCGATCGGACGCTGGTATACCATGTAGTCATTGTAGCAAAGGGCAGCTCGGCAGTTCTAACTTTTTCCGTGGTCAAAATGACTAAAGGAAACTCCTTATTAATTCACCATCGTCTTGGTTGTTGAAAATTGAAATCACACTGTTATTGAAATCATACTGCTGTAGTGCAAAACTATTGATGGAACTCTTTGGAGTGGAATATCCTGAATTTTCCTATTTACTTACACATTCGTATTTGTCCATGTTCCCGCCACCACGTACGCTAATTATATGCAGATACTACCTGTTTCATTGTCACAATGAGCGCAAATGTATTATACGAGAACTACTCCTTAAATAAAAGAGTATGAATTAGTAATAATCTTGACAATCAAATCAGGTCTGGTGGTCTGAATGTATTAGATCATTTCAAGAAGTCTTTTATAGGTTCGACTTCTGTGAGACCAAGTGTTTCTCGCCCCGCGAAAATAAAAGCTCTTTTTTTTCTGTGGAAATAAAAAAAATTGTCATGTCTAGTCAAGGCTCGTCGGTGCAAACAAAATGATCAATCAGAGGAGTTTTGGACTGATTTAGCCCTGTAGCACCTTTTATTTCCATTTTTGGCCCCCTCAGCGCAAAAATTCCATTTGTAGCCCTCGAGGACTGCCGCCGCCGGACAAGAAGAACCTAGTTGTCGCTGAGTGGGACGGCAAGAACTAGGTGTCGCTAACCGACGGAGAAGACACCTAGTTGTCTTGCCGACCCACTCGGCAAAGAACTCGGCCGACCGCCATGCTTGCCGCCACCGCTCATTGCTTCGCTCCACATAGCGCCGCCCTCGCCATTGCCCAAAGAAAGCGTCATAGGAATCTGCCCCCTTTTTTGCATGGCACGGCAGCTTCTTGCTCGGGCTCTTGAGCGATAAAGCGAGTGAACATAACGCCATTTTTAGTTAGAAGCAAAGAGGAAGAGAGGCAGAGAGAAAGATCGAAAGAGAGCCCGCTCGAAGAGAAAGAAGAAGCCAAGCAAGGAGAAGTTGAAGTTGTGCATCGCCTTGCGAGCACGTAGAAAAGGTAAGTGTGATTCACATCGGCTATAGTTGTAGCTAGTTTTAGCGATGTGATTAGGATGCAATTAGATGATTTGTAGTTTCTTATCGAAAGCAACCGAGTAGTTATAGTTGTGTTGTCGGTGTATTTTGATGTAGTGTTCGGACATAAAATTGGAAGACTTAGTGCGATTAGCATGTAAGTAGAAAACTTAGTAGTTAGCAATGTGATAAGCCCGTGATTAGTGAACTTAGCAGACTTATTATTGTTAGTGTTGTAAATTAAATATTGTTAGCGTAAGAACGATGGGGAAGGAAGGATGGCAGGTAGGACATTTCGGTGGTGAGGAGACAAGGGGAAGATAAATGGAAGGTATTAGGTGAAGAGAAGATTAGAGTAAGGGGATTAAGTAAAGTGAAGGATTAAGGATGAGATTAGGTGAGAATGGGAAATTTAGGAAGTAGCAAATTAGTAAAATATAATTAGGCACTAGTAAAAAGAAATATCGACGCGGTGTATTTTTTTGGACCAACGTATTTAATTAAGCCGTGTATAAGTCAAATAGCAGTAGGCCGACGATAGATAATTAGGGCGGGATAAATAAAATGTAAAATTAATCATAGTATATATAAGAAAATTAATCGGCAATAAAACTCACTACATTAATTAAATAATCGGGGGCGTTAGCAAATATTTGAAGACTTAGTAGTTAGCAATGTGATTAGCTTGTAATTCGAAATCTGTAGAAGGAGAGAGAAAGAAAAGAAAAGTGGGAAAAAACCATTTATAAAAAAAATCAGAAAATTCAAAGAAAAAAATTGGACATGAAAAGTTTTAATTAAAAAAATTTGAATATAATTGAAGTTTATTTTATTAATTTAAATTATTTTTTATTTTCTGAAAGACTCTGAAAAACGGGAGAATTGAAAAAAATAATTGTTAAAGGAGAGTACTTTATGGAGCTTCTACAGAATGCAATTGAAGAGGCTGAGAACGCGCGTTGTGATTATGAAGATGCCCTAAAACATAGAGGATTCATAATCACAACGGGCGTTCTCAGCCTCTTCAATTGCATTCTGTAGAAGCTCCATAAAGTACTCTGCTTTAACTACACCATAGTGAAGTAACGTGATGCAGAACCGTAGCGACCAAGATATTAATTTTTTCAATTCTCCCGTTTTTCAGAGTCTTTCAGAAAATTAAAATTAATTTAAAAGAATAAAATAAACTTCAATTAAATTCAATTTTTCTAATTAAATCTTTTCATGTTCCAAGTTTTTTTTTGGTTTTTTTGATGTGTAAAAAAATCAGGTTTGTTTGCACCTTTCTTTTCACAAAAAATGGGGTTTGTTTGCACCTTTCATGAAAATTTATTCCGTACATAATTCTGTAATTTTATAAGAGATTTTTAAATAGAAATAGAATTGAACATAATGTGCAGTATATTAGATTATGAACAAATTACAGAAGTGTTAGGAACTTGAACCAAAAATTTGATAATATCAGTGGTTTAATATGCACCTGTGTTAGGTACTTGATGGCGGAGATTCAAGATCTGTTCGTGTTCCACGGGGAAGCTCTCGTACGAGACGGGCCGTACGGGGCGGACCCGTCAAATTGTGGCCGGACCGTGATCCGGGCGCCGGATCTGAAGGACATGAGCCTGTCGGATCTAAGGCGATCGCGCGCGCTCCGCGTTCGATCGCTGGCGCAAGGAAGAAGCTACGATCGAGCGTTGTATGCCTCGGTGGTGGGTGGTGCAAACGAGATTTTTGGCAACTTATGAAGGTGACAAGTGACGCTTCATGGGCCTATTACATGGAGGTTGTTTGCAACCCCGAGGTTGTGATATATCTTGTGCCGATGGTCTATGTTGATTCGTGGAGAGCGCGGGGACATCTGGCGTTGGTGGTTCGGTGAAGTCAAGATGTCAGAGGAGCTGCGTTGGTCTCCGGTGTTGGAGGAGACGCAGGCGAGGAAGTGGGTGATGGAGACGTAAGGAGGCGTGCCGACAACTTTGAGCCCAACGAAGGAGTGGAGCGATGGTGGGCAGCCCGTATTGATTGCCACGAGTACTTGGCTGACCAGGCGGAAGAGATGGAAAGCGAGGAGGAGGACGTCGAAACAGCTAGTTCTGAAGACGACCAAGACGGAGAAGCTGGTGTTGGTACGGGAGGTGTAGTTGGTGGTGTTGTGACCACCGACATTTCTTACGTCTCCTCAAGATTGGACGATGTCGCAACGACATCGTTGGTTCTGCCACAGCCGGAGGAGGCCAAGTGGGGGTTCAATGGGGACACCCTTCTCCTAGGGCAGTGCTTCCCTGACAAGAGCGCCGCCCAGCATGCTATTGCTAGATACGCCATTAACATTGGTCGAACGTATCGGGTGCAGAGGTCCAACCCCGACACCTACATCGTTAGGTGTGTTAATGAATCCTGTGTTGGCAAGGTCCGTGCGCTAGCTGTTCACGCATCATGGCACGGCTTCCTGGATAATCGATGTGAAGGACCACACATGCGAGCTAGTGAACCACTTCAAAGGCACCGCAAAGATGACGCCCTCGTATGTTGCCACCGATAAGCCACCTTGTCGCCGAGATGTGTCCATTTCGCCAAAGCTCCTAATGGCGGAGGTTGCCAATATGGTGGGGTTCGCGTCAGCTACAAGACGGCATGGCGGCGTAAACGGAAGGTCGTGGAGCAAATGTTCGCACATTCAAGAGGCTTACAACCTAGTCCCAAGGATCTTTGCATCAAATCGCACAATCAAACCCCGGGACATACATAGACAAGCTTGATCGGGTGCACTCGAGGAGGGGCCCAATTGTTTTGTTCTTGATAGGGTCTTACGGTCCTTCATCAGCGATCGAAGGGTTCAAGCATCGTCCGTCTGCGGCCGACGATGGACGCCACCTTCCTATGTGGGAAGTACAAGGTACCATCCTTATCGCCGCAGTACCGATGCAAACGCACCGCCATTCTCCCGTGGCCTTCGCAATTGTTGAGAGCGAGAACACCGATAGGTGGGTGTGGTTCCGGCCCAATGTTTGATATGCGGACTAACGTGTTGGTTCTTCTGTTGGCGTGGAGATGGCACTGACCTCCAGATGATGGCCCGTATGAGCTACTCGACACACGCCGATGCGCGACACCGGCGCCGAGCTCGGCGGTTCGGCGCGGCCCTCCGAGCTCGGGTCTCGAGCGCCCTAGAGAGAGGTGGCCTCTTGACGAAGCGCAGACGCCCCCACACCGCGAGATGCGGCCTCCGCCGCCTTGCCCGCATGTTGGACCATCCAAGACGCTTCGCTTTGACGCGGCACTCCTATTCTGCGCTCGTGGATCGTTGGAGACCGAGACTCACACCTTCCACTTCCGGTGGGGAGATGACCATAACTCGAGGACGTAGCTATGCTTACAAGGTCTATCACGAGGGTCTTCCAAAGAGTGCCACCACCGAGACGCGACGACCGAAGGTGCGTATGGTCGAGAGATTCGGTCACCCGATTGTCGACAACATATCGGGTGTGCCACATTCCTTCATCAGGGGTACATGACTTGCCCTTTGCATGCGCTGTCATGCGCTAGGACACACTTCCTCGCGTACCTTTTGTTCTGTTTGATGGATCTTGTTTCACGACTCAGGAGACTGCGTGTACCGAGCTACATCCATCTCGCAGAAGTCTTTGGTGGATGCTCTTCCGACGAGGTGCCACAATACGCTGATTGGGGCTCTGCGTTGCTTTGTGCCACTTATCGAGGGTTGTGCGATGCCACTCAACAGTATGCAGGCGGGAGCCATCCTCGCGGTATGCTACACACCTCGCTTTGCAGCCTATGGTCGTGGGAGCACTTTCCAGCTTGGCGGCCAGATTTTCAGAGCGAGTGCATCCTTTCCGGTTGATGACGAGCTTTATGGTCGCATTCAGAGGCCAGACCCCGCCGATGGGCCTACAATGGGAACGCGTTGGACACTTGCCACCCCACGTTGGGCGAGAGAGAGACCGAGGCATTTGTACCTCGAGTTCCACAACCTATTCGAGACTCTACACGAGGACGAGGTCATCCGTGGCACCGGATCGCATAGCTTCCTTGCGGAGACGGCCCCTATGGATTATCCTCGCAGGCACTCGGGGACGAGACGCTATGGTTGACGACATGCCACCTTGTCTTCTCCCACATGGTCGAGCCGTACAATCCACAGCGGGTCATGAGACAGTTTGGGCTTTACCAGGAGGTGCCACCACGGCCAGGACGACCTCTCACCGAGAAGGCACACCGGTATGTCGTTTTGTTGCCTCATATTAGCCGCATTTCTGACTTACATTTTATGACATCCGAATTCAATTGCAGACAAACGAGGAGAGGCCGGAGGAGCGACGACTGGAGGCAGACACAGCAGCCGTGGACGGCGTTGTGGGGCGAGAGCGCGGCGACAGACGTTGTACACGAGTTACGAGGCTACACCATCGAGACGTATGCTGCATACTTGCAGTGGTACGTTCCGCGTACTAGGTGTAGGCTTACTGGGCCAGCGCCAGAGCGTGCAGTGGATGTCATAGAAGATGCTGTTGTACTAGCAGGTCCCGACCGTCACCGAGCGGCACGCCAGGACGAGACGGTAAAACATTCTTCGTACAAACTTGAACAATACAACACGTTTCTAACTTACTATCGGTTTCCTTACAGCACTACCACCTTGATCAGACGAGCGTGAGGGTTTAGAAGTTCTACGCCGTGGTCGCAATAAAGACAATTGATCGCATCCTACAGTGATGCGCCCATGACCGAGGATGCGAGGGCCGCAATTAGAGCGAACTTGTGGTCGCCATACGACGTTCATGCAAGATCGAGGACGCGGAGGGCACCTCCACCTCCTCCGCCGTCGGCACTTCCTCGGCACCACCCTCCGTGACGTCTGTCGCGAGCAGGAGTCGTCCGAGCTACGGCCGCTTCAGCTCGACGCGCCTGCCCTGAGTTGTTCTCTCAATACTTGTCAAGGCACTCCTTTCAACGTATCGATATAACCGCTTGTTCTTGCAAAGACTTGAGAGGCGACAACACTCGCTTCACCGTCTTAAATCACGGAGGAGCCGCAACATATGACTTCCTCGCCGGCAGCGCCTCGGGCCTGTGTTGTTCTCTCAATACTTGTCAAGGCACTCCTTTCGAACGATCTCGATTTAACCGCTTGTTCTTGCAAAGACTTGAGAGGCGACAACACTCTGCCTCACCATTCGTCACGAGGGAGCCGCAACATATGACTTCCTCGCCGACGCGCTTCGGGCCACAGGTTGGACTCCTCAATACTTGTCTAGGCACTCCTTTCGAACGTATCTGACATAACCGTTTGTTCTTGCAGCACTTGAGAGGGGACAACACTCTGCTTCAGCCGTCTTCGTCACGGAGGGAGCCGCATCATATGACTTCTCGCCGACGCGACGCCGTTCCACTATCGACAATGAGCCATGCCGCGCGCAGCTTGAGCGTGGGGTTCGGATCATTTGCGCGTGGCATTCATCCGCAGCTGCAGGAGCGCGACCAGTGGTTCGGCGAGATGCACCACGCATACACCGTCGGCAAAGAAGAAGACGACCACGATCGCCAGAGGATCCTCGCCGACACAACAACCCGCCAGGCACCGACCGGGAGGATCCTCGTCGACACAACAACCCACGCAGTGGCATCGACCGCCAGAGGATCCTCGTCCACACAACAAGCTATGCAGGTATGCTTTAACGTAGCTACAACAATTTTCCCGTTGCATAAATCAAGGACTAACGAACGAAGTACCCTTTCCCGCAGGATGAGCACGAGTGGATCAACAGACTGCTCAGATTTGATCAGGCCACGTACACTGCGACGCCTCCCACGCAACACCCCTACTATGACTTACGAGATGTACGCCACTCCCCTGACAGGTTTACCTTCCCTGAGAATCAGTTACGCCGTCCGGGCAAGCGACGGGGAGATGTACCATAAGTAATGTCATAGTTGTATAATGCATGTTATATAATATCATTGTGTGTTGTGCCATTGTGCTTTATGTAGTGCCGGTCTGTGAGATGACATTGTGATTTATGGACACAAAATGTTATCCAAATAATCAAGACAAATGACAATCCGGGCCCGCTACCTCATGGACGTGAATTACCTTCAACGCCGCCACACGATACCTCCTCGGGCCGCTACCTCATGGACGCGAATATCCTTCAATCCAATTGCAGTACCGCCACATGCTATATATGGATACTTTGGCTGCCATTCACCTCACTCTTCATTTCGTCCTCTCCTTTCTTCCGGCCTTAGACGGATGTCTTCGACCTCATCTAACTTTCGAGTGAGCGACAATTGCAATCACTTGGCAAAGAAATGAGTTGCCCTCGTTGCAGTGATCCGGTGAATGTTTTCACCTCGCATACACCAACGAATCCATCCCGAGTGTTCATGAAGTGTTCAAATCTTACGGTAATTTGCGCCTAATCAATTCCATTCCAAACAAAGATATTGTTTTTTTCACTTGAAGTCGCAATTCCTTTTCGTGAGCACAACATGTCGGTTACGGCGTTGGGTTGACGGTTATCCGAAAGTGTTTCAAGATATTGCAATGCAAATTGCAGCCTTGCAAGATGACTCTCGTGGTGTTATCAAGATTTAGTCAATGGCTCGACCCTCCAGAACTAGTAATGCATAATGAAGAGAATAGACTCAAACGATCGATGAAAGGATGGAAATAGTTGAGAACATGTCAAGAAATTAGTTAAGCTAATTAGTTTTGCGGTCTTTCTTCTATTATTTCTTGTTGTTGCCAAGTAGAAGTTCGGCTTGTAATGGGATTTCATCATCCACTCTTTATGTATGCATCGCAATCCGTCGTGAATTAGAATAAACTAGTAACATTATGTACCCATGAATGCGTTTGTTGAATGCATATCGATGCCTATAACTTAAAGCACGCGACCCATCGATACAACGTGTCAACTCGATAAAAGGCAACCGCAACAACGCTTCCACCATTTAGTTACATGCTTTAGGAGATAGAATATAAGTGCGTACAAAACCGGAGACTACGGAGGTACAAGCTTGTCCGTCCATGCCTAATGGTAGAAGGCGGCGAAAGATAGACAACTTTTCGCAAAGGAGAAGACCACATGGGGCAACTTTTGCGCAGGACAAGACCACACGGGCAGCTTTATGCAGATGATAAGACCAAAGAGAGACTTTTCTGCAAAGGACAAGACCACATAGGCCAGCTTTACGCAGTGACAAGACCACACGATGTAGCCTTGCGCGGTGATAAGACCAAAGGAGACAGCTTTGCGCAGTTTAGGGTTTAGGTTTAGGGTTAGGCTTTTCAGATCGACTTGACAACCCTGACCACCTCCCCAGCTTTTAAGACCGAAAAGACAAGACTCCGCAAATAAAGACGTGAAAACACTCTGCCTCGCCAGCTTTTCAGACCGATAAGATAGCACTCCGCAAAGCAAGCCATGACTTCTCGCTGCAAAGTAAGACGTGACAACACTATGCCTCGCCAGCTTTTCAGACCGACATGACAACACTCTACCTCCTCACTTTTCGTAATTAAAAACAAGACTCTCTACTCTGCATGAAATTAACCACACCATGCCAACCATGGAGCTTATAAAAGAGGGTTGAACCAAACCCAACTCTACACAACACTACACAACACATACCCGACTATGGACTCTTCGCAAACTTCTACGCGAGGTTGTTGAAGAAGCAAAAGTGGCTTAAGGTAAGAGGAAACAGCTACAATACCCAGATAAATCAATGAAAGATGCTCCGATACCACCACGGTTTCGATCCCTTGATGTGTGTGTGGCGAACCGCCGAGATCATTCATCCACACACCTGCACACACGCCGGGCGCATTACACATGCGGCACCACCTCGTAAGTGTTTCTTTCACAGACGATTTTCCTCTCCCAACGCTCAATTCCTTAAATTTTTAACTTCATCCCCATGTAATGACAAACCGAGATCTTGCCGCCACTTCTTCCAAAGGATCGATGGCCCGAGATGTACGACAGGCATTCATCCGCCAGGTACATCTTCGAACTACTCGGTGCGGGCCGAGAACTTCGTGGCGGTGGAAACCTTACGCACGGACCTCGCTCAGAGGCACCAAGGAGCCCAGTACTCGCCCGGGCGTAATCCATATCGACAACGTGAGTTATCAAGAATTTACATCCTTATTACGTTTTGCACTGTACGGTGTACTTACATCATAGAATCGCAGGACATGGATGACTTCGACATACCAGCCCGACGTGGACAGTCCCGCGACAAGGGCAAGGGAAAGGCTCATGCGTCTGAGCCCGGCCGCCACAGCGTATCCGGTCGCCCGGGCGTAATCCGTATTCACGATGTGAGTTACGAACATTTCACATCATTTTTGCGATTTTCAGTATACGGTGCACTTACATCATGGAATCGCAGGACATGGACGATTTCGACATACCAGCCCCACGTGGACAGTCCCGCGACAAGGGCAAGGGAAAGGCTCATGCGTCTGAGCCCGGCCGCCACAGCGTATGCGGTCGCCCGGGCGTACTCCGTATCAACGATGTGGGTTATCAATAATTTACATCCTTCTTACGATTTCCACTATACGATGCACTTACATCATGGAATCGCAGGATATGGACGACTTCGACATACCAGCCCGACGTGGACACTCCCGCGATAAAGGGAAGGGGAAGGCCGGCGAGGAGTTCAACGCCGACCTCGCAAGGAAGGAAAAATGGCCCCGGTCCACGCAGTAGGTTAGGTTGTTACGTAGTAGTCCCGCGTCCTACCCCCATGTTTTTTTCTATCCCCTTAAGGCATGTATACTTATATGGTTTGGATCCCTGTGTGGCTGTGTACCGTAGTAGTATCGATGATGACTACAGCGATTAGCCGAACCATCATGCCATGTCACTACGTAACGTGCTTCGTCATGACTCTTATGTACTTCGCCTGTATCCACTAAGCCTATATTGCAAGTATGCCTCTTCTAGTGCAATCCCGTAAACAACCATGCGCATTTAACATCGACTCGTCCATGTTTTAGGGCATCTTCAAAATCATACGGATGGAAACAGATCGAATACCCCCCTTTTTAATCATCCTTTCTCACAACGCATAAAATAATACACAAATTACAAAAGCAACAACAATGTGACAGGAGGGTTTCGTAATTTTGTAAACTCATTTCGTCTAACAAACAATACAAGAACCGCATGATTTAAACCACGAATTTGCATAAAATGAAACCCTAATTTACAAACCTCGGTGCCCATATTTCTTAATGAATGTATTTTTACAAATATTAGTGCCCGTTAAAACCCTTATTCGAATGACTGAAAACCTTAATACCATTCGTCGCATTTTTCCAAACCCTAATACCAAATGCAAAACCCTAATACCAAATGTAAAAACTAATACCATTTTTCAAACCCTAAATACCATTCGTCGCATTTTTTCAAACCCTAATACCAAATGTAAAAACTAATACCATTTTTCAAACCCTAAATACTATTCGTCACAGTACCGGTGTTATCCGGCTATTATCTGTGTACTCGCCATATTGTATATCGATATCTCGATTGGAGTTGCAATGCAGTTCTCTTCCTTACATTCCAAGTCACATAAAATCATAAAACCCTAATGTCCGAAACCTATCCAATTTTTCGCAACCTAAATCCTAAATTTTTTAGACAATTCCATAACACATATCAAATTGTCCAAATAGTACACAATCAAGTCCATGTACAATTCCCGATTTTGCGAGTAAAATGTAACCCTAATTTACAAACCTCTCAGGTCTGTATTTCTTAATGAATGTTTTTACAAATATCAATGCCCGCTCAAACCCTTATTGAAATGATCGAACAAAACTTCAGATTCAGAAACCGCTAACCCAAACCGAAACCATAATTTTTTTTTCCCCATTTTGCAAACCCTAAAAATTCTTTTCCATTCTTTTTCCCAAACCCTCCATTTTGCATCCAATCCAAACCCTAATCCATTTTTTGCATCCAATCCAAAACCCTAATCAATTTTTTCACAAGAAGACGGCGGGTCGGCGAAATGTCAGCCGTGTCAAGGCAAAGCAGTCCTCGGGGGGGCTACAAATGGAATTTTTGCACTGAGAGGGCCAAAAATAGAAATAAAAGATGCTACAAGGCTAAATCAGTCCAAAACTCCAATCAGAGTGGACCTACGTAGTAGTTTTTCTTCAGGACGTGGTTGTGCAGGGCACATCTTATCAAAGATCACATCACGTTGGTCCTCCTGCAAGGTTTTAACCCACAATACGATTTGTTTTATATACTCGTAGCAGTCACTTGTCGTATGCGATTTCGCATGCGCGCGCGCGGGGGGCTAAGCCTACGTACGTGTGTGTTTGTGCTCCCTTTTTCCGTGCGAGGGAGCGAGCGCTGAATTGGCGATTAGGGCCGGGGATGGCGATGACAAGACACAGTTTTTCTCCATTTCATCCTCCTGGCGAACCTGACCTAGCCTCAGTAACCTGTCATTGGGGAATCTGCTTAGCTAAGGTCATGAGGACCAGCGAGATAATCTAACCGGGAACAGTACATAAGTGATTTTATTTTGCAGTGAAATTTGGGGCTAGTTCATATGCCGACGTGCCAGATCCCGATCCAGGTGTGGCACTGCGAGATCGATGAAACATCTGCAGACTGCGGTTCATGTGCACAGTCGCTGTTTAATCTTGGTCAAATGCTGCTGGGCTGGCTGCACTGTGAACAAAAGTGCAGGGGCTGTGAACCTCGCGCAACTTTGCATTATGAGAATGGCTTTGCTGCTGCTGCAACATGTGACTTTGGCTAGGAAGGAGGTGTTTGTGAATCGTGATGTTTTAAGTTGAGCTGTTGCTATGCAGCCTTCTCGGAAGTTTTCGCTCCCCTTTCTGTTTATGTACACTGTATGATACCATGTGATATAGCTCGAGTGTGTCGACTATACTATTACCACCCCAAGTCTTGTTTTATTATAGGTTACAACTAGCCCAGACCTACGCACTCCGATGCAACATCAGTGAACAATTTATGTAATAATTGTAATTAATGCATGCAATAAAATACAGAGTAACAACAGAAAAAACGATATCATTTTCTCACCAGAAGAAGAATGAATACTATGAGTATAAGACTTAGCTAAGTACTAAAACAAGATTAGAAATTCCAAACAAAAAGTTTACGACCTCACGACACTGCAACATTTGAAAACAATAGTGGGAACTTTTTAAAATTGCTCGTACAACAATACAATTAAATGTTCGCAATAAAATTGAGAATCACAGGCTCTACTGCAACAAAAAATGATCATGTGCAACATAATTTGGAAACATTGATGCAACATTTAAGAAGACACATTGCAACAAAGTGAAACATTCCGTGCAACAATTGAGAAAAGTTGCTGCAACAAATAAGAAAACCTACGGCATCAAATAAAAATACTTATTGCAACAAGTAATTAAGAAGACATGCTGCAACAAGTTCCCAAATCATTTGCAACAACCGCACCTGAAACATCTGCAACAGCAGATTTACGCGATGGTGGAGCTCGCCGAGCAACACCTGTTCTTTGCCACCTCCAGCGCGAAGTCCGCCTTGAGCACCGTGGTTGCTGCCACCGGCGGCGGTGGAGGACTCCACGACCCACACTCGAATTGCTCTAGTGAAGCCACTCATGACAAGCTACTCCGCCGCCTCGCATCCGACTGCTGCCTCTGCATGCTCAACACGACGGCCACTCCACCAGTTGCAAATCCTCACCTTGGCTGGAGCTCGCCGTAGTAGGGCGTGGAGACACCTCCGCACTGCTCAATGGAAGCTCAAAGGACATGACATTCTAGAGAGAAGAGATGAGAAGATGAAGCAGAGAAGACAATGTGATTAGGAAAGTGGATTGAGCAGTGACGACGAGGTTAGAGTCAGTCATAACAGTGAGGCACATGGGTGATGCAGCGTTTGACCTTTTCTTCGCACTACCAGAAACCACGTTTTTCCCGAGTGCCTATATTTTTACCGAGTGTCTAGTAAGAAACACTCGGGAATTTCCCGAGTGTTTAATAAGACACTCGGTACGTAAAGTTAGCACTCGGGAAACATATCTTTACCGAGTGTTTTATATTACACTTGGTAGCTGAAGACGGGAGCCAGCAACAGGGACATGGAAACAGGATATCAATGGGTCTGAACAGGATGAAATCTATTCCCGAGTGCCATATTCTTTATTACACTGGGGAAAAAAAGAGCGCCAATTTTTTTCACTGCCGCGCCCATTTTTTTCATTGCGCGTCGGTCAAGTGTCCTGCTCGATCCCTAATCCCCACTCCTCCACAGCAGCCTCCCTCTTCTCCCTCGCTGCCTCCCTCCTCCACCCGACCCCGCCGCCTCCTCGTGCTCCTCCTTCTCCCCCTAGCTGATCCCGGCGCCTCCCCTTCGTCTCCTACCGCCACACCCGACCCCCCTCCTCCTCCATCACATGCACCCTGCCTCCGTCCTCCACTCGACCCCGCCGCCCCGTGCTCCTCCTCTTCCTTCTTGGCCTATCCCAGCGCCTCCCCCTCGTCTCCTGCCGCCACACCCGACCCCGCCGCCCCCCTCCACTACTGCAGACCCCGCCGCCTCCCCGTCCTCCTCCTCCGCCGTCTTCCCCTCGTCCACTACCTCCTCCTCCTCCTCCGCTGTCTTCCCCTCACCCACTGCCTCCTCCTCGTCTACCACCGCCACACCCGACCCCACCATCCCCCTGCCCCTCCCTCGTCTCCTCTCCTCCTCCGCCTCCACACAAGCCAGTCCGTCCTCCTCCTCCTCCTCCTTCTCCCTCGCCGATCCACCACATCCGTCATCTCCCCCTCCTCCACTGCCTCTGGTGCTGCCGTCCCCTCCTGCTCCCACTTAGGTAGTATGTACTAACTAGGTAGTATCAATGGTGCATATTTTGTCGTTAAGGTGTGCATGAATGATTGCATCAGGTTATCTATTCTGGTTATTAGGTTGCAAAATGATTTTATCGATGAACATTTATAGAATTAGTGCCAAGAGTATGTTGGTCATATGTATGTGCAGCTATTTGCTGCTGCAAGGAGCCAGGGAGTGGTTGGTCGTGTGCATGCATGGTTCTTTGCCATTGCCATTGGCCAGGCATGCAGGGAGAGGAGAGAACACCAGCATGTAGACCAGTTTGTGCATGTAGACCACTTTTAGTCTTAATTTTATATGCTACCTTTGAGGCACTCTGACCAGCTACCAATCCCAAGTAACAAAAGGTGGGCAACCATGTCCCAAGTAATTATGCATACGTGCTTATGTTAATCATTCACTACTACAAAAAGGCTAATACTGGACGCATCATCACAGACGGCTAACCATAACCATCTGTATTACATGCCATCACAGACGGTTTATTTTGATAACCATCTGTGTTACTGCCTGTCCTAAATATCGTCTGTAAAGAGGTAATATCACACATGGTTCATATTGAAAACCGTCTGTGAAGTATCACAGACAGTTCTAAACTCGAACCGTCTGTGATAATTGTAAACTTCACAGATGGTTTTTAATTATAACTGTCTGTGATAATATCGCTACAGCTCCCTGGTGAGTTTCTTCGTCGCCCGTTGAGTTTCTTCGTCGCCGATGCGTCTCTTCGTCGCATCAATGCCGCTTTGGCTCCCCGATGCGTCTCTTCGTCTCACGCGCTGAATTTATTTCTTGTTTTATAAAATGGATCATCCGCCATCGAAGATGGTCATCCCCACATATAACTCTAAAGCAGCAATGGATCTCTCTTCTATTTCCTTGTCACCGGCATTGATGGCCTACTGGCCATACTCTACGAGCACCTCTTCGGCCATACGTTAGCGAATGTTGTGGAAGGACACTGTTTCAATAGTATCTTCACTCCTTTGTCTGAGGATTTGCCGGAGCAGGTGATGGCCACCTTCCATCGTCTTGACATCCTCCTCCGCCGCGTCTTCCGGGTGATCTCCCACTTCCGGCAAGTCTACCACGTCATCGACGTGGTCCTCCACAACGACGTTGCACGTCTCTAAGAGGCTTGCCATCACTTGGACTGCTTAATCGAGGCGGTGGGCGACTGAGTCAACCATGCCGAGACCCCTCAAGCAAGGAAAGAGAGCCCATGGGCTCAATTCTTCTTGATTCAGCAGTCCGAGGGTCTTTGGGAGACACTCGAACGAGCGCGTCAGTGGGTGGACATATTTCGGGCTTTGTTCCACTACTACAGAAAAGGTCTTCACACACGGTTCAAAAACGTCATCACAGACGATTTCGTGAGCCGTCTGAGTTTATAGGTCAGTGATGACATGAGGTCATCACAGACGGTTTTTGAACTGTTTGTGATGCATATTATCACAGACAATTATTAACTCAGAAACCGTTTGTGATGGTTGACTATCACAGATAGTTTGTAGATGGAATCGTCTGTGATGGTTGACTGTCACAGACGGTTTGTAAATGGAACCGTTTGTGATGACTCTTCTCTGTAAGGTCTCAAGCAGTGGCTACTTGTGCCTTTAAAACCGGCTTCATACATACATACATACATACATACATACATACATATATATATATATATATATATATATATATATATATATATATATATACGACGATACGCGTACATATATGTACATATATATTGTTCTTAGTCTCCCAGCCACTTTCGGGGGGTCGTCCACGCAGCATGAGGAGGTAGAGACAATAACCAATGGACAACTTCAGCGAGACTGCAAGTTCAAAAAATATGGCTGTCAAATGAGCACGTGGACATCCAATTACCTGGATGTCGTTGATAGGTAATTGGACGTCGCTATGTTTAGAAAATGGCGTGGATGCGCAGGTGCTCCGACTGGGAAGTGCCATCATGTATCAGCAACCAACCATAGAAGTTGCCCATTGATTGTTGTTGCTTCCTCCTCATCCTCATGCGTGGATGACCCCTAAAGTGGTTGGGAGACTACTTAACAATATATACATATACATATATATATATATATATATATATATATATATATATATATATATATATGAAGTCGGTTTTAAAGGCACAAGTACCACCGCTTGGAGACTTTATAGAAAAGAGATCAGAATGGAATGGTAGGACGACACAGGACGAAGGGAGGAGAACTTGACCTAAGCATAAACATGGTTACACGCATAAAGGTGAAATGAATGGCGAGAGAGCAGTGAAGATCAGAGTAGTAGTAGTTTTTGACTCATTTGGTCTTGTTTTGGAATAGACTACACACTAATTAATAAATAATTTGCACGTTAATTGCAGCTGTACAAATTAGGCAAACCTTTACAAATCTGAAAAGTTAATTGCAGCCAAGCCCCATCCCATGTAAGCCTCAGTATCCATCAGAGAGCATTAACAATTGATAATTGATAAGCGATAAAAATTAACAAGTAGCCAAGTTCAAACTTCAAACATAGAGACTTAAATGCAAGGTTCAACCAAAAGCAAGGTGCCACTAGCCAACAACCCAACATAGGAGTGGTTCAAACTTAAGTTACATAATAAAATCAAATTCCAGTGGCAAGGCTAAATAAAAGACAGCATGAGACTCTTAGTATGTACTAAGTTACATGACTAAATAAAAGACAGCATAAGAACAAGCATCTGCATGGATCATTGTATTCATTTATATTTATGATTTCTCTACTTCTCTCTACATGTATGTATTACACATTTACACTTCTCTGCAATGATGCACTTCTCTTCATATATGTATGTATTACACATTTAGCATCTGGGCTCTGGCCAATGGCCATTACCATTAGCATCAACCAACAACCAGACAACATCAAGAAGACAAGAAGGGGACTTACGCGTTAGTGGGAGAGCTGGAGAGGTTAGAGGCGCGAGGGAGGTCCGAGGTGGCGCAGCGAGTCGGCGACGAGAGGGAGGAGGAGCTGGAGCTGTGGCATAGGGAGGAGGAGCGAGTGGCCGCGTGACAATGAGAGGAGGAGGAGCTTGATCCAATGCGGTGCAGGAAGAGGAGCTTGATCCGGAGGTGCGGGAGCTAGCGGCGAGAGGGAGGAGCTCGGTTCACATGAATACCAACAGCACAAACCAATAGGTGATATATCCGTCTTACCTCGACATCGCCGGTGGAGAGGTAGCCGGGGTCACGCACGCCGGGGGGAGGAGGAAGAGGGGGAAGGTAGCGTCACCGTAGTTGTGGCACGAGTGGTGGCGTCGAGTTCGGGGGCACTCGGGTGGGGAGGGGAACGGACGAGAGTAAGGGCGTTGGGGAGTGACGATGTGAGTTAGGGCGCATAACCTAGTGGGCTCTTACGTATAAAGACAGTGGGCTCTTACGTATAAAGACAGTGGGCTCTTACGTATAAAGACATATCACAGACGGTTCTATTATGGAACCGTTAGTGATTCTTATCACAAACGGTTTCATAATGGAACCATCCGTGATATGTCTTATATCACAAACGGTTCTATTATGGAACCGTCCGTGACATGAGATATATCACTTGACGGTTCATTATATTCTCATATGGAATCGCTCGTGATATGCTTATAGAACCGCCCGTGATATGGTTGTAGAACAAAATCTGTGATATGGTTGTTCTCAAGTTCTATGTTTTGAGCATATATATATATATATATATATATATATATATATATATATATATATATATATATATATATATATATATATATATATATATATATTCTCGTATACATTTACATGATATGAAGAAATTACATGTTTATATGTTAATTTTGTCATTGAAATATCTTTGAAAATTTGCTTTAACTATGATCGATACATATATCACATGATCGGATATAATAAATTTGTTAACCACTAAACCGTCAAGCTGTGATAAATAGTTAATTCAACATATAGTATAGTAACTTCACCTCCAAACTATATATTTTTTTCATTTTGGAATTTACATATGGCCAAACAGCGTGGTCAGTCGCTTGTTACAAAATTTTTAAAAAAGAGTAGAAACCTAAATAAACAAAGTTTTTCTAGTGGCGGAGGTAGGTTGCTATCTTCATCTTCAAAACTTCGTAGGCGGCGGCATCGGCATCAGACGGTTTGTGATCAGCGAACGAAGCCCGAAATGTGTCCACCCGCTGACGCACTCATTCGAGTGTCTCCCGGAGACCCTCGGACTGTTGAATCAAGAAGAATTGAGCCCATAGGCTCTATTCCCTTGCTTGAGGGGTCTCAGCATGGTCGACTCGGCTGCCCGCCACCTCGATTAAACAGTCCAAGTGACGGCAAGCCTCCTGGAGACGTGCAACGTCGTTGTGGAGGACCACGTCGATGACGCGGTAAACTCACCGGAAGTGGGAGATCACCCGGAAGACGCGGCGGAGGAGGATGTCAAGACGGCAGAAGGTGGCCATCATCTGCTCTGGCAAATCCTCGGATAGAGGAGTGAAGACACTATTGAAACAGTGTCTTTCCGCAGCATCCGCCAACGTATGGCGGGAGAGGCGCTCGTACAACATGGCCAGGTAGGCCAACAATGTCGGTGACAAGGAAACAGAGGGAGCCATTTCTGCTTTAGAAGTATATGTTGGGGTACGGGTAGGCTACGATAGCTACAAATTAAAATTTCTACCACTCAAACCAGGAAGCCAAGCAAGTAGATGATCACAGATCGTTACCACCAGACGCGCAGAGCAGCGGAAGAAGGGTTGGAGTAGCCTGGTCCAACGAAGAGCGCATTGATGTAGTGGTCATAGTCGATCGTCCAGAGTCGAGCACGTCGGTGCGGTGGTCGTGGTCGATCGTCTCCTCCAGCGACCTCTACAGTTCCTTGTGAAGAACGCGGATCGTCCTCAAGCACAACAGCGACCGCAGTAGCGCCTCTACGGTATCCACACGTTCAAGGAAGGAACAACCATACGTCGGTGTGCTAGCACCAAGTCGCATGGCAGAGCTCTCAGGGAGATGGCGGCTAGGGTTTCAATGGAACAACTCAACTCACAATTTTCGTGTGTCTTGTCTGTTATATTCACCCGTCACCTTCAATAGCCTCATGCATCTCCTTATATAGTGCTCGTGACGGATCCTATCCAAACACCTTTGACGAATCGTATCCGTACTGGTTTTGTTCCAACCTGTTAAGTGTGTGACCCGTTAGGTTCATGCATAATCGGTTGTGACTCGGAAACCCTTTCCAATCATGAGTCGTTAGTGGTTCCTAGCAGGACATAACGATTCCCGAATACACACAAATTATATCGGACGAACCTTAATGCAATATGATCTACGACCAAGTCCCCATCACTTACGACCAGCTCCTATCTCTATCGCATCGGTTCAGATTTGGTCACACGCACTACCATAACTCCTTACAACTAGGTTTCGACCACTTTATGATTACGTTCGACCGGTACCTACGACTAGCTCAGATCTCCATACGACCAAATTCAGAATCGATCGAATCCGTTTAATTTTATCGTATTCTCCTTTGCCTCACGATGTCCGGGTTGAACTCCAGGTGAGATATTGTGTCATCCATGGACTGTTCAATACTTTCTCGATCGAGTGTCGGATAACTTCATGTGATCGAACACTTCAACCACTAGTGGCATGGCCATGCACTTTCTTTATCCGACCACTTCGAGGGGCCCAGAGACATCTCTCCTGTTATGTTAGGAGGGGCAAATCCCATATCCGACCAGTCACATTCCTCTGCATGTTTCATAGCAAACCCGAAAGCTACCTTTATAACTACCAAGTTATGAGTAGCTATTGGCAACCCATAAGAGTGCTATTACACATGTAGGAAACCATGCTAATCTCAGGTCTAAGGATTATACATCATCATTGCTTGAGACCAACTAACGACACATAGAATCATAACAATCTCAACAGTGTCTTAAGGTGGGTCAATCCAACCCCATATTCTCTAACATGTGTCCACATTATTGATTCGGTATCCCTATACCTATGACCGGCGAAACACGGTCATCAATCAATACAATGTGCTGGACGATAGAGTCAATAGTGTTCCAACCATTGACATCCGACCAGAGATACATTTAGAATAAAATCATATAATTTAAGAGTTTCACCAACAAGTCACATACTTGTTAATCTTCATAACCAATGATTCATTCAAGGAACAGGATAACACATTATCCAATATTATGAACATAATGAAATACAATCATCTCTATGATTGCCTCTAGGGCATATTTCCAACAAGATAGAGTTATATATATATATATATATATATATATATATATATATATATATATATATATATATGTGTGTGTGGGGATAATCATCTTCGATGGTGGATGATCCGCTTTATAAAACAAGGAATAAATTCAATGGTGAGACGAAGAGACACATCGGGAGCCGAGCGGCATTGATGCAACGAAGAGACACGCGTGACGATTTAAGAAACTCATTGAGCCGGCAACATTATCTCGCATTTGTTATAATTAAAAACCGCTGCGTGAAGTTCATAATTATCACAGACGGTTCGTGTTTAGAACTGCTCAGGATACTTCGCAGACGGTTTTCAATTTGAACCGCCTCGTGAAGTCTCACATTATCACGACGCTTCTATTATGGAACCGCTCGTGATATATATAGGCATCACCACGAGCAACTTCATCGAGCCTGCAAGTTTATGAAGCATGGTTGCAAGGAGAGCGCATGGACATCCAATTACCTGGATGTCGTCGATAGGTAATTGGACTTGACAGCAAGGAATGGTTGGTTGATGATACATGAAGCCACTTCCAATTACCTGGATCTCCTAGCAACCATGCTTCTTGAACTTGTAGGCTCGATGAGTGTAACATCCCAATTTTCTGAGCTTTAAAAATCTTTTAAAGAGTTAGTAGGATAAAATTCACCATTTGGACTTTATTTGATTTTAATTCAAAAGCTTAATATGGACTTTGTACACCAAAACAATTTAATATGATTAAAGTCAACATGAACAATGGTCAAAACTATTTTATTTGGGTTCTTTGGGCTTAGATATATTTTCCAGATTTTTCTGAAATTTTTCCAACTTCAATTGCTATTTTCTAGTGCTTATTTGGATTTCTGGTATTTTCTTAAAAAAGAAAACTAATTTAAATCTCAGATCAACCCTTTGGGCCGAAACCCTCCAGCCCAATCCTCCCTTTCATGCAGGCCCATCCTTTTCTTCACTTGGCCCGCCACCGCCCATCTCCACATGAGCTCGCTTAGCCCATTTGGCTCAGATCCCGTTTGCTTTGCGTGTGCAAATGAAGTCACCCTAGCCAAGGCAAATACCTCCTTCCTTTTTTCCTTGTTGTTGATCGGTGGCCCCATGCCCCGTGCATCGCCTTCTACAAGGAGTTCTTCTCCGTGTCCGTGAGCTTCACGCAGCCGCAGTGCCTCTTGTGGACATCCCCGATCTGCGTGCCTATTTAAGCAGCACGACCGTGTCGTTCTCTTCGCACGAAGCTCCTCCCTTAAAACCCTAAATCGCCGCCACCGATTCGTTCTCCTCTCCACCAAATTTCGCCCTAGAAGCTCCGCGCCGCCGCAAGCTTCTTCGCTAGAATTCTTTGTCGTTCGTCGATCTTCGACCACCCGGAGCAGCTCTTGGTGATCCCCGTGTCCTCGCCAACTCGGTGCTCCCATCCATTATTGTTGGGCGCCCCTCCCTTGCCGTTTGCACCATCGCCCGCAAGCTTGCCGCCGCCAAGGCCTTCGCTGTCGCCGTCTCGTCGCTGTTGGAGCCGAGCCACCACCGTTAGGAGCATCCCCGTGCTTCCGGGGTTCCGTTTTGGTATCTCCCCGAGCCTCTCTTGTCTCCGGTCGCCCTCGCCACCAAGCTTCGTTGTCGCCGGCCATGGCCGTCGACCTTCTCTGCTTGTTTTGCTTCGAGCCAAATCAGCCGCCAGCTGGACCGCCACCTCACCTTTTGATCCCATGTGGCAGCCAAGTCATGTCTTGGTCAGCAGCCATGTGGCGTGTCTACACCCAAACCCAGATCCAATCTCCATGAACCTAGTCCACAAACACCCAACCACTTCCAAGTGGGACCCACCTGTCAGTAGAGTCCTGTTCGGCCAAATCATTTGATGACGTCAGCGCCACGTCATAAATCTGGATTTTTCAATTGGAAAATAATTCGGATAAATCCTTAAATCTAGTTTTAGGGTTTTCTTTTAGATTCAAACTTCCCAAGCTCATATCTTTTGTATCCGAACTCCGATTGAGCCCATTCAAATTTCTAAATTCAAGATCTACCTATCTGAGATTTTTATTTAATTTTTGGAGTTTGTTTTGCCTCTGTTTTTATTTATTTTTGTTTGTTTGTTCCGTTTGCGAGTAGACGTTGATACCTCGGGAGGTTTTGAAGAGCAAGGAGCATCTCAAGACCAAGATCAGTACCAAGACCTTTTCCAAGGCAAGTTATACCTTTGATCATATTGATCCCAGTTTTTAAAAATTATATTGATTCAAAGTATTGCATTTACTTTAATTATTTATTTCAATGCTTTTGGGATTAGTTAATGTCCAATCTGTTATGACCTCCTTGTCTAATTGTATGCCATAATCTTTTGTCACCCTAGTTTGGTTTATTTAGTTGGTGCTAGTGTATTACCAACGTGGGTTGGTTAGATGCGATTAGTTTGCTTAGCCATGCCACGAGTCATCATCTCATGTAGTTGCAAATATAAACTTGACTAAGTGACTATGGAACTATGTGATAGAAACTGTGTGCGCTATGTGCTATTACTCGTTGATGGCATATGTTGCACTTAACCAACAAGGTGGGAAAGGATTTAGACGAGGCAAGTGGATCGTGTGATATTTTGGTGGAGCTATGTGCGTGAGCTTAATAACTGTGTGCATAGGGATTTGTAGTTTATTTGGAAGTCTTGCCTTGGTCAATTAAGGACTTAACTTTGTGCGCCATTGAATCGAGCCTTTCGACAACCACATGCTCGATGGGGATGAGACCTAACTTAGTAAGTTATGGAGTCTTGACATTGATTACTCGGGTTGTAGGTTAGTCATGTCGGATTGGGTGGAGGTGTGTACTACCAAGAAGTCGATCACGGGCGGTTCGCCATGTCCTCGCCCAACGGTGTGCGCTCGTGGCGCTAAGCATACCGGAGTGTCAATGTCGAGATGAAGTTTCTGAACTGTTTTGTTACGGCTAGTACTAGCTATACTAGTTGTATCTTGTGGGTAAAGTGTACAACCTCTGCAGAGTGTTAATCAATCTATTCGAATAGCCGCGTCCGCGGTCATGGACAATGCTCGGTGATTTCACACGAGGGGTAGTTTTTCATGAAAACCTTGGGATGGGACTGCTGTGTGAGGTAACTTATGCAGCTTTGTGAATAACTTGATTAGGCTATGTGTCTTTGTGAACTAAAACTATCAAATTATTACTGTCTATTTGTTTTACTTATGCTTTCAATCTATTACTTGTATTTAAATCGCAAATGTTGCATTTCTGCCAAAGAACCACAGAAGCCATTCCTTTGGAATAAGCCTACATCTATAATTGCATTTCTGTGGTATGACTTGCGAGTACGGTGTGTACTCATGCTTGTTGTAAAACATGCAACAGAAGAGGAGGAGTCTTCGCCTGCTTTCGAGGAGGAGTTCATCGAAGGTGCTTGATCGTAGGGTCTTGATCCGGTCGGCCAGTTCGTGGTGAATTGATGGGATTCCGCTGAAGTTTCTTCGTTCCGCTGCTATTTTATTTCTTTGCTAGCCCTGCGTGGCTTAATAATTGTAAACTCGACCATAAGGTCAAAACAACTATTTGTTATCAAACTACTCGTTATGTTATTAATCGCTTTTGTGGATCGATATTCACCTGTGTTGATACTGTGTGTACTAGCGTGATCCTGGACTAGTGCATTATACACGAGGGTCCGTAATTGCATATTTTGGGTCCCGACAATGAGGTTGCCCGTGGCTGCTGTCTCATCCTCTTCACGACCCCGCGAAAGTGGCTGGGTACTACGAACAATATATATATATATATATATATATATATATATATATATGAAGCCGGTTTTAAAGGCACAAGCTGTAATAGCCCAAAATTCAAATTTCAGTTGAAAATTAAAACTTAATTATTTTTGTGGATTTTCTGAAATTTTAAAAGCTTTTCCCTATTTATTTTAAAGCCAAAATAAATTTATTTGCAAAATCTATTACCAATTTTAAGTTGAAATTATTTTATTTAAGTCCAAAATGCCTTTGGGAATTTCTATGAATTTTCTCATAATTTTTGGATTTTATTTACTATTTCCGAAAGCTATTTTGATTTAACAGAATTAAAGCAATTGCTAAATCAAATAAAATCTCCCAACAGTGCTTGGGCCAAAACTCCTCAGCCCAACCCATTCTCTCCCGCGCAAATGGCCCACTCGGCCAGTTTCACTCGTGCCCGCGCGTTTACATCTCCAATCCTTTCAGCCGTTGGATTGAATTTGAACAGTCCGATGTTGTTCGCACGATCGGACGTCCGAACGATTCAATCGGTGCGGACCATCCGATCTAAATCAAATGGCCCCAGACACCTCCGCTCCTTTTCCTTTCTGTGCTGTCACTGACAAGTGGGCCCATCGTCCACGTCGTCGTCTCCTTCCATCTTCGTTCTCGCCCGAATCGCAGCTCCGCCATTAACGGCCGCGTCGGAGCTTTCCAATTCCGATCAAATCCTCATCTAATCCCCGCGATCGCACACGCAGTTAAAACACCGCGTCACACCGCATCCATCTCGTCTTCGCCCCTTCCATCTCCGACCTCGAATCCCCGTAATTCCGCCGATGACTTAGCACGGCCACTGCTAAAGGCACAAACATCCACTGCTTGGAGGCTTTATAGAGAATATATATCACGAACGGTTTCATCTACAAACCGTCTATGATACATCAGCTATCACAGATGGTTTCATCTTCAAACTGTCTGTGATAGTCAATTATCACAGACGGTTCTGAGAGCTCAGGAATTATGTCAATATTGTTGAATCTATATATGTAATGATTTGTGGTATTTTTCTCACTGTGGAATGTATGGTTTATTTGATTGCCAAGTTTCCTATCAGCCCAGTTCAAAATTAAATGCAAAATCGTACATACAAAATCGATGCAAAATTGGTGTACACTCTGTTCGGGTAACTCCTGAGTGCCTTGTTTGAGATACACTCAGGAAATAGTATCTAGGTCTACAGACACCCGGGCAGTTTTCGTGACCCGTCAGGAAAGGATGGCCACGTGGCTATATTTCAGTGACAATTTCCCTATTTTTCAGAGTGTCAACACTCGGTAAAGTATTCCGTTACGTTGGATTAAGCCGTTGAGACAGCTTTTCTTCCGAGTGTTATATGTTTCCTAAGTATACATATTTGCACTTGAGAAAGTTATGTTTTCCGAGAGTTACACTCGGGAAACTATTTTTATCCGACTAAACGATCTGGGGTTTTTTTTTCCGACGATGGACCTTTGGGAATTAGTATCTCGAATGTTTTTTGAATTTTCCCGAGTGTTACAGACACTCGGGAAATTAACGGTTTATGGTAGTGTCTCAAACGGGAGCATTACCCTTTATTATATACTTGAAGCTAAAGTTCTGTTCCTCACTACCGAGCCATCCTCACTTTGTTTATTTTTGAACACCTAACAGATTCCTATCATATTATGACCACTAGGAGGCTCTACTAGGTTCCAGACCTTATTCATCTAAAAGTTCTCTAACTCCTCATATATGGCATTGACCTAGCTATAATCAGATAATGCCACTACTACAGAAAAGGTCTTTACAGACGGTTCAAAAATGTTATCACAGACAGTTTCGTGAGCCGTCTAAGTTTATGGGTCAGTGATGACATCAGGTCATCACAGCACGTTTGCCAACCGCTCGATGATGCACACTATCACGCAGCGATTATTAATTCGTAACCGCTCGTGATAGTTGACTATGACTGACGGTTTATAGATAAAACCATCTGTGATAGTTTACGCTTTCACGCATTTATTTATATATAAAACCGTATGTGATAGTACATATTACTGACGGTTGGTATTTGGAACCATCTGTGATAGCTTACGCTTCACGCATTTATTTATATATAAAACCGCTCAGTGATAGTACATATCATGCAGCGGCTGGTATTTGGAACCATCTGTGATAGCCTCTTCTCTACAAGATCTCCATATGCTTTTGTTTTTAAACCGGCTTTATATATATATATATATATATATATATATATATATATATATAGTTCATAGTTCCTTGTTAGTTAACTCGATTCTGAATTGAGCTAGCTCACTGCTTGGCCGCTCATCCTAAACGCTAGGATGAACGCCCAAGGAGCGAGTGAGCTAGTCAATTGTGTCTCGAAGTTAGCTAACAAAGGCTACTTAACTATGTATGTGTGTGTGTGTGTGTGTGTGTATATATATATATATATATATATATATATATATATATATAAGAGAGAGAGAGAGACACACACACACACATACATACATATATGAAGTCAGTTTTAAAGGCAAAAGCAGCCACTTCTTAGAGATTTTGTAGAGAAGAGATCAAGAATAGAGAAGAGGTGAGGCGGGCTCGGGGAGGAGGCGGCCATTATTTGGAAAACTCTCACAAGGATTGAGACAAAACTCTCATGGATAATACTTGAATACAAGTCCAGTGAAACATATAAAATCTGTTGAAACAAATAATTAAGACTCAGACAATTACAATCACATCTCGCTCAAGTATTTTAATACCGAGCATCAAATTTCTTCATACTAAATAAGAAGACCACAAACTTCTGTAAAAAGAACATGAATGGTAATAAGATAACAATATATGGTAAGTTAACGATATCATGTTAGGATGTAAAAAAGAGTTTTCCTTAATGGTTAACTCTCTATCTATAAAGCAGATAAGAGCAGCAATCTGTAGAAACTCACCTCTATCCATGTAGAAGTTCGTTTACATTCATATGTGCAAACTATGTGCAAGGATTTTGATTTCATAGATTCATAAGCTTTCATTCTAAAATTATTCATATACAGTTCATCCTATTGTCCGTGGAGATTCATTTCATATCTACTCAGTGAACACAACTAGTAACATTTGCGGTTTTCATGTCAAGCAGATAAGAGCAGCAACCTGTAGAAACTCACCAATATCCATGAAACACTTACATGCATGGTGTTATTTATCTTAAGAATAGATGGTGATTAGACTTACTATTAACAGACAACCATTTGTTAAGATCCTTTCCAGGAAGCAACCAAATTGCCTTCCTTGGATTGCCACTTCTTAAGGTTGCATCAATGTGTTTTTTCAGCAGCACACCTTGCATCATACGTATTGAAAACAAAAAATATCTTTAGGAACATACCAGCAGTCACACCCAAACACAACCCCATTCCCCACCTCCAGATCCATCCAGCCAGCCAGCAGTCACAGAGGGCAAGAGAGCAAGACAACAAGGCCAAGGGTGTCCAAACCGACCATCAACCGACAAGCTAGCTAGGTAGCCCATATTGCAACTTGGTTCACATGAATACCAACAGCACAAACCAATAGATCTGTCTTACCTCAATCGACATCGCTGGTGTCGGTGGTGAGGTAGCCGAGGCTGAGGTCGGTGGAGCTAGAGGTAACCGGGGGAGGTCGGTGAGGTAGTCGGGGTCGCGCACGCCGGGGGGAGGAGGAAGAGGGGAAGGCACGCATCATCACCGTAGTTGTGGCACAACGGTGACACTACACAAGACACTCTTATCGTACGAGTGTCTTGTGTAGTGAACTGTGGTGTCACAACCGTCGGTGACGGGAAGAATGGCGGCGTCGGCGACGGGGTCACTCGGGTAGGGAGGGGAACGGACGAGAGTAAGACGAGTGATGAGTTAGAGCGCAAACCCTAGTGGGCTCCTACTAATAAAGAGACTTATCACAACCGGTTCTATTATGGAACCGTTAGTGATACTTATCACAGACAGCTCCACAATGGAATCGTCCGTGATATGGTCTCATATCACAAACGGTTCCACAATGGAACCGTCCGTGATATGGTGTCGTATCATAGACGGTTCATTATCAAAACCGTCTGTGAAGTAACAGATGGTTGTTTGTTGAAAACCATATGTGATATTTTGAAATATCACAGACGGTTATTGTTAAGAACCGTTTGTGATACTTCAAAGAAAGTTTTCATAATGAACCGTCTGTGATATTACCTCTTCATAGACAATTTTTAGCGCAGCCGGTAACACCGACGGTCGCAAAACCAAAACCGTCTGTGATTGCATGTAATACAGACTGTTTTGGTCGTGATGAGGCGTCTAGTATTAGCCGTTTTGTAGTAGTATGCATGTGATATATCGCGGGGCTCAAAGGAAGCAACAAATGCATAATGAGAATAGAGACTCAGATCGTGATACCTAGAGCGAGTGACTCGCACATGAAGATGACCAATCATCTGATCCAGAGGATGACACATCTGAATTTGAAGTGGAGTGCCTAGGGGAGATAACACCTCTTTGACATCCGCAGGTACTGATGATGATGAAGATGCAGCAGGAGCCTCAACTGAAGGTGAAGTAGTGGAAGTAGGTTCTTCAACTGGATCAGGAACAGTAGTAGCAGCAGGCGGGAGACAATCATTAGCTTCGTCATCATCTTCCTCCATAAAAATGCTCTCTGTCGCCTGTGAGTCACTTGAAATGTCTGATCTAGCTCTAGGGCTAGTCTCATCAAAGGTGACATTGAATGTCTCATGGATAACGTTAGTCTCAACATTAAGAACCCAAAAACCCCCTCGAATATGCAGGATAACTCAAAAAATAAACCATCAGAAGTCATTGACTCAAATTTATCTAGGTTTCCTATCTTGAGAATAAAACACTTGGCTCCAAAAACTCGAAATGAGAAATAGAGGGTTTTCTACCAAATCGAAGCTCATAAGATGTCTTGCCCAAAGAGAGTCTCAAGAAGACGTGGTTGGCAATATAACAAGCTGTAGCAATAGCTTCAGCCCAAAACCTTCTTGGTGTGCTATACTCATCTAACATCGTCCTGGCCATCTCGACCAAGGTCATGTTCTTCCTTTCCACACACCATTTTGTTGAGGAATGTGTGGAGAGGAGTACTAATGCTCAATACCACACTCAACATAGAAAGAGGAAAATGAGGCGTTCTTGAACTCTGTGCTATTGTCACCGCGGATCGCTTTGAAGGCACCAGGGAGTTCCGAAGCCAAGTGAAGAACAAGATCATGAAAATGATCAAAAGCTTCATCCTTCGAAACAAGAAAGAACACCTAAGAATATCTCGAGAAATCATCGACTATGACAAGGATGTACCATTTGCCACCAGCTAACTGAACCATAGCAAGACCAACAGTGTTTATGTGAAGAAATTGTCCTGGTTCATCAGTCAAGACCATAGTCAATGACGGCTGTGAGGCGGCAACTTGCTTGCCATAGCTGTAGGGCACACATATAGCATCCTTGATGGCTTTGAGTTTGGACAATCCTCTCATGAGACCAAGGACGGTAATTCAAGTCAGATGATCAAAATCAATGTGCCCAAAACGCCGGTGCCAAAGCCAAAACTTAGAAGAAGAAGCAATCAGACATTTGAGAGAACCAGCTAACGACTTAGTAAAATCAGCTCCAAAGATCCTACCAACCCTAGAAATCCTAAAGACAAGCTCACCAATTAGATCAAGCACACGACATGCATTGTTCTTAAACCTAGTCTCATGGCCATCATCAAGAAGCTGTGAGACAGAGAGCAAGTTGTACCTTAGCTTGCCCACAAGGGCGACGTCCTTCAGGATGAACTTGTCATTCACCCTCACCGATCTCGTTCCTTCGATCCGCCCTTGATTATCATCTCCAAAGGTGATGAAGTTATCACCCATCACTCGCGTGAAGGAGAAGAACCATCTTGAGTCTCCGGTCATGTGGCGTGAATACCGGGAGTCGACGAGCCAAGTGTTCCTCCCTTTCCCACGGTGATCCTGAAAATCCAAGAACAGAAGATGGATGTGTCTCAATACTAGGGTTAGTTAAACAAGAATTTGGAAGCCAGTACTGAGACAGAATTAATTTTGTCCTTAAGCTTGGCATACTTAACTCTAACTGCTTCTAGCATGTCATTCATTTCTCGTTCACATTCTAAACAGAAAGAGCAACCTCTAGACCCAGCCTTACCATGAGCTACCATCTTACTAGACTCTAAGTATTTTTCACACAGAGTTGACTTGAAGTCAATTAACTCAATCCTAACATTTTCTAGTTGGTGCAAGACAATGTCATGAGTATTTTGCAATTTAGCATGTCCAACAAGTAAAGAATGGCAAGAAGCACATTCATCAACCTCAAGATCCTTAGCATTTGCAAGTTCAAGGGTAAGACTATGTACTTGCAACTCTAAGTCCTTAGCCCTAGCCATGATCAACTCTAACATCTTATCTTGACTCATAGTTTGCTCATACATGCTATCACATTGTATAGAAAGGACTTCACAGGAAGAAGGTACCTCATCGGTGTTGTCGTCGTCATGGACGGAGTAGGCCATAAAACACATGCCGGTGAAGTCCTTGACCTTGCCATTTCCCTTGTCCTTCTCTCGAGAGATCTCCTCCTCCTTGTCCTCCTCGCTACCAGAGGCCACGTCGCTCAGGGAGTGATCTCCAAAAGCGGTAAGGACCTGGTGAGCGTCCTTCATAAGCTTGGCGGCATCGAACTTCGCCTTGCTCCCTTGAGGCTTACTCTAGGCGGGCTTCCCCTCCTTATGGTTTCCCTTCCCCTTGAGCTTGGGGTTGTTTCCCCGAATGTTATAAAGCTCACCGCAATCACATCAAGTCACCGGACCTCTACTCTTCTTGTTCCTCACATTGTTGTAGGTCCATGTGAACTTTTTGGCTAGAAGGGCTAACTCATGCTCAGGGATGGACTCAAGTTCCTCTTCATTGATTGCACAAAGACATGCGAGAGAGAAACCCGAAGAATCGGAAAGGCCATCAAGAGATCTCTTGAGAGGGTTAGTTACCAATGTTATGTTCTCCTTCTTAGGATGATCAACCCTCTTGATCTCATGAGTCTTGAGCTTGCTATAAATGAACTCCAAGATGAGATCAGAGAGATTGACATTCTCTTCAATGACAGTAGCCTTTATCTCCCACTCCTTGGTGTTGATTGCAGCCAAGAGGTGGGTAACATTCTTAGACTGAGAATACTCGATGTCGACCGCTCTCAACTGATAGAGCACCTTGTTGAAGCGAGTGAATACATCATCGATGCTCTCTCTAGGACGCATCTCGAACTTGTTGTATTCTCGCTTGAAGACTGTTTGACGTACTTGCTTGATTTGGGACGAACCCTCATGGTAGGTCTCAAGGGTGTACCAAATCTTGTATGTGGTCTTAAGGTGGCGACATCTTGTCACATACATCTACCAAGCCTAGCATATAGGAGGTTCTTTGCCTTGTGGTTGTTAGCCAAGAGGACCGCAGAAGCCGGCGTAGCAACCTCGTGCAAGATGAGCGGAGCTCGAACAATCTCCCATATGGCTTAACCTTCGCTCTGAAGGTAGATACAAAAACAATTCTTTCAATAGGCATAGTCAAGCCTATCAAAGACAAGCGGCTTGGTGGAGTACTTCTCCATCGTCAAGTTTAGTGACCAGTTAAGATTAAGAGTGAACTAACCGGACTCTGATACCACTTGTTGGACCGAAACGAAGACTAGAAGGGGTGAATAGGTGTACTACCTCTTATTCACCTTGATTAGATTCAACTCAATTCGTACTCTAACAGCTATGAAATCTATGAAGATCAAAGAATTAGCACAATGGAAGTCTTATATTAAATCCAATCGAAACCCTGAAGCACAACAACAAAAAACACTGGAATCTCAAATCAAAGTGAGTTGGGCGGTCAGACCTCTCAGGATGGGCAGTCTGACCGATGGCCTGGCGGTCTGACCTGTCATTAGGGGCTATCTGATCTCCAGCATGATGAATAGTAAAATTAGCAGCATGATGAATAGTAAAATTAGCACAAATTCAAAATCACAAATCGACTCAACTTTTGATCCCGTGATCCAAATCCCCTCAAATTTCAACCATAGCTCATTAAGAAGGTCAGGAACCTATTCCAATCGACGATCAGAAAGATCAAGGCCAAGTTTCTATGAATTTCCTAGATGAGAGAATGAGGGCACAAGAACTGAGGAAAATCAAACTTTGATCATAAAACTTACTCGTGGGTAAAAGATGATCAAGATGATCCTAGATGCATTCCCACATATCACAACAAGCAAGATCACGGTAAGAAACGAAAGGAAAACCAAAGGATCACAAAAATCCCAAAAGTCACCAAAGAGAGAGCAAGAACAAGAAGAGACTCGTCTTGTAGCAATCTTGCTTGGATTGATTTGAGATAGATGTTGATTTACAACCACTCCACCATGGAGGACAAAAGCTCAACACTTGAACACACAATTAATTCATCTCTCACACACTACTATAGAGTGGATCATCACAGACGGCTCCAAACTGTCATTACAGACGGTTTTTTAACCGTCTGAATTTATGTGTCTATGATAAAAGGCTGTTATCATAGACGGTTTTTGAGCTGTCTGTGATAAGTCACAACACAGACGGTTTTTTATTGAAACCGTCTGTGAAGGCCTACTATCACAGATGGTTTCCACCAACAACTGTCTGTAATATGTAGGATATCACAGATGGTTCTATTTACAAACTGTCTGTGATTGGAGACATATCACAGACGGTTAGTAAAAATAACCGTCTGTGATTGCATACATAACGTAGATGGTTGTTGGTGGAAACCGTCTGTGATAGTAGGCCTTCACAGATGGTTTATACGAAAAACTGTCTGTGATAGTTCGTTATACCTAGCTAATTTTTTTTTTCTGATTCTCGGCTAGCCTCCGGAATTGCTAGTCATGCCCTCTGAAAACAAGCAAGCAGAAAACAGATAAATCACAGATAAATCAATTGTTGACAACTCAAAGTGATCATTTACAACTCAAAATCAATTACAAAAGAATATGTTCAAGTATTGTCGCTAGAGTTACAATTGAATTACAAGTACTCAAAGTGAATTACAGTTGAATCAATTGTTTGAAGGTCATTCAGCAGTGTCGACGGAGTGAAAATCTCTGCTGGCGTTAATGATCTCCATCTTGGTGAAGCTACAGAGCATCCCTCGAACCTCCGAGAGTTCGGTCATAACTAATGCATCTAAATTAGTATCAGGCCCTGTCTCTAGTAGGAGTAAAGTTGTAAGCATATATATTTAAATTTATAATTAGGAAATAATTATTGCGATATTGAGAAACCTCTGGATCATTCATCTTAGCACTGATGATTTGCTGCATATGACGACAAACGTAGAATGCACATAGGTGATCTTATTTTTGTGGGTGGCACTGCAAAAATAAAATTACATATATAAGTATCGTCAGTTCGAGACGTATTATTATGAAGTGTGACATATGATTATTGTGTTATAGCGCGTACCAAAAACGCGTCCTGTGATGAAGTTTGGCGCTCGATTCCTTGTGTGTCCCTCCCTCAGCAACATAGTCGCTAAACGACCTACGTGATTCCAAAAATGTATCCTTTACCATTTCAAATGAAGGAAGACTACAATAGAGTTATGTATGGAGGAAATGAGCATACCTGTCGAGTATTCCTTGCAGAAGGGTGAAGTCGTGGTTTTTGTTGAGTAGGGAATCTAGGTATATTATCCTGTTCCTCTTTGGTATAATGACTAAAAGGACCCAGCGGAACCTACTCATGTATGTATTTATAGTCATTAAACCTAAGTTCGTGTTGCATTGAGGAGGACTGACTCCCAAAATAACAACGGCAGCTTGCGATTGGTTGAGGAGTTGATTCATTTGATCCTGCAATCTTGTTATCTGTCCTTAAAATTTTGTAGTAAGCTTCTGTACCAACCATTCCTCGCGCTCGGCCTTGGATCTCTTCCTACTCCGATACATCTCGGAGTCGTCTAGGAATCTCTCCCTCCAAGGTACATAAACCCCAAGGCCTCGCATGCGACCCGGATGCTTCTTGTTTCCCAGGGCTGTATATAGTATATCCTTCTCCCTAACTACTTCGAAAGAGCATTGGGAAGATTCGGTAGTCAATGCGTGCTGCAAGAGGCCATCATGTTATTTTAGACACTATGAACACTACTACAAAAAGGCTAATATTGGACGCCTCATCACAGACGGTTGATCAAAACCGTCTATATTAAATACAATCACAAACGGTTTTGGTTTAGCGACCGTCTGTGTTACTGGCTGCGCTAAAAACTGTCTATGAAGAAGGAATATCATAGACGATTCGTGTTGAAAACCGTCAGTGAAGTATCACAGACGGTTCTGAACAAGAACCATCTGTGAGCATCACAGACGGTTCTTGTTCGGAACCGTCTGTGATACTTCACAGACGGTTTTCAATGTGAACCGTCTGTGACTTCCTGTCCTCATCACAGACAGTTTGTATTAAAAACCGTCTGTGATAAGTATTTCTAATTTTACCATAGCTTGAAACCACTCTGATTTTACCATGCCTTGAAATCGCAATCCTTTGTCGCGCCCCTACTTGTCACAAACGGTTCATATTAAGAACCGTCTGTGATATGTCGTCACAGACGATTTTTTGTATGAAACCGTCTGTGATTTGCAGTGCGGGAGTTCGAAAAATTTTGAACGCGTGCGCGGGAGGCAAAATGTTTTGGCATTGTCCTTATATATTATAGCCACCTCAGCCTTATCTTCCGTTAGTCTCTCCCTCTCCCCTCCCCACACCGAGCTCCGGTGACCACTCTCGATTCCCCATCATGGTTCGGCGAGGAGACACAGCCGACAATGACGAGGAGGAGGGATGCGGAGGAGCTCCTTGTCTGCTGCAGGAGGTAGACTGCCGGAAGGTATGTGTATATCCCCAAAACATACATAATTTGTTGGTTGTTTGTTGTAAAGAAAATTATCTTAATTTTGTGTTACCTAAGGTCGGAGCGCCGCCGGAGGTTTTCAGTCGTCTCTCCTTGCCGACGAGCTTGAGTCGAACTCGACGACATGCAAGAACATCTTGTGATATATTGGTGAGGTACAGAGAGGGGCTCACAAGACCAATCCAAGAAGCCGATGAGTTCTTCGGGAGCTTGGAGGCATAGATGGTTTATAGCTAGTTTAACTTTGTAACTTTATTCTTTTTTCCCATTCGGAGGGGACATTGTGAAACCTTTTGGTTTCCCTTTCTTATAATGTGTTTGCCTTCAGAATTTTAATTTGATTTTAATTGTCTTGCTAGAGGTTGCATATGGAAACTACTATCCAGCAATTGATTGGTTTGGCTCAAAATTTGATTTTTTTTTTCGTAATTGAAAAAACTATCACAGACGGTTCTTATTCAGAACTGTCAGTGATAGATTTTTCACAAACGGTTCAAAAACCGTCAGTGATGACCTCATATCATCACTGACCCATAAACTCAGACGGCTCACGAAACTGTCTGTGATGACGTTTTTGAACCGTCTGTGAAGGCCTTTTTTGTAGTAGTGGAAGTTATGGACTTATTAACAACTAGGTAGTTCGATATATTTACCAAACATTGGGACACTTCCTCGTCTGCCGAATTTGTGAAAGAAATGCTGCTCAAAGACGTGGTTGATGCTCTCGCTCTTAACCAGCTTTGGGTGTGCTCGCCTGTGATCCCAGCAAATAGCTCGGTTGCGTTCTCATCCCCCGCCATCCATTGTGTGGTTTTACACGCGTACCCAGTGGTGTCGAGTTTGTGGGGGTGAGTATTTTGTGCCTAGAGAGCCTTGTGCGCCGCACTTTGCTCCTGAAATTCGGTTGTCATCTTCATCCACACAAAGGCGTCCCATATGTCCTGCGACAATAATTTGTACTTCGTGAACGGCGTTCAACCCGTGTTCACGTACTTCATGACAAGAGTGCTCGTGAATGTCTTCCACGCGTGTCCCATCGCGAGCAACGCCTGCCGTTCCACGTGTGCCTGGTCTGCTTCTGTGATAGTGAACAAGCTTGAAATATCAGTCCACAGCTAGCCTCTCTCTACATCCGTCTGAGACTTCCAGCTTGGTGTGGTGATGGGGACCCGTTCCCTTCCAAGTATCCCATAGATGATCCAGAATTTTGCCATTGCTTTCTTGGGACTCAGAGGGACCCTAGAGGTACTGACCTCCGTGATGGTCATTCGGCCCGCAGGCAATTTTGATATTCCTCTGTCGTCTCACTTACGTACCACTTTCCTCGGAGATCCAGATGCATTCGGTGACGTCAATGACGGCAGCGAAGACGGTGCAGACGCCATCTCGCTTAATTGCTATCTATATGAATTACATACGCAATGAACTAAAATTTTAGAATTCAAAGTTTAAATAAAATGGATTGCAAGTTGATATCCACTAGGTATTTTCGAAGATAATTTCCCTTGCAAGCATATTTTATATAAAAAAACTAGAATTTACCCAACCAATGAACTAAAATTGCCTTGTAAACAGATCAACTATATAAACAAATAGAAGTTACCAAACCAATGAACTAAAAACATAATATCTCGCACAAAGAATAATATGCTCAATACTGTGAGGACCCCCGGGTTATCTCCTTAAGACCAAGACTAAGCATGGTCTTATGGACATAACTCTGGGCCTCAAGTAAATGAATTCCAACTTAGCTCCATCTAAGCGAGAGGCTTAACTGAAAACTAGAGCCCCGACGATCATGCACGCTGCTCCTCTGCGAGCACTACATGATTGTCGATTCTCTAGCAGGCCAAGCACTACACTTAGTGAGTTAAATGTGAAGCCATGGATAGCGAGCATGAAATCATATTAGCTCCCAAGATCAGCGACCAATTTTGCTCATACTCTCATGCAACGTTGATCACATCCATACAACAATCATACATTAATAGTTGAAAAGACACACATCATAATAGTTTAAGTCTACAGCTATTATAGGTGGCCGACCAGCCAAATTCAAATAAGAGTATAAAGTAGCGGCGGAAACAAGTAAATAAACCAAAAGTCCAGTAATGGTATGCCCATATCCCATCGGCAACCGATTGGGAGTTAAATGATAGCACTACTCGTCAGCGTCGCCTAAATCGGCACTAACGAGCTCATCGGGCTCATAACCTTCCTCACCTAAAATTGCAGCAACCGGGTTGAGTACAAAGGTACTCGCAAATCTTACACAAATAAAAATTAGTTATGCTAGAGGTTGTTCCAAAGGATGGCTCATATTGGCTTAGTTTTGCAAAAGAGACGCAACAATTTACAACCTACACATACTAGTTTTTCAAGTGCCATTTTGAAATCAGATTTGAAGTAGAAGTAAATCATGTGATAGAGTAATAACTTGAATAAGAAATGAATCAAACAAATGACAAAGTGGCAGCCCACTTTGATATAACAAAATGCATGAACATCCCATCCACACTGAATACCGAGATTAACCACCATTTAATTTTCAAAGTCTAACAATAGTAACTCCCGAAATCAAGCGGTTGTCCATAACCGTGGACATGGCTATTTGAATAGATTTATCTCTGCAGAGGTGTACTACTTTACCCACACGACTCGACTAGCCCGTAAGCCTCTGGATGCCTCCGAATAATAATAACACACTTCCTTAGGTATGCCGGCCGGGGAGAATCGAGATACAGTTGTTTTAGCAAGAAGATCCTATTGAGCTAAGTCCCCTTATGAGTGGTTCCCATACCCGCCTGCGACATATAGCGCTTGCTGCTGGCTCACAAGTTGTATTGGAAATAACGATGCAAGGAAAATGATAATTGGTGCTAGCTTGCACACTATAGAAAATTGGACCGGCTCCTAAGAACAAATGATCAACACAAATGCCCTTACACCACCATGAGACTTAACGCAATAAAACATTCCCCCTACTTAACCGTACAGTACCCATATACCACGTGTGATCGCATGAGTTTTACTCGAACCAACGACGTTACCAAAGTTCGGTCCTTGTTGGTCCAGACAAGTCAATCACTTACCCAATCTTGTGCACGAAGGCACCCTCACTAGCAAACAGTTGTCCAGACCCAAAATATCTTTTAAAATGACAAAATTTAACTTAATAAACAGATACAAGGATCTGAAACAAAATGAAGATAAGTAATTGAGTGTTTCCCATAATTATCGAGTTATTCCCGACAATCAAACCACCATTTCTAGACTTGCATGACTAAGCAAACCCGAAAAATATATTCCAATCAATCTAACTTAAGCATGTGATACTAGAATATTTCAAGGATAACCTCAATGAATAGGAGACAACTAATCTACACATCACAAAAATAGCGACATTATCAAAATAGCATGCAAGCAATTATCATTGCACTAACTTAACAAAAATGGGATCAAATATGATGCAAAAGAAAGTTCAAATGATGCTTGCCTTGCTGGTAGTCTAATTGCTCTCCCTCAGTAGCGTACAAGTCAATATCGATAGGCTCGGAATCTATATAAGTACAACATCGAATAAACATCGAGAAATACCTCAAAATTCAAAATACTAAAAAATGCATGATTTTTCTAAAGTAGCTAAGTCATGATTTTAGATGAATTTAGGTGAAATAATTATTCCATTTGGATTTAGTATGTGAGAGTTATAGCAATTTGAATTTCAGATTTCCAGAAAATCCAATTTGATACTATTCTCCTAACTTAATTATTTGGAAAAAATTTGTAGAACAGTAGTGGGACAAATGATTATATGGATAGATAGGGAATATTATTACAAGACCAAAATAGTTGAGTTTACCCCATTTTGAGTTTTTATGCATTAGTTATGAATTTTCTAAGTTATCAACTTTTTCTTTTGTAAAAATAATGGAGTTAATGGATCAATTTCCAAAATAATATTTTCTGCTACAAAGACAGGGTTGAGACCAATTTTAATATAAAGTTCACTAAGAATGAAAATTATCAAAATTGGTTTCACTGTTTTTGGAGTTAAAATTAATTAGTTAAGCATTTTAGAAGTTATCCATATTTTTCAGTAGGCAAATTAATGGATTTCGGAGTTTATAAAATAATTACTACTTTTTACACCGGGGCTATCCTAGTTGCGGTCACTGACCAGCGGGCCCAGTGAATAGTGTGTTTTCCATTTTAACTCAGATTTTAAATACCGAACTGACATGTGGGGCCCGTCCGTCAGTGACTCTATTCTGCGGACTTGGTCTACCGGTGCACGCGCACGGTGCACGTGGTTTAAGGCCTTGGGCCCATAGGGAAGCCACTCTACATTTCGGTTTAATCCCGCTGTTTTCTGTGTGCGGGCCCACGTGTAAGTGACGGTTTTTATTCGTTAAGACAGCTCTTAAAGCTAATTAATGCCCTTAACCATTAACGACCTTGCTGTAGTACGTGCCCGCGTCCGACAACGAGTTCGCTTGATTGCTCGGCGGCTCGTAGGCGCTATGCGCCGCGGCGAAGCCGACCAAGGGCTAGGACAGCTGCGCAATAGGGTTGTGCACCTCCTGGAGGTGTCGGGGGTGATTAAGATGGACTGTGTCGGCGGCTAGCCGGAGAAGGGCAGAGCTAAAGCTACGGACATGATGCATGCAACAATGTGAAGCTCCACAGCGACATACAAGCGAGTGCCTGAGGGTCTAGGGACTAAATGGGAGTTACCTGAGCAGAGAAGGGTGCTCGGGGAGCTTGAGTCGGGTCAAGCACTGATCGGTCTTGGGAGAAGAAGATGGCGGCGACACGGCTTCGCGAGGAGAGATGTCCCTGAGCAAAACCAAAAGGAGTGAGTGGTCGGAGCAGTTCAAGGATCCTATGAGGATGCTATGGAACCAAAGAATTGAAGAACGGCTTACCGAAACAAGTGGGAGATGAAAGGGCGTGTTGTTCGGCCGAAATGGTTCAATCTTCAATTCACCACGAATCTGTCGTGCATGGCCAAAATTAGTTTAGGGGTTTTGCTCAGTAGGTCAAAGCACATAGGGTGACACGCTAAAGAGAGGATAACACTCACCGGAGATGATGTTCGCACGGAGGCAGCCCTTGGTGCGCGCTCTGGAGACAGCGAGAGCACGAGGTTGGTCCGTGAGCTATAAGCAAAAGTAGGAGCTGGGATTAGGAAAAATGGAAATGGCAATGAACCTAGAAAAGGGAGGATCCATTGATGAGGAGATTACCTGAGAGATGGCCTCAGGCAAGCTTCCTCCTCCTCAACACCGAGAGGAGAAGTGAGCTGAAGTGGGGGGGGGGCAAGGAGGGGGTATTATGCCCGGGAAGATGACGGAGTGGAGGCGGCGTGAAGTAGAGAACGCTCTGGAGTGGCCAACGGATGCATTGGATTGGCGGCGTGCCTGGAGCCGTTCTGTGCTCGTCGGAGCGTCGTGGTTGCGTGGAGCTCAGCTCCTGCGCGCGCCTACTAGAGGTGGAAGACAGGTCTAACCAGTGGGCCCGCTTCATCAGCGAAACGCACAAGCGCGTGAGAGCCCGAGTAAGTGGGTCAGTGCGAGTCGTTGGATCTGGACTGGATGGTTTAGATCAAAAGGAATGTTCGACCGTTCCGAAGGGTTGCGAGATCTGGGCCGTTGAATTCCAATCGGACAGCCCGTGCACGATGCAGCTAGGGGGTTGGGCTGAGTCACTTCGCCGAGTCAGACTCGAGTCGGTCCAACAGTGTTTGAATTGAGTTTAGGGTTTGACTGAGAATTAATTTGTTTTCTCAACTTTGACTAGGGTCTTAAAATTAGAAATAAATTTTCCAAAAATGTGAAATAAATCACAGGGGTTCCTGGGAAGGTCTAGTGTCCATAAAAATTATTAAACCTCACTGTTTATGTTATATATTGTGCAGTTTAAATTCAAACTTAAAATGTGACATTGAATTGTGTTTGAATTTTTTGAGGGCTGAAACAAATCCCAAAAATTTGGGAAAATTATATTAATTCATGATAATTAATATAGTATTTGAATAAATTATTTCTAGAGTAACTTCAGTAGCATTTGGTTCAGTTTTTCTTTTGGAGTTCAAATTAAAGTGTATGTTTAATAATTGTTTTTGAGATTTTCCAAGTGCAATACTTAGAGAAAAAGTTTCAAAATATGATGCATGCTAATGAGATGCATAGTAATCCTCTTAATTAATTTGGGGATGTGACAAATACAATCATTATGTATATAATCATCATGTATACAAAAGAAATCAGCATAAAGCTAAGATTTAAAAGATTAATGATTGCTCTCAGACGGCTAGATGCACAAGACAAAATCTTGGCCATCACAGCACATATGTCAATGATTTGAGTGCATTTATAATTGCTCTCAAAAGTAGAGTTACCAAAGAATTTAATCTCTGCCTCCTCAAAACTTAGTATATACTCTTCATTAAATGATCATGACAAAAGTTTCAATTCTTGTGCTCTAAACAAACTTTACCAAACTATCAATGTAACCCAACTGATAAACACCACAAAAAGAACTTCTAGTTTAAACAGTAGATCAAAAGTTCACAAATTGAACTCTACACAACTAACAGAAAAATGATCACTCTTTGTATCAACTAATCATAAATACACAAGATCAGAAGACTAGTTGCACAAGACATAACCTTGGACATCATAGCCTTTTAGTCTATACTCTTCACTAACCAGACTTCACAAATACACAAGGTCAGGAAGGCTAGTTCCACAAGACACAAAAGGTTCAAACTTATACTTTCTGTTAGCAATAGATCACCAAAGAAACTCATAAACCATTATTGTTGTTTACAAAAGACCATAAAAATGATCACAGAATTCATTACTTCAATCTATAAGCCAACAGATTACTAATGAACTCACAGAAAACATAGATTTCTGCATTAAGCCATTCGGTTAACAAAAGAACCAGCAGCACAACTATTCAGAATGGTTAGATTGAGTATTACAGAAAGAACAGAATAAACAAAGACAATATGACAGTAGCAAGCAAACCTTTAGAGCTCAAAAACTGAAATAGAGATCCTATTAATTTCAGTATTAGACTAATATCATCATTGAGAAGTTTAACCGAGCCCACAAAACCCACTTTACTATATCTCTCGATGCATGAATCAAATCAAATACATAATTTGAAGCCAATTCACACACACACACACACACACACACACACACACACACACACACACACACACACACACACACACACACACACATATATATATATATATATATATATATATATATATATATATATGTATGTATGTATGTATGTATGTATGTATGTATGTATGTATGTATGTATGTATAACCAAAGTGAACCAATACTCAAATTAGCCAATGTAATGTTGAATGACTCCTAGAGCATAAGATTCATAGAATCGAAGTTCATCTTAAAAGCCTTTTGACCAACAATAGAGAAATCAAATAACTGATTAATTGCTAATCAATTCACTGAACATAATGATTTAGAGTACTTGACTACAGCCGAAAATAACAAAATGAATCAACTTGTACCAAATGACAACAGTAAGCTACTCAAATATAGAGCTCAAAACTGAACTAGCTATTTAAACAATTTTAGTATAAGACATTATCCATATTGAGCAATTCAATTGGACCCATCAATTTCACTTTGCAATTTCTCCCAATACTAGAGATATACAATCACTTGTACAACACAAATATATGCAAAGTAAATCACTTCTGTAAAACAGAGACAACTTATAGAGTGATGGCAATCGAAGCCAACAAGAAAAACCGACGTGGAGGAGGAGGCCTAGCGGTGTGGTTCCGGCGTGGAGGAGGAGGCCGAGCAGCGTGGCTCCGGTGTGGAGGAGGTCGAGCGGCGTGGGTAGTAGAACGGGCGAGTGACGAGAATAAGGGCGCAAACCCTAGCGGCTCAAACGGGAAGGGGGTAGAGGCTCCAGGGGTAGGGGTGTTTGTCAGGACGGCTGGGTATATAATAGCTTCATATCACAAACGGTTCTTATTAAGAACCGTCTGTGACGTTTGCACTATCATAAACGGTTATTTTTTAGAACCATCTGTGATAATTCACAGACGGTTTTCAACAATAACCATCTATGACGTATGTGATTATCACAGACAGTTATTCTTAAGAACCGTCTGTGAATTATCACAGACGGTTCTATTTACAAACCGTCTGTGATAATTAAGTATCACAGACGGTTCTAGCCATCGCTACATATCACAGACGGTTCTTATTAACAACTGTCTGTGATAATTATAACATAGACGGTTCCAAAAAAACCGTCTATGATAAGGCATCTAGTATAGCCTGTTTTGTAGTAGTGACAAACCCTAGCCTCAACTACTCCAAAATCCCCAAATCACAAAAAAAAAATTCTCTTGGAAGAGCTTGGGAACTCTACATCTAGACATTCCCTTTTATAGTGGAGGCTAGGCTGAGAGAGAAGTTCCTAACGGGCACCCGTTAAGACCACACACAAACGGGTCTACACTCACACACGCTTCTCAAAGCAGATGATGAATTGGGCTTCCCAAATCCATTTCTTCATGATCTTTATCTCCACTTGACTTAAACCGCCTCTCCTTGTGCCGTCTTGCGTCACGGTTTAGCCAAAAGTCACCAAGGCGGTATTTTGGTGAAGTTACCAAAATACCCTTCTCGATTCTTCTCCAAAGACCGAGTCCTATCTTCATGAAGCAATCCCATACTTTGCCACGTGTAGGTTGATCAATGACTCTCTTCATGCCGCAAGTCTCTCCTACCCGGCTCCCACAGAAACCACTATAGCACTTGCACGGACCCCCTCACCGCTTGATGCAACCTGTCGCACCGAACTTCTCGTTCGGTCATCCTTGTCCATTTTGCACCACGCTTGAGTTCACTAGCCTCACCCGACATCCTCGATCATTCTGGACCTCAACTCTCCAAGCCTAGTCGCAATCATTGTCGTCGTTGACCACCAAGCCTCCTGCACAACAATAGACCAAGAAATCAATTCTGCAAACAAGTTCTTCGCAACTTGACCAGCGTTAGTCTAAACATGTATCATACAACACATATGCATTGAAAACCATAAAATTGACCTAACCTATGAACACCACCACCTTACTGGCTAGCGAACAGTGCAGAAGCCAATGAACAGACCACCCTTGGTGGGTGCAGGTTGCCTACTACGATCGATCTAACCGCCAAAGATGGGACTTAGCCTCCTCGAAATCAAACCTCTCTAGAAATTTAAAATGAGTAGAACTTTTAGCTTGAAGCTCCAAAAATTATGAGACCAAGTGTAGAAGAATCCCCTCTCTTGTATACACCCTTTATTTGTAGCTTGTTGAAACTATCGTCACTTTCCCAAAAAAAAGGTTGTCGCATCGCAGTGGTTAAAACTACAATCGTTCCAAATCCTGCTTCTGTTCTTCCCATCTCTTCAGGTAGTTTCAAGTCTCAACTGCCTCTTATTCCAGTCCACGCTAAATCAAAGTTTTGTGGTTCGTGCGCATGCGCATCTGAATCTTTTCCCAACATGAATTTCAAGCATACCATTGTGTAAGGTTAGACAAAATAGATAACTAATGCTCTTCTTCCAGCTACATTGCATCGGTTCTTGTTATTTTCAAAGAAAATACACAATATGCCACTGGATAACTGCATGATTCATAATATGTCACTTCTTGAGAGGCTGACACGTGGGTTCAGGGCCCATATGTTAGTGATTCACGAGTGATATATTGTAAAGATCTAAAGTTATCCAGTGGCATATCACTTGTCAGCGCCGTGAGGACGACGAGGACGTGCAGGTCCTAAACGATGGGCATCTAATGAGGATTAAAATATCTAAATATTACTTTAATATTTAATTAAAGACCGTATGTCCTTCGTGGTCGTAACCCCTAAGACTAATGACCCCCGGTTGTGAGGATTCCAAAGGTTACTTTATGGGTACCCTGGTCGGAGAGGTCCGGTACCTGCTACCCAACCAGGTAACTGCTCGCAAGAGCTTTGAACTGGTACTTTGACCTGATTTCAAGTATATTCCTCTCGTGTGATGAATGGAGCACATGTCTAATCTACTCCAAACCGCACGATGTTTATAGCCCTAAGCCACTGACAATAACCATCATATGGTTATTGTCGCACTCACATCAATTGCTAGTCTGTTGACCTACCAACTGCCACCGTTCCTTTGACCAGACACGACACTTCTAGAGGGCACCTCTTCCAGTGATAATTGCCACCACTTCATCAATTATTTAAAGAAGAAGACAACCAAAGGACAAGACATCTGAAGTGAGCAAGATCTAGACGCGATCTACAGCCGCAATAGCATAATATTCCTTACACCAAGTGTAATTAGGGCTAGTCCACTGCCTAGTTGAAGGCACCCCTTGTAAAGGATCCAGTTCATTGAAATAAAGAGCAATCCCATTCTCTCCTAAGAACTCTTTGCCATTTTCCTCTATTTATTTCATAAGATCGGTGACTCGATCATCGACAGCTAGCGTCGTCTGTGGGGAAGAAGGCGTTGAGTTCTTGAAGATTACTTCGCTCAAGCATTCGTCCTTCACTCTCTTTGCTCCATCGTCTCTCATACAAACATGGCAGGGACTTGGCATGAGGAAAACTGATTCGACCTAGCGGACTACTCCAACCTCGAGATGGACACATGCATCCGCGCCATAGAAGAAAACATGATGTCGTCATCATCCTCCTTCGTCGGCTCGCTATTCGCTGAGATTAGCGAAATCGACTAGATGGATGAGGATTCGCCGCCACCATCTGTGGCACTCCTAGAGGAACCGGTCGTTCCGACCAGTTCAAAACGTCCGAACGCCTTTACAAGCCCGGTCGATTCGACCGGCAATACTGGTGATAGAAGACTAACGATGCAATCAGAGAGTCCATGTACTCTCGATATTGTCATAGGTGACCAGTATTCGCCAGCGGCTCCTACATATTTCGGGGGGGGGGGCTAACCGACATCTTATGAGGGTGTCAATGAAGTTATCACCGATCGTAGGTCAAGTGGGCATCGTCAAATTCAGCATACAGTCGGTAACCAACTGGATCAGGCTGAGTCCACCACAAAGCCCACCGGAGGTGGTAATCTCCGACCGCTCCCTATCATGGAGGCTCCTTGCGGAAGCAACAGAAGGCTCTCCCTTAGTTACGACGGGAGCTTGTCGGGGGATAGCTGTTGGTGCCATGAGGTTAACGCAATCTAAGATACCAATCAAGATATCGTGCACAATCCTCCACGGCTTAGCACGCTACCACTTGTTGGTGGAAATGGTACAGGCGCTCAAGCACCACCTGCCGGAGGTGAACGAATTGATGGATGTCGATCAGTTAATTTGCCTGCTCCTACCTCACAGCGTGCGATAGGTCAGACAGAGCAAGACGGAAGCTTGAAAGGACATTCGACTCATCGAATGCCCACTGCTAGTCAGAATACTCTATGACCTTCAGTAACACTTCAAAACCTGCAACGATTTCATGACATTCTGAATAACACAGATTCTACTTTAGCAGGAACTCCAGGCTATGTTCAACTTGCAGGGAAGGTGTCAAAGATCCTCCAACAAACTATGCAACGTACAGAAATGTACCAGGAGCAAAGGAACTCACAAAGTCACATGATGACTTCTTCCCAGCGCTCCTCCATCAGTAGGGGGCAACATGGTCGGATGAAGAACCGATCGATACCAAGACCCCCTCGTAAATTCTGACCAAAGAATCACGAGGGAAGACGGCTCTTCCCAGTAGCTACTCCTCCTCCTCGTCAAGAGGAACGACCACTTGGTTCTAATGATGTTCGACATCTTTTAATCCAGACAGGTGGTCAGAGGCGTTATACTAACGTCCACGATCAGATTGGTACGCTGGATATTAGGTATGCAAATATAAGGAATCGGTCCCCGACCGACTATAATCCGATTCCTTTTCAAAGAAGGCACCACGACTCCATTACCGGCTGTCGAGCATTCTCGGCAGGCCTCCAAGCTGTTCGTTGGCCGGACAGGTTTCAACCAGCCAACATAGAGAAGTTCAATGGGACTCAGAACCCATTAGAATTTCTTCAAATCTATACTACTGCCATCAAAACTGCTAGTGGTAACGACAACGTGATGGCAAACTACTTGCCCACAGTTCTTGAAGTATCTGCCCGGTGATGGTTGCTTAACCTACCGATTGGATCTATCTACACTTAGGAGCAGCTATGCGATACTCTGATCGCCAGCTTTCAAGGGATGTATGACCGCCTCGGAAAGGAGGATGATCTTCACCGGATTAGGCAAAAAACTAATGAAACTCTTCGACAATACATCAAGAGGTTTAGCCAGATTCGAAACTCTATCCCCGAGGTCACGGAGTCTTCTGTTATCTAGGCTATTAAAGCAGGGCTGAGGAATCGACGGTTTATAGAGGATATTGGAATGAATCCTACACGAACGACCGTTGAACTTTTCGACATAGTTGACAAATATACAGCCGATAGCGAACCGGTTGAATGGTGCGAAGCTATTGATCGAAAAGATAAAATCCCTCAACCTGGCTTGGAGAAACAAGAGAAGAACAGCAAGAAGTCTCTCAAGGGTAAGAAGAATCGCAAGTCCAACAACAAGGAAGTCCTTGCGGTTCCAGAAAAATTTACCAAGGGCAAGAAAGACTTTTTCGGTCGAAACAAGCCTAAGGCTCCAACCGACAACTACAAGAAGAATAAGAAGTGGTGTCCACTTCACTAGGCGACAGGGCATGACCTGCGCACCTGCCGAGTCTAGGAAAAGAAGGTGGAGGATTACTAATCAGGTAAAGGTCTCTTCCCCTCCGTAACAGAACTTAGAGAACCAAGCTCCAAAAAGGACAAAGATGGTGACAAAGAAATGGAGTACTAGGAGCCTTAGCATACTGTGGATATGATCTTCGGTGGATCTTCCTCGTACGAATCAAGGCACCATTTGAAGGCCGTGGAGCGGGAGGTGAACCTTGTCGAGTCTCCAATCACCGTCAAGCCGTCCAAGTGGTCGGAAACAGTTATCTCCTTTAGCAAAGAAGACTGGCCCATCCCGTCAACTCAACCAGGTAGGTTCCCTATAGTTGTGAGCCTACAATTAATAATTGCAAGGTTAATCGAGTCTTGATAGATGGAGGTAGCACTTTAAATATTTTATTTACGGGAGTATTGGAAGAAATGCGAATTTCAGGTTGAAGGTAAAACCTGTGAAATATGCCTTCCATGGCATAGTTCCTGGTTTCGCCGCTAAACTGATAGGGCAACTATCCCTACTGGTTACGTTTGGAAGACCTAATAACTTTCGAACAGAGAAGATTCCATTTGATATGGTGGATTTTGAAACCGCATACAATGGAATCCTTGGTCATCTAGCATTAGCAAAATTTCTGATAGCTACACATTACGGTTATCAGAGTTTAAAGTTGCCAGGACCAAAAGGAGTCATCACGGTTCGAGGTGATTGAAAAATGGCATATGCATGTGATCAGAAATCCTTATAACTGGTCAATGAACTTCCGACCAGGGAAACTAATTCGCCTACCATGCAGGTCAAGCACTCGAGGCCAAAGATGGCGCCGAAGCCTTCCGACCAGACTAAGGAGGTACCACTCGACAAAGGCGCACCTCCGAAAAGTGTCAGAACATCGTCTAGGTTAGGAAATGCTAACGCATCTACCCAAAAGTTACTGGTCGGGGTAGGACTCAACCCTAAATAGGAAGAGTCGTTCGTCTCCTTTCTCCGAGCAAACCTAGATGTATTCGCCTGGTAGGCATCCGACATGCCCAGAGTCCCCAGAGAGGTGATCGAGCACATGCTAGCTCTCCAGCCTGATAAGAAATCGGTCAAGCAGAAGCTAAGGCGCTTCATACCTGATCGGAAGGAGGCAACCCAGTCAGAGATCAACAAGATTGTTGAGGTTGAATTCATTTGTGAAGTCAACCACCCAGAGTGGCTCGCCAATCCTGTAATGGTTAGAAAAATCAATGGGAAATGGTGAATGTGTATTGACTTCACATATCTTAATAAAACATCCGAAGGATGACTTCCCTCTTTCACACATTGATTAACTGGTAGACTCTACTTCTGGGTGTGAGTTGTTAAGTTTTTTAGATGCATATTCAGGGTACCACTAGATCAATATGAGTAAAGATGATGAAGAGAAAACTTTCTTCATCACTCCATATGGCACTTACTGCTATGTTAAGATGTCATTTGGCCTCAAGAATGCTGGTGCAACTTTTCAGAGGTTAATGCAAAAAAACCTTTAATCCTTAGATAGGTCAAAATCTGGAAGCCTACGCTGACGACTTGGTTGTGAAAAGCATCAATGCTAGCAACCACATTTCTGACCTACACGAAACCTTCAATAATTTAAGAAGGCACAACATTAAGTTAAATCCAGAGAAATGTGTGTTCGGAGTATCTTCTGGAAAGCTTTTTGGATTCCTAGTTTTGGCTAGAGGAATTGAAGCTAACCCGGTAAAAATGTCGGTCATCGACCAGATGCGCCATCCGACCACAAAGAAAGAAGTCCAAAAACTAATCGACTGCATGGCAGTGCTAAGTCATTTCATAGCACGGTTAGGGAAAAAAAGGATTACGTTTCTTCAAGCTTCTTTGAAAACATGGAAGTTTCAAATGGATTAAAGAGGCAAATGATACCTTTGAAGATCTTAAGAAGTACCTTCGAGTGCCCCGATCTTAGTATCTCCAAGATCGAGAGAAACATTGTTGATATATGTGGCTGTAGCACGACAAGCGGACAGTGTTGTACTAGTCGTTGAGCGTGACAACATCCAACGACCAGTATACTGTGCAAGCAAAGTCTTACATAGACCAAAGGAACGATACCCATAGGTACAAAAGTTGCTATGTGGTCTCCTTATGGCTTCAAGGAAACTAAGGCATTACTTTTAAGCCCACAGAGTGGTCGTACCTACTGGATATCCCCTTGGTCAAGTTCTCAAAAATAGGGAATCATCAAGACGAATAGCAAACTGGGTGGTCGAGCTTGGGGCATTCGACCTCTATTTCATCTCACGAACAACAATCTAGTCCCAGGTTTTAGCAGAATTCATTATTGAATGGACGAACCCTGAACCCACCCAAGTGTCTGAGTACAAACACCACGATGAGTGTACAATGTACTTTGACGGTTCCTTGATGCTTAAGGGCTCGGGGGCTGGAGTTGTCTTGATATTTTCTACTAGAGAACACATTAAATACACCATTCAATTAAACTTTTCTGCTACAAATAATGTGACAGAATACGAAGGATTACTGATAGAACTGCGAGCAGGCAAAGCGCTCAGGATTCGTAGATTACTAGTAAAACACGATTCTCAACTAGTAGTGAATCAAGTCGAGAAAAAGTATTAATGCTCAAGTACCAAGATGTCATCTTATTTGGCGGAAGTACGGAAACTCGAAAAGCACTTCTTCGGTTTTCAGATCCAACATATTTCTAGAAAGGAAAACTTTCTAACAGACCATTTGGCGTGGATGGCCTCCACAAGGTCACCCGTCCCGCTCGAAGTTTTTCTCGAGAAACTCGATTCACCCTCGGTGGCTGAGCCTTTCGAGGACTTAGATGCTCCTCTAGAGGTCGTGCAAATCAACCTAGTAGCAATTGGATGACGTCGATCTACAATTATCTTGAGCATGTCATTATTCCTAAAGATGATGTAGAGGCTAATAGTATAGTTCGTAAAGCAAAATCATACACTCTGATCGAAAGTATCCTTTATAAATGGGGATCTCACGGAGTGTTGATGAAATGCATATCTCAAACGGATGGCATTAAGTTGCTATCTGGTATTCATGGAGGAGTCTGTGGAGCACATCATTCATATAGAACACTGGTCGGTAAAGCCTTCAAGTAAGGATACTACTGGCCAACTACCCTTCATGATGCAAAAGAGTTCACGACGAAATGCGTACAATGTGAATTTCATAGTCGATAAGTGCAACAACCAGTACAAGCTTTGCAAACAATTCCTCTTTCTTGGCCTTTCGCAACTTGGGGACTATACATTTTGGGACCTTTCCCAAGAGCACCCGGGGGCTTTAAATTCCTCTTTGTAATGATTGATACATTCATAAAATGGATAGAAAACAACAACTGAGGCTGCCAAGAGGTTCCTGACAAAAAACGTGACCACGATTTGGCATACCCAGTCGTATAATCACATATAACAGTACCCAGTTCTCTAGCGAAAAATTTCAGGAATTCTGCAAAGATCTAGGTATCAAGAAACATTTCGCTTCTGTCGCTCATCCGCAGAGCAACGGAGCAGTAGAGCGAGCTAATGGTATAATAATGCAATGAGTGAAACGCCGAGTGTTCGACCAGTTAACAAAACGGTCAGGAGCTTGGGTTCAAGAACTCCCATCTGTATTATGGGCTGTTCGAACCACGACCGGTTGTGCGACTGGTGAAATGCCATTTTTTTTGCATTACGGTGCTCAAGCCATGCTTCCTCCGGAATTGAAAATTGGCTCTGCTCGAACTAATTGGTTCAATAAAAACGATCAGATAGAACGAAGACTCAACGACATCAATTTTCTTGAAGAACGACGTAACCAAGCCCTTATACGATCGGCAGTTTACCAGCAAGCCATGAGAAGGTATCACAATCGTAAGGTGCAACCTCACAGCCTAGCTGTAGGTGATCTGGTTCTCAGAAAAATTCAGAGTCAAGCAAATCGCAACGAACTTTCTCCCAGATGGGAAGGTCCATACACTGTGGTCGAAGTCACTAGACCTGGTTCGGTACGACTAGCTATGTCAGACGGGCGTGTTTTGTCAAATTCTTGGAACATTGATCAATTGCATAAGTTCTTTGTATAAATATATTTTAAATTCTGTCAATTTCAATAAAGATTCATTCTTTCTTCTTTCTTCGATGAGTGATATTGTTTATACGTCTGTTATCTGTAATCTGGTCAAATAGTATTGTTGTTTAACTAGTCGGAAAAGATCCAATTCTCTCCGAAATCCTACCAAAAGGATATGTTTTACTTTTTTTTGGCCTTGACATAATCGTCACAAGCCATAAGGGTCCTAGTCGTGACCATCACAGCTATGGTTCTCGTGCACAACCATACACACTTTTCTTAAAGAAGCAAACAAGTAAAGGAGCATAACACAAATAACTTGATATAATTACTTGCATGCTTAAGAATTCAAAGACTAACTTTCTTCATTTCAACATTCTGTTCTACTCTTGTTTGGCTACTGGTTGAGATATGGAAAGCCTTCTAGTCGAAATCTCCCCTCTCTGCATGTGGTACTGCCCACTGGAAGGAGTTTCCTAGCGACAGTCCTTTTTTTACAATCTTCGCTACCAGTCGAAACTTGAGAATGAACACGTTTCACGAAGTGTCTATCATGTCCTCAGTTCTTAGCAACCTTTATGACTGGTTTGTATCATTTGTATAAATAAGACCACTTATTGTTTTTTCATATATCTTAGCATAATTTTTGTTCATTAGTACGAGTCTTATAACATCTTTCGACCACGAAATGTACTATACAGTATTTTTGATTATGGGAATAGATATAAAGCTAGTCGAAATCATACACTAGTTCCGACCAACTTGATTTCCTAGTGTTAATTAGATATTTTTTTATAACATAGTCAGCACATACTTTGTACTATGGTTATAGCTTCTACTCTGTTTCTTGGTCTACTGCTTCTTTAGTAAGTTCTTCTACTAATACAAGTAGTTGGGGGCTAGGAAATATATGAGTATTTAGCAAAATGAAAAGATGAACAAGACTTTACTGATGATAAAAGGTAAGTTTTTAACATTTATGATTTTAATATTACAGCCATCTACTTCTCAGGACCACCAAACTGGTCGCTGTGAGACGGAGATCTAACCTTCATTTTCTCTACAACCTTGTTTCCGAGAGGCATTACTTCCTCGAATAACTTAGTCGCTTCTTCACCTGAATAGTTGAAGTCTTCTTCAATAGCTTGGAAGTAAATTGAGGGGTCAAAAGCTTTTAGCTTTGCCAAAGCAAGGCTGACTTCATTAGCAATGGCGTCTTTCATGATCTGGGCATGGTTCTTCTGAGTAGTCTTGAGCAGACCTTGGAGATCTTTGAGTTGTTAGCCAAGGTAGTTTACCATCTCCACCGGATCTCTTAACATGGGCAGGCTTGTTCCAGATCCCATGTCAAAGAGCATCTTTTTGAGAGCCTTGACCTTCTCCTCAAGACTCAGCCCGAGCTTTGCCCCCTTATTGTGCTCAAATTCAAGAGTTTTTTCTGCTCTTTTTAATGCTTGAGTTTGCTCTGCACAAGTAAACCAAAGGATAAATACATATAATTAGAACATATAGTACACTGGTCAAGTCTACGACTAGTTAGATTGAATTTTCTTCTCGGAAGTTTTGATATCTTCCTTGTGCCTGGTCATCAAGTATTCGATCGACCGGTCCTTAGCTTGGAAGTCTTTTTCAAGCCTAGCTATTATGGCTTCCTTAGCCATAACCCTTTTTTTTATTTTCTCCAAATCTATCAAATATGATAAAGGGAGAAGTAAATCAACAGAAGGGGAACAAGATAACAAAGAAAGAGAAGAGAAATAAAAAAGAAGGTACTTACTTTCTAATTCAGAGTTTTCTTTTCCAAGAGTTTTATGCGCGAGGTCAATCCTCTGACCACAACGAAATTCTCCACCATATGCTACAAAAATAGTGAACTTATTGAAGTTTTTCTAATAAACTTAAAGAAAAGGCTATGAAAGTTGTCATAGGTGTTTACCTGGATCGCCACGTCATTGTATTCGACGAAAATAGCATCCGGACTTGTCTCTGCTTGACGATCCGATATTTTTCTCCAAGCCTTGTCGACATCCTCATCGTTGAAGATCCGAGGGCAATTAGGGGACTTCTTCAACAGTGAAGAAATGCTTTCTGGAACAGTCTCAGCAGAGGTCGGAGTCAGCTGAGACTCTTCTTGGACCTTTACAGGTAGGGTCGGAGAAACCATAGGTTCCTGAGCAGGCGCTGCTGCCGCCAACTTCTCGGGGACTGGCTCGACCACCCTTTCCTCAGGAGTTTTCCCTTGAGGGGTGCTCTGATCGAAGACGACCGGAACACTAGAGGACCTATGAAGACAGAAGAAAGAAGAATCAAGATTTTGGAGAACCAGAAATATCAAAGGTATATACTTACGTAAGTTTCTTTCATGTATACATACTTGGTCGTTTTTCTGGTCTTGATCTTGAAACGCCCTGGAGCAAAGCCTGTAGCGCTCGCCTTTCTCTTCTTTTCAACCGATTTTACTGGTTCCACACTGGTAAGGCTGGTTAGAACCCCCACATCCTTTGACCGGGGAATGGAAGAAATATCTTCGATCAATTGGTCGAGGGTAAGATTCCAGACCACCTGGTCGAAGATGGTGTCTTCGTTAACCTCCGGAACAATTGCTTCGGTGGCAACTGCCTGGTCATGCCGACCACTCCGGGGCTTACGACCTCCACAACTTTTGGCTGCGGGTTCTTCTTTTCCACCTGAATTATGAGTTAAATTCAATTAGGTGACGAAATTTACCATCTCGAATATATACTCCTTTTTCAATGCTCTTTTTACCTCCAGGAGACCATCATCCTATGTGGTCGTCGAGCAGAAATCAGTCAGAGCAATAATTTGTAAAGAGTCCCCAACGGACTCTTTCATCCTTAACCTGACCGCCTGCATATTAGAGCAAAGTAAAATACTGATCGGAGAATATATACACGATGAAGAAAAAGTGGTTATTTACCTTTAGTCTCTTTAGTCTCTCTTCTTTAGAGACAACAGCCAAAATACCACAGAATGCAGCCTTGACATCAGGCTCCCCGGTGTAGATCATTCTGATCCGCTCTCTGATTTCATCAGGGGAAAGGGCTTTAAAAGAATAAAGATATTCCAAGGTTATAAAATAATCAACTAAATAAACCATACTGGTCGGGATTTTTCAGGACTTACCTGCCCTAGAATCTTTGGTCGCCTCGTCATGACCAATGTACCAGATCATGGAACTCGATCGGAGTTTCAAGGGACTTATTCGGTGCATGGAGAAATCCCTCACCATGTGCCAAGAAGTCAAGCCCTCGGCTCTGAGGTCTTTGATGGCTTCAATCCATCTTCTGACCTTTCCCTTCTTCTCCGCGGTGGACCTCCACTTTAAATTCTCGCTCGCTACTTTGCCGGCGAAGTAGAGGCCGTCATCCTTTGTGACTGACATATAAAACAAGCCCTTCTTCCATGACGACCACAAAGACTTTGAGTACACATAGATGTACTCGTCAACACTCCCATCGTGGAGACGCAGTGAGCACTCCCTAGGTCCGGCCGTCGACTTCCCCGACCTCGCCATCTTGTAAAAATACCTGAAGACCTTCAGATTTGGTCGGATCCCCACGTACGCCTCGCAGAGGTAGATAAAGATACTAATGTTGGCAATTGAGTTGGGGGCAGGTTCACCAATTCAACTCCATAATATTCAAGAACCTTGGAGAGAAATTTGTGTGCTAACAACTTGAATCCACACTCAATATAGGCGAGAAAGACAGTGATTTCTTCATCTTCGCCGCTCGGGAAATACTCTTTGGCTGCTATTCTCCAAGAGATCAGATTCTTGTCAGGGAGCATTCTAGCCTTCTCCAAAGCCTCAAACTTCTTCCTGCTCAGATCGAAAACCGTCCATTTTGTAATTGAGTCTGACATAGTTGGATCTTGGGCGAGAGGACGAAAAGAGGTCGAAGAGGTTTTTTGGCGAAAGACTAAGAGGAGGTCGGAGGAGATTTCTTGCAAAAAGATGAAAGGAGATTGAAGGAAAACCTCAGAGCATAAAAGCCCTAAAGCTGTACGCAATGGGGATTTTATAGCCACGCAAGCATTAACTGCAATCGGGAGTTACCCAAAGTCCAACAGACAGAAAACATGTTCGTTTTCCCAGATGGTTCCTCAACTTTAAAGTGAATACAGAACACCTCGTTTGTTATATTATTAAATGAGGGCCTGCCCGATACGGCTTCGTCGGAGAAGAGTTCACATTCATTTAAAGATCTGAAGTTATCTAGTGGCATATCACTTGTCAGCGCCGTGAGGACGACGAGGATGTGCAAGTCCTAAACGATGGGCATCTGATGAGGATTAAAATATTTAAATATTACTTTAATATTTAATTAAAGACCACATGTCCTTCGTGGTCGTAACCCCTAAGGCTAACGACCCCTGGTCGTGAGGATTCCAAAAGTTACTTTATGGGTACCCTAGTCGGAGAGGTCCTGTACCTGCTACCCGACCAGGTAACTGCTTGCAGGAGCTTTGAACTGACACTTGGACCTGATTTCAAGTATATTCCTCCCATGTGATGAACGGAGCACATGTCTAATCTACTCCAAACTGCACGACGTTTATATCCCTAAGCCACTGACAATAACCACCATATGGTTATTGTCCCACTGACATCAACTGCTAGTCAGTTGACCTACTACCAACTACCAGACCAGACACGGCACTTCCAGAGGGCATCTCTTCCAGTGATAACTGCCACCACTTTGTCAGTTATTTAAAGAAGCAGATAACCGGAGGACAAGATATCTGAAGCAAGCAAGATCTAGACGCGATCTACAGTCGTAATAGCATAATATTCCTTACACCAAGTGTAATTAGAGCTAGTTCACTGCCTAGTCGAAGACACCCCTTGTAAAGGATCCAATTCATTGTAATAAAGAGCAATCTCATTCTCTCCTAAGAACTTTTTGTCATTTTTCTCTATTTATTTCATAAGATCGGCGACTCGATCGTCGATAACATCATATCTGCATGAGTATCACCATGGCCATGGGCATATCAGGAGCCAGGGGTAGAGCCAGACTTGGACTGCATTTCGGCCTGGACTAGCTCCTTTCTTTGGTTGAGCCTACTGTATTCTACTCTTTTTTTCATATATAATTTCTCAATAGACTTTAGATCCTAAGCGCTTAACTGAAACCTGAGTTGACTTAGATCTGGATCCGCCCTGCGCATATCTGCATGAGTATCACCGACTCTAATTACTCTTCTGAGCAGAATTTAGAGCAGATACATGGACCTGCCCCATGTACTGATGATGTACCTGCCATCACATCTTGCTTAGGGGATCATGTGAAAGAGATTTATTTTATTTTAATCATTATTTTAATTTTATTTTAAAGTTAGCCCCTCGTGAACTTTATTTCCAATTCTGACCCCTTTGGTCACGCCACCTCCCATGGCGTGAGAAAAGAACACTGTCACGCCACCTAGGGCGGCGTGGCCAAAGCTGCCACGCAAGCCCTCGGTCGCGTGCCATGCCAACGTGGAGCTTGCGTGGCATGTGTGGTGTGACAAGTCTCCCTTGTCACGCCTTTGTATTTGGCGTGACAGAGTCCGATGCGGAGGAGACGTTCGGACCGTCCGATTCCAATCGGACGGTCCAAACAGGCGGAGACGTTCGGACGGTCCGAACGTTACCCTTTGTCACGACATTACTAACGGCGTGATAGTAGTGCTGTATCACGCCAGCCATATTGGCGTGACAGGGGCTACTTCCAGTTTGTTTGTAAATTATGACAGTTATTCTATTTGGATTTATAGATTTGGAACCTGTGGTAAGATGATAACAAAGGGACTTCCTTTTGTAAGATAAAAAACAATTGAAGATACAGTGATGCATAACACCATGTACATGTAACATTTAACAATCCACAACTTGAAAATGGATACCTCTGAACGTAACCAAATATAACACCATCCTTTTAACTGGGAGTAAATACATATGTGGACCGGTAATCTTTTTGTGCTCTGAAAACCTTTGACACTTCACAATATTTCTAGGGCGTGTCCCAGAAGTGATACATAATGCATCCTGAAAAAAAATGACTAATATGTGGATTGTGTGGTATAACATGAGGCACAATTATGAAAGATGCGTAGACATCCTAGTGTAATGATAGGTGGTGCTCTTCATAAATTTGTGGTCGTAGACCAAACTGTAAACTTCCTGAACTCGTTTTTTTCATGTTGTTGGATGTCTTACTACGCGAATAATTGAATGCGAAAAGACGACAAGATTTAAAGTTGCGAATTAAAATAGACTTCATAATAAAGCTTGGAATAACATGGCGCACAGGGTTTGGTTACGTGCATAAGAAAAAAACATCATGCACGACGCAACAAACTGAAGCTACTCCTACGATACATATGCACCTTTTTTGAATAAAAATAAATTAAACCTTTTGGGAACTAGCACGGAATAGTCCGACCTACTACGTGGACCAGGGCCATTTTCCCTTCCTTGCTAGCTCGGCAGCCTCCAGGTCCTCGTCGTGTGTGGCTGAAGTGGATGTCGTCGCTCCCGATGTTGTAGCACGCTCGGAGCCACTCTGAGCTGGACCAAGTTGCATGACCTCTCCCACCGCCGCCACACAGCTCATCTTTGCCGCCATTCGCCGGCATTGGCGTCGAACTAACTACAAGGTTAACCAACAAAAAGGTAGTGAAGTTTAATACAAGAAAATAAATAACAAGGGAGAACATGTTAATTTAATGTAGTGTGTATTACCTCAGCAAAGCCCCGTAAGCGTTGGAAGCTCCTCTGCGAACCCTCTTGTAGCATGAGAACCCTCCCAGCCTCATTGCTCATGCGGGAGAGCTGCCTCCCCTGCGAACGGATCAACACATGAAATTAGTTTACGCATGGTGACACCAATAGTGTCTATCAGTCAACTTTCTCACGTAGTAAGCGTTGATAGGGGCCCTCTCCGGCTGAGTGCCCGTCCGTGTGAACTCATCGTAGTCGTCAACGATGTCCTCATCGGACGAGTCACCCTCACCTATATCTGCATCGGTCATCGCCGATCGAAGCTGGAGACGCGCGACGCCGTGCAGCCACTGTAGGTATCTCACGAAGTCATGCCTCTGATGGATCTGGGGCACGTTCCTCGACCGATTTGTCCGGTCCACCCACTCCGACATGTAGACTCAATGATAATGGGACCAGTCGGTGTGCCGGTACCTTCGCCTTTGGTTCATCCTACGACAGGGACAACCTAACTGTTAGCACGAAAAGCGCTGCCGAAGCTGCACATACACATCAATATGTATCCTTACCCATGAAGGTTTAGGGATGTCGAGAACACCTCTAGTGGACATGCCTGAAACTTCCCAAACTGCCTCATCACCTGATGGGGCAAGTGGTACTCCATCGCGTGGAAGTAGATCAGCGACGAGAGGGTCAACCACGAAGCCTCGCCCTACTCGCACATCGGGTTTACCTCAATTTGGAGGACCTCGTCGCGGACGTATGGTAGCCACGTGACCTGCACCAGATGTATACAACATTAGTGATGGAATCATAATTCGAACAGGTGAATGCAGCAAGCAAAATAACTTATGAAACATTACCTGGTCCTGCGTGATGACGTTGAGCTTGTTTGTATACGCGAGGTACCGTGCCCTCGGACGCCCAGTAGGTGCCATGATGGAGCTCCAAAGGTAGGCTACTGTGGGTCGTGAGGCCTCGTCTTCAAGGGGCCATGGCAATGCCTACATGGAGATATATATATATATATATATCAGTCGTATTTTTTATGGAACGAGATATGTATGATTAATTTGGAAAAAAATTCATACCTGCAAGGCAGCACGAGTGGGTCGACCCACGGGGAAACGCTCCCACATCCAGATCAGCATGAGGTATGCGCAGCCACCCAAGTTGCCCTCCGCACTGCGTGATCGGACGCTGTCGCACAAATCTTGCGTCTGACAGACACGCCAAAGGTACCGAACCCCAATCAGAGGTCGGTACTGCCGTGAAATCGCCAACATCGGTAGGTAAATCTAGGAGAGCGGCGTTCGGTACCGTCCGTGTGAAGCGCTCCACGTAATCGGCATCTCGTGTCCGGCGGCACACGTTGAAGTCTTGTATGCGACCATGGCGCAAGCACCGCAGATGTTCGGTTGTCCCCGAGTCCGTAGGGGTCCTCGGTCGCACTCGAGCCATCGTCCCACTCGGTCTCGCCGGCCGTCTTTGTTGATGTCCCCGATCCAAAGCATGTCCTTCTGAGGAGGCCCGAATCATCTGACATTACAAGCGTGATAGTCATCTCGCCTAACGGTGAGGTGGAAAGTGTGGGTCTCGGCGCCACCGGTCTACCGATGCCGTGAGCGCAAACCTGCAGATCCATCTGAGGGAGCCCGTTGATGACTATCTGCACCAAAGCAAGGAGACCGGCTGAGCGGATGTGTGGCACGTACCGCTCATCCCAATCCAGGGGGTGTGGGTCCGAGGGCGAAGTGGCTGGAGCGCCTGCAATAGAGATACGTAAATAAATAAGTGAAACAACAAGCACATGGCGGATTAGTTGGAAGCACGATGGAATAGAAGATTAGCAAATCTCACGACCATCGTGGGCTATCGGCGGCGCGGTGGGCGTCATCGTACTCGAGAGAGAACAGCAGCGTATTGCGGCGTCTTTGCGGCATCCTGCATTACGGGAAAGGATTAGTACACATGACGTTCAAAACAATATGTGAGATGCAAATGTAGAGAATGCAAATGAGTGAAATATATCAGTACGTACACATGACGTTCAAAACAATATGTGAAATACAAATGAAAGTACTATATACGTACAGAACAACTATTTTTTGCGGAACAACAGCATTGGATACCTCAAGCAGGTGGGGCGACACGTGAGCGCCGCCGCCTGACCCTGCGCGGCTGGGAATCCCTACCGACGTGCTTTGCCCTGGTGTGTCCGTGCTCGTGGCACTCCGAGCACCTGTTTGTGCTGCCGGCGTCGTTGAAGTCCCCTAGAGAGTACATGTCCTTACCACTTTGTTGTGAGAGGTCTATGTCATTACGAAGCCTCTTCCTCTTCCTTCGACCGCGTCGCTTGTTCATCATTGTTACGTCAGGAATGTATTCCTCCCCCACGTACAGTGGCCAATGCGAGGGATCTAGATAAGGCTCGAATCGCTTCTCCCAAGTCTGCATCGTGGCTAGCCGAGAATTTCGACGAACGAAGGTAAGGTAACTTACACCGCACACGCGACAGCGGTGATAGCGGAGAGCATGGGACATGCAAGAACGTCGGGACCATGCAATCTGATCTCCGTCGGTCGAGTTCACTCTATGGTTCCGCCACCGTAATGTTCGCCTCTATCGATGTGCCCCGATCGCCTACGATGGCGTATATATACTTAATGGGATCGTATTCCTCCGCCTCGATTGCATGACTCGGCCTCCGCGATAGCAAGGTGCTTAGCGGCGATCGCACTAAACGCCATGGCGTTGTATGCATCCTTGCTCGGGTCCACCGATCCACAAAGTCTGAGTTGGTCTTTCAAACGAGTACTCCAAGATAGTAGATCTTGGCATCGCGGATGCCCTTAATAATGTTGTTGAACACCTCCGAGATGTTCGTTGTCATCATTCCATACCGACAGCCATCTTTATCGTATGCATGTGCCCACTTCTCCTTCTGCTGCAAGACCTCGTCCAACCATGACTTACCCCGTTCGTTGGTCACTCCCCTCAACTCCGTCAACTTGACCTCGAATTCTCTCTTCTCCAAGCATCTGCACAACAGCTTGAACTTTTTGGTGAGATCTTCCCTACTGCATTGCTTAAAGAAATTAGCCGCTAAATGACGCATGCACCACCTATGCAGCACATCCGGGTGTCCGTCAAGTCTGCTCTTCACAGCGGTCAAAATGTTGTGGTGCCTGTCCGAGATGATGCAAACCTGTCATCCAGGCCCAACGAGGCGTAGACGAACTATATCCAGGAACCATTCCCAACTTGCATTATTCTCACCCTCTGTCAATGCGAATGCTAATGGAATCAGTTGGTCCTCCACATCAATACCCACGACGAGCATCAAGGCACCATGGTACTTCCCCGTCAGGAATGTAGCGTCAATAGATAAGACAGGCCTGCAATGTTTGAAGGCCTCTATGCATTGCCCAAAGGACCAATATACCCTCCCAAGGATATGTTTCATAACCCCTCCATCGAGTTCTATACGGTTGTACGCTATGCTCGGATTCTTGGCCTGCATAGCGGTTAGGATTCGAGGAAGCAAACCGTAAGCCTCCTTCCAATCATCCCACAATAACTGCATCGCTCTTACTTTGCCCTCCATGCTTTTCCGTACTTCACACGGTACTTAATGAACCCGTATATAACCTCGATGAGGGTGGCGATAGTCACATCAGGATCAACAGCCACAACCGTCATAATACGCCTAGCAATGAAATTTGCAGTGGCCTGGAGGTGCTCCCCAGACACTTGTGCGGTCCCACAAGTGTGAGGTTGCTTCACATTCGCTATTTTCTATTGCTTGTCCCTTGTTTTGCGGCCCCATACCTTCCATCCGCACCTCCTTTCACACCTCACGGTGTACCTTTTGTTCACATCGGAGTGTTGCATTACAAACGGACGATGGTGCCACACTGAGTATTCTTGCAGCCAAACCTTCATGTCCTCCATGGTTGGAAACAACATGTTCTTCCGTATTACGTCATTCTCCGGGTCTGAAATGCTATCCCTGCTCTTCAACCCATTAGCACAAATCGCCTTATCAGACATACTAACATCATCGAAAGAATGCACCGACGGGACCTCACCCATTACACTGCGAAGAACCCCGCCTTCCTTTGAGGAGAAAAGAGGTGCGGGAGCCTCGTCTTCAGTCGAGCTCCATCCTTCGTCATACTCCACTTCACGGGTTGTTCCATCGCGAAACAACTCCTCCTCAAGCTCGTTGTTCATGACAGTGCCGTTGAAATCAATCACAGGGTCAATAACACGTTGTGGGGAAGATACAGGCAGATCCACCAATAGGGGGACATGGTTGGTACGACTCACGCTAACGAACTCTTCGGAAGGTCTCTCTTCCATTGGGGGGGGCTCGCGAATGATGGGCAGCGGGGTCTAGTTCCTCCGTATTGCCATTCACCACATCCAAATTGTCTAGCAAATCCCCAACAACGATTGTCCTCTCCACCGCCACCTCCAACAACCGGACCTGAGATGCGAGCACAATTTCCTCGTACATGTCCCAATCATCGGCGGTCAGGATTGGCACCAACAAGGCGTGCACCTTAGAACCCACCCCTGTGTCATATCGTCCTTGCATTCCGACAACGACCCCGGGCTCATCTCATCCAAAGGTCGACTTAATCCTACTCACAAGAGTTTTAAAGTCCGGTGATTCGCGAAACAAAAGGACGGTCGCTTACATGCCGCCGAAGTCGACAGAACTTCCAGTTTGACTAATGGCCCCACCAGTAAATACACGTACAACTTTGTCCATCTACATCTAACCAAATATTGCAAAGTCAGTACTGCATGCCATATGAACGAAATACCGCAAGTACGAAATATCACAATCAACATTGGACATAACAAAAACATGCTAGCAGTTTGACGGTACAAACGTATGGATAATTAAAGGTTGTTTCCTCCATGTTGTGTATTGTGATAGTATTTCATCAGAAATTCTGATAATGAGCATGATGGTTTACAGTCATCATGGAACAATACCTTTTTTTAAATGAAGTTTACGGGTCGTTTCACAATGAATTGCAGTGTGTTAGGCCATACACAGTGGATGAATAACACCAAGAAACATGAGATGCAAAAAGATCCAAATCCTACACTATCTGAGTCTCTCGTGCTCTGTCACGCTCGAGATCCCGTTCTCGAGACCGTCCAAACCACGTGTTTGGGACCGCTCAGAGCTTGCCTCTAAGTGCGACCTACACTGCCCTAGATAAACATACCCAGGTACGCTCGAGGTCCCGTTCTCGAGACCGCCCAAACCACGTGTTTGGGACCGCTCAGGGCTCATTCCTGAGTACACCTAGGACTTCGCTCCTAGGTACGCCAGAGTTACACGCTCGGAGTGCCACGAACCACTCGTTCGGGAAATCTTATATGCAGAAAGGAGGTAAGTCAAAAATTTTCGCCTTCAGCCAATATTATAATTCTATAGAAGTCAATGTGATTTGCGCCACCCACTTTTTACATTCCAACTAAATTACATGTATTAGTTATGAACTTATCATGTAGTGCACCAAATGAGAACCTTCAAAATGGACATAGCGGACCTATTATTCATGTACGGGATCGACGCATCTTAATATAATAACTCGTATAATTTGAAATGAATGTGCATAGGCACTAAACTAGATTGTTGTATTGTTTATAATTTTAAGCAAACACGTCCCTACTTCATGACAATTATCCGAAGGATAAGCTAGGCAGTTTTATAACTATTGTACTGATTAAGAAACAATTACACGAATTATATTCACAAGTAATGCTTCAAGTATGAGTCATGATGCATGATGTATTTTGCCATCATGGAGCAACGAACAAGTTAGGCAGTGAAATTGTTTTGCTAAATAGCAGACAATTTCTCCTCAGTTAGCTTGGAGATCATGGATGTTGCCTACAAGGAATAATCACCAACCAGAGTGCATTCATCAAAACATAAAATTTCAAAAGCGTGTTATAATTTAGAGACAAACTAAAAACTAAATGCAGGTCCTGTATTTTGACTTTCTATTGTCGAGGACTCGGGTATTATTGTGCATGAGATAATGCATGTAGTACCCAATCTTGTCAAGACTAAACAAAATAAATCCTACTTTACTACAACTCATCAAATGCAATGTATCATGGCTTAAAGTAATGAGGAAGTTCACAAAGAAGCGTGTTAGTTCATGTAAAATAGAAATCACAATGCATCGAATTTAGACAACTAGCATACAACATGCATTGTGTTACTGTTTAGATTAGACGAGAGCTATTTGGCTTGCCTCTCTTTCTCAAAGTATGGAGTTCAAGTGATAATATGGCTAAATTGTTTTTATCTTTCAAAATTGGATAGTGAATCTAGTATTACATATTCTCAAGATAATCGATACTTTGCATCGATCAATTCATCCAGGTAATAAACATAAGTGATAACAAACCTTATCTAAGAAGATAACATGTTAAAGCTGCATTATTTCAGACAAAATTGGACTAAATCACATGTTCTGATGGTGGTAATGATCCTAAGTTTTAACATAACAGCATATTGTCCTCAAAGCAGGCTGGCGTGGAGGAGGCCGGCGTAGAGGAGGTGTGGAGAAGGACAGCGCAAGGAGTAGGCTGGCGTGGAGGAGGACGGTGCGGGGAGCAGGCCGACGCGGAATCCGGTGGCGGCACGACGGATTTGGGGAGGTCGGAAGAGGCTCGGGAGGAAGAGAGGCGTCGAGGGAAAAAGAAGAAATGAATCGGCGGCCGCAAGCCCGCTACTAAGTCACTATTTTCACACCATTAGACTTGGCGTGACAGAGCAGTATTGTCACGCTCTCACTCATGGTGTGATATGTGCCACGCAAGCCATCCACGCTGGCACGACGCGTGGCCGAGGGATTACGTGACAAATTTTGTCACGTCGCAACTTGTGGCGTGACAGTACAGTTTAGTCACCCAAATGTGGTAGCGTGACTAAAGAGGTCAGAATTGGAAATAAAATTCACGATGAATTGATTTTAAAATATTAATAAAAAAAATTAAATAATAAAAATTTTCTGTGAAAGACTACCTGAGTTATTAGTTAGTTTTTTTTTTTTAACCTCGTCAAACTGGACCGTGTCCTCGAACCAAATAAAGTGAATCACTACGAAGAAATTTCACAATGATCTCGTTGACTCGTTGGTTTTACACATCTACCAATGTTGCAATTGCGAGTATAAAAGTGCAGTATTAACCACACGAGTTCTTTTTAATTTTTAAATCCTTTTAAAAAATATATTACAAATAACTTCCCTCTAACTTTATATTTTTTAAAGATAGCTTCTCCATAACTTTATTTTCAATTCTAATTACAACTTGACCCGTAATGTGATCAAACTATACTATCACGCCATCAACCGCGACGTAACTAAACCTGTCACGATAGCCCTCAGAGCCAATACACAATTGTTTTTGGGCTAAATCCTGCCACGTTAAGAGAAGTAGCGTGACAACACTCGTTTGCTACACTGAGATCCGTGACGTGACAGAATGATTTTGATATACCATGTATTGTGACATGACCAAAGATATCATAATTGCAAATAAAATTAAAGAAAGATTATCTTTAAAATATTTTTAAAAAAAGATTACAAAATAAAGAGAACTATAGCCACACCCATAACGCGGATTATATTAGATAGCGGCGTCTTATCCATCACCTCCCCATCTTATCCCTCTCCTGCTTCCTCCCCCCTTTCCTCCCGCTGCTGCTCGCTCCCGAAGCGAAGATTCAAAGAACTCCCTCATGGCTTCCACCACGCTCTCCTCCCCCTTCTCCCTCCTCTCGCTCCCCTCTTCCTCCCTGTCCCTCTCCGCCTCCCTCCCCAGGTCCCTCCCCGTGTCCCGCCGCCGCCGCGCCGTCGCCGTCGCGTCCACCGCCACCGAGTCCCCGAAGGTCCTGGAGCTCGGCGACGCCATCGCTGGGCTCACCCTCCAGGAGGCTCGCAGCCTCGTTGACCACCTCCAGGAGCGCCTCGGCGTCTCCGCAGCCGCCTTCGCGCCTGCCGCCATCATCGCGGCGCCCGGCGCGGCTGCGGCGGGCGCCGCCGAGGAGGCGGCCCCGGCCGAGAAGACGGAGTTCGACGTGGTCATCGAGGAGGTGCCCAGCAGCGTGCGTATCGCGACCATCAAGGTGGTGCGCGCTCTCACCAGCCTGGCGCTGAAGGATGCCAAGGACCTCATCGAGGGGCTCCCCAAGAAGCTTAAGGAGGCCGTGAGCAAGGATGAGGCCGAGGAGGCCAAGAAGCAGCTTGAGGAGGTCGGCGCCAAGGTGTCCATCGCGTGACACTAGGTATACTAGGCTCCTTTTTTCTCCTTTTATATCTTTTTATCCCAATCTTTTGTATCCCTTTTGTCATTTGCTGCAATGAATTGTTGTTTTGATTTGTGTATGTGTGGATTTATCAGTTCATATTTGCATGTTGTATTCTAGCTTGAGTTTGATATTGAATGTTGCATGTTTTAGATTGGTAATGGATAATGTTGATTTCAGATATGATACTACGCTGATTGTGGAAGTTGCGCTTTGCTAGTGATTATAGTTTGTTTTGGAGTGGAATATGCAAGAACTCCCATTTTGCAGTTGTTCTTGTCCAGGTTTGCACGTGAGATATAATCTATTGGAATTAGATTTATTATTAAGCATTGGAAGTAGTTCAAACAGGAAATGTATTTACTGATGGTCAATTCAGACTATAACTTGTACTGAATGTTGTTAGTTGTTACATTGTTCGAAAATGCTACATGACATTATTGCTCCACGGTCTTACACAAGACATCATTTTGTGTAATGTTGGAATCGATGTTCCTCTTTTCCGAGAACATGGAACGATGTTCAATTTACGTTCATCTTGTATATAAGATATTTAGTTGATTCTAATAAAATGCTAAATTCATTTTGGGTCAATCCGTGTCTAGTGAAGAATTAAGGAACAAAGTGAATTGGGTCATGCTGTTAATCATACTACTGATCACAAATTCACAACAAATATTACTCTTAATTTGGCTATTGTTCTGAAAGCTTCAGGCTTTACCTCTACATTGATGCAGCTCCAAATATTAAGGCATCTTCATGTCTTGTTTTTTTTCACAACTAGCCGAATTTCCCGTGCAATTGCGTGGCTAGATACTACAATTATATCGGATAATGGAGTTGTACCTGTTATACAACTCTTATGCCTATGATGATAATATAATTGTATTCCCTATACAAATGTAACAACTCTCATTTATATCTGATTACCACTTCCTCCTAAAAACCTTAGCCACCACCAAACAAGCTCCCCTCTCCTCTTCCCTTCCTCCTTCCTTGCCATCGGTCGGCCACGGCCACGGCCATGGCGCAAGGGCTTCTTCTTCTCGGTGGTGGCGTCTGATCTGCATCGCGCTCCGGACGTCTGACGTCTGTCCGCCGATTTCCAACGGTGTGGACTTTCGTCGGGGTTGGATCTAGGCCCTTATCCGCCGGCTCGTCTTCGGGCGTGACGATCCGGGGCCCTTCTCCGCTGGCTTCTTTCGGCGGCGCAGCTTCGTCGATGGCATGACGACAGAGGTGGTGCGGTGTAGATCCAGATTTGGTGTAGTTGGTAAAGATCGCGACGGCTCGGTGATGGTGGCTTGTGCGGCGCTTGACTCCTCCCCGGTGGACGGCTTTTAACCAGTGGACGTGTGGGCTGCGGTGGACGTCGCCTTTCTTTGGTGCTGGTGGCGGTTGGCCGTTGGGGATGTTGCGGACGCCGTCTTGGCAATCTGGCCTTCATTGATTGGATCCAGTGACGAGGTCATGCTGTGGCATGGTCTTGGAGCGCTGGTAACTTCGATCCAGGGTGAAAACTCTTGATCTGGCCTTCGCTGGTTGGATCCGGCAACGACGTCGACCTGAGCGGCGTTACTTTGTTGAAGGTGTTGCTTTGGAGAACCGGTACCTGAGCTTTGGAGCGAAAACTCCTGATCTGACCTTCGTTGGTTGGATCCGACGACGACGACGTGAATCATATCCCTTCTTGGAGGCGTCACTACGGAGACTGGCCCATCATTACCTTTTTGCTGCGCAGTTGTTGTTCACGTGTGGACTATCTCCTGGTTGGTCCCGGAGGCGGGGCTAGGTGGTTTTTTTAAGGCTAACCTTTGCATGACAATTTGTTTGTTATTGTTGGCTTTTGGCCGTTTTTTGTTTTAAACTTTTAGCTGATGGTGGTGCAATGGCTGTGTGCATTCTTAGTTGGTGCAGAGGCCGGGAGTTGTACTTCCATTATCTAAAAATCTACACCGTTATACTCTGGATCCATCACAATCGACGGTGTAGATATTTTTTTTCACCGATTAACGTGGTAATTTCTAGCACTTGAGACCGGACGTGGTGGTTTCTTTTGCCTTTGTTTTAATAAATAATAATATAAAAGATAGATGGGCCTAATTATTTCGTCTTTCCTCTGAGAAATTCATGGTATCTCCGGAGCTGCCGAACATTGATGTTCATCATGACAAATAATGCCAAGCAATTTAGAATGTAAGCTGTGTCTTTGCAGTCAGCTCGACAGTGTGTAAATAACCAACAAATGTTTCTGTTTAAAGTATCTTCAAGGCGGTATTAATTTACATATCATTCACTACCAAGATGAGCATACATGAGTAAATGTAGTTAGCTAATGTATACAGACTATATAGATGATCAGTTCTTGCGACAGTGCGATATTAGGATATCTCTCGCAGTTTGTTCAACAATATTGTAAAAAAAGATGCAACGCTCAAAGCTTGTGCACAGTGGATACGTTGATATCATCAAACTTTGTTCAGTTAGCTTGTTTTGAGAGCTCTCATCTACATACTTCTTTTCTTGTCGGAGATGTTAACGTGATGCTATTACTTTCTTCTGAGTGAGCTTCAGAGTTCAGGCACTGAGAAGAGTTACTTTCTGCTGATTTCCTGGCCGCTTAGGCAAATATCATTACTCCATACTCCACAATCGCTTGGCATCGTTTTGTGGTTCTTATGATCTTCTATGCCACAATGTTGTCCTCTTCATCCTTGAATGAGCTTTGTTCAGTTCCCCAACTAGTATACTGATGCTTTATCAGCTGCCCGATTTCTTTGTTCTCATAATTCTTTCTGTATGTGATTTGCTTTATCACGAACCCATGTTTTATCTATTAATGTTATCCTCCTAGCAGTACTGACAATACTTCTTGCTTTCTTTGCATATCATATTTCATTATATTGGTAGATATTGCTCCGATTTATGTATTTGGGTTCACTCGTTTGCATACTTGTATTTGTATATATCACATGCCCTTGACATGTCATACAAGTTGATAGTGCTTTTGTATAGAAAAATATGAAACTTCTAATTAGCTCCTCTCTGGTGGTAACCCCTGAGGTTCTTGAAATATATCACTGTAACTGTGAATAAATTCCTGGTATGGTGGCTGAATTTCCTGGGTTCCGTCTTCTCCTTTCATTGCTTGCAGTTCCAGCACATATGCAGAGATTCCCTTCACTGATAGTTTGTCAAGAGCTTGAGATTTTAACAGTCCTCCTGGAGAGCTATGTTCATCTAATGCCACTTCTGTTAATCCCTCTTTCTTGATGACTAGTTCCCTGGTTTTAAGGTCTCCAATTTGATGGGGCTATGTTGATAGATCCAATCACAACCCAACACTACATCATAACCTCTTAACTGTAGTATTTTAAAGGAATTATGGAAGGCCTGTCCATTAATGGAGAACTCAATGTCAGGAATATGGGCTCCATATAAAATTACTCCTCCAGCCACTGTGACTTTCTGCAAATCATTATGCTGTATTGTGCAAGTAGTCTTAAGGGCAAACCTCAAATCAATTAATGTATGTGTATTGCCATTGTCCACAAGGGCTACCCCTCTTTTTCCTTTCATACATACAGTCAAGGTGTAAGTGGTAGCTTGATTCAGGCATTGTACTGCTTGAATTGAGATGTGCATGAGTTGTTCTGCTTCTGTAATAGGAGATGACTCTTCTTTTGTTTCTGGAGGACTTGTTTCCACTTCATCCTCCTGTTGAGGGTTTTCCTCAACTTCTGAGACCATTAGATTCACATTCTGAAATTGCTTACATTTATGCCCAAAGAACCATTTGCCTCCACAGTATCTACAGATTCCTGGAGTAAAAGTAGTTTGATTCTTGCCTCCCATCTCATTCTTCTGAACATTTTGGTCTGGCTGGGTCTTACCCTTGTTCATATTGGCTTGGTAACCCCCTTCTGTCCCACTGCATGGTTGTTCAATCCTCTTTTTGCCACTTCTCCAGCCCCTTTTTCCATGTCTTTAGTCATCCAATATGCTTCACACAAGGACTGAGGTTTCAGTGGATTGAGGTAGTTTGATTTCTTGTCTCAGTCCATTGACAAAACATTTTACAGAGAACTGTTCTGTCTGCAGGGGATTGTCACTCTTATATATGGTCATCAATTCCTCAAAACCTATCAATGTACTCTGAGATATTGAGGTTGTATTGCTTCAATGAATGAAAATTTCCAAACACTTCATGTCCACTGTATTGGGCAAACCTATCACATAGCATTTTGCAGAAATTGGGCCATAGTGGTGGGTTCCAAAGCAGTCCAGTACTTCTTAACCAATTATCTACCCTACCAATCATATACATTTATGCCAAATCAAATTTAGCTTCATCCGGAACATTAGCCATCGCAAAGTATGTTTCACTTTGTCTAATCCACTCTAGAGGATTACTGCCATCAAACTTATGAAAATCTATCTTGGGTCCTCGGACAATGGTCTTGTAAAAGGTGTTAACCCTTTCGTTACTGGGATTATGATTTCACTGCCTAGCATAATACTGATCTCATTCATGATTCATATTGTTAAATGAGGGGTAGCTGGGGGTGAAGTGTTCTGTCCCTAATGTCCTAGTGCCACAGATTGTGCTGTTGAAGGATGGTAGTAATTTACCTCTGGGTGGTGTTGAAGGGAACTCCCTGCGTACTACTTGTACTGGGTAGAGAGCCTTAATTCTCCTCATGACCTCCATCTCAATCTCATGGGTCACCACTGGATCGGTAGTAACTCTTGCCATATCTTCCCTTCTTCGGGTACGTACGTTTCCTCCAATAGGTGGTTCTGGAATATGGGTTTGAGTACTAGATAATCCTTGCAACATCGATTCTATCCTATTCATCTGAGTTTGCATACCTGAGACTTGTGTCTGCAACTCACCTATGTGTTGCTGAACAGATTCCATCTTGCCCTTGGCTTCCATCACCTCTTGTCTCACAAGAGTTAACTCTGAGGCTTCACCTTCAGATCTCATCCCGGTCTTGGTCATATTTTCCAATCACAGACCCAGATCGAGGTCAAGGAATCTTGCTCAAGAACTATTCCAGATCTTAACTTCAATCTCAATTGCTTCCTCCTTTAGATCCGATTGGCCAGGGATTTTACAGTGAACAGTGCTCACCAACCTAGTTTCTTCAGATCTTCATCTACCACTCCTCCAAGGATCGGTGGTGCTATGATACCAAATTCGTCAAATACCAGATCTGACCAGAGAGGGGAAAGTGTAATAACAGACTATTTCTACGAAAGAGAGCTAAGACTAAGTTTTTGGCATAATAGATGATGTCTTTTCCATTCCATTTTTCCAACTTATAAAGAGTTCGACGGATGGTAAAAGTAACAGAATTACATCAACAGTCATTTGTAAGACAAGTCTGGTGCGTTGATCCTTTCCCGAAGGGGGTATCTCACGATCTCCATCGTTGGATCTTCTTTAAGCTTCTTCTTCCTCCTTTCGCTAACTCTGAACATTTCAACCATTTCAACAGTCTTCAGACTCCTGAGGGGGGGCAGCGCCGAACGCGGATGGGAGGAGGCAGGGGTGGCTTCGGGAGGAGGAGGCACAGGGCGACGCTGGCGGGTCGAAACCCTAGTGACCTAGTCGTTGCACGAGTTGGGTAGTGGGGATGAGTCGGGTGGAGGGGAATGGAAGGGGAGAGGTGAATTATTTGTTTTTGGGAGTGTCTATGCTTTAGGTGACTGAAATTTCTTTATCTATCAGTCACCTTTTCTCACCGTTGGATCAACATTCTATAGGTTAGATTGTCTCTTTCTAAAATAGTCAAAAGTATTACAAGTAAAATACAAAAAAAAAATTCTAAACTAAACAAAAGTAAATTTAAGTGAACCCTACAACCCTACAAATACAAAAAAAAATAGAAAAACAAATAGAACTAAAAGTTACAGTAGAGTTGTACTAAAATTGCACATCACTTGGTACTGCAATTTTAGATTTAATACTGTGCAGCTGTAGGTGACTGATAGATAAGAAAATTTCGGGCAACTGAAAATTAGCAAATCCGTTTGTTTTTATACTTGGCATGGAGTGCATAAATATTTGTAGCTTTTATGGGAAAAGCCCAAACTCCATCCCGCAAAAGCCACCGAAGCTACCCTCATCCCACTTTCACTTCCGGCTTCTTCATGTTGTGTTGTGCTTCTGACTTTTTCATAAGCGGCTACTGAAAGCCATCTTTTGAGATATCTTCTGGCTTTTCTCAGCGAAAAACCAAAGCCAAGCTATCCCAACCGGGCCTATACTTCACAGCTCCATTTTGCCGCAACAATCTGCCCAACCGCATATTGTTCACAGCCGCGGGCCGCGGCTATCCTTTCGTTTTCGGGGGAGCGTAGTGTAAACCGAGGATGAACAATGGCATGGCCGATTAGGTACCGGTACCTTTTGGTGGGCGCGCGGCTTTGGTGTGGCCGTGTGTGGGTGCTCTGCTTAGAAACGCAGTCCAGTCACTCTTGCCTGTACTTTGCCGATGTTGGAAGCGCTCTTGCCCGGGGCTCCTAAAAGTGATGGATAAAGCTTGCCCTGCTTGATTCTTCGGCACATGAGACGGTGCGCAGAACAAGTTTAACATGTGCTCGAAAGGATATGCATGCCTCGAGGTGGAATCGAACCGCGCCTTGTCAGACACAAAAGCTACAACGTGAATGCTAATCTCTAACCATACTAACTACTTAGGCAATGCTTGCTCACATTTGGAATTTGGATAGAGTTTCCAGTTCTTTTGGTACTTAATTTCGTGCTTTTCTTATCCCGAAGACCAGAACCAGAACATTTCTAGAGAAAAGCTAGCAAAGAACAAAATTTTCGCCCAATTCCTTAAAGAAGGAAATAAGCACTGCGGGAATTACAAGAACAAAAAATAGAAATCGGATCTGAAATGTTGTGCTGAACAAGTGAGTATTGGATCAAGAAGAGTAATTGCTTGACGAGAATCTATTTCTTTATTACTCTGCCAATTGCCCAAATTGTGTACAACTATATACGCACCAAAGGTTGTTGATAACGATTACACAAGGAATGGCTTTTGCGCGGAGCACTTCCGATCATGCATACACTACATATAGCTGTTGTTGTTGCAGTATCGGAGTGACCGATCTCTAAGCGTCAAAAGCTGAAATTGAACGGTTGCATCGGCGCCATCGCCGGCCACAAGTCCTCCAAGGCCCAGCTGAAATTATCGCTCGACTCGGCCACGAGGTCAGGAAGCCCGTTCATGGCACCACCAACTCCGCCTCCATGGACGACGGCGACGCTCTGGTTATGATCCAAGCAGAACAAGCTCGGCTCTGCGGCCACGTCAGTGCTGTTTACACCACCCTGCAGTAGCGTGCTGCTTTCCTGGCTCGTGTTAGGGCTGGCTCGGCCGTCGGCCGTCACGAGCATGGCAGCGCTGCGGCAGCCGCCGGCGCCGGAGACGTCGGGGTCGGCCTCGCCGTGCTGCTTCCGTTTCTTCTGTATCTTGGTCCTCCAGAAGTTCTTGATCTCGTTGTCCGTGCGCCCAGGGAGGTGCTTCGCGATCTTGGACCAACTAACCAAACATGTCTACGAGTTAAGGAAAACGTGCAATGCCCATGACACGTTGAACTGATGTGCGATCACCTGTTGCCCCATCTGGACTGCAGCTCGACGACGAGCGCCTGCTCCTCCGGCGTGAAGTTCCCGCGGCGCACGCCGGGGCGGAGGTGGTTCAGCCACCGCAGCCGGCAGCTCTTCCCCATGCGGTTCAGACCTGCCAAAACCACACTACGATTAGCTAAGCGCGCAATGCGTGCGTGCAGCCGTGCACCACGCGCGCATGCATGTGAAACATAGAAGACTCGGGGGGCGGAGGCACGCGCGCGGCGGAAGTACTGTAAGCAGTCACGTAGCGCACAAGTGCGTGCTTACCGGCGGCGCGGGCGAGGTTGTTCCATCCGCCCTCGCCGTTGACGGCGATGTAGCTCACGAGGACGATGTCCTCCTCCACGGTCCAGGGCCCCTTGCGCACCGCCGCCTCGGCCGGCTGCACGTACTTGCCGCCGTTCAGCATCCCGTACTCCATGCCTCGATCGCTCGCACACGCGGTCAAGTCAGCTAATCTGCTGTCTTGCCGCTGATCGATGATCGCGCAGTGCTTTCTCGATCTCGCCGTGGCAAAGCGCAGCAAGAATGGCTAGGCTTGCTAGAAAGTTAGGCTCTTGTGCGAGGGAGTCGGCGGATACGCGGTCGGTTTTGTAGGGGCGGTCTCGGTGACGTTGAGTGTGGCTAAGGCGTGGCACGCCTAACTCGGGAACCACTTGATCAGGGTTTTTTTTACCGGAGGTGGCCGGTATGGCCGAAAATAAATTTTCAAATCAAAATTTGAATTTTTTATTTTAAATTAAAAAATTCAAATTCAAGCAAATTCGATTTTTTAGGGTAAAATTCATCCAATCGATTTTTTTTACTGATTTGTATTCCTCCCGCCGCCACCCCACGGTAGCACCAAAATTTCCAATTTTCGGTCGAAATTCGGAGCCCTGCACTGGATTTCCTAAAGCGGCATTGCAATGGCAGCGGCGCGTAGAAATCGCGCAGCTGGCTATCAAGCAGGTGCTACGTTGGCTTGTGTTGCACCGTTGTTACGATGCCAAGATCAAAATGTGAGTGCTTGGCATGTCCCATGTGGGTGTATTCTATCTTGATGTGTATAGGTAACTTTCGTCTTCTTTTTTCTCTGTGCACATGCATGTTTGATCTTGCGTGCGGCTCATGGTGTTTGAGGAAAGATCTGGTAAAATTTGACATGTAGAGGCAAATAGTAGCACTTTTCAAAAGATTTTGTAAAACCAACTTTTGTGTATTTAAGAACGGATATGATATTTGTTAGTTGCCTGATTTTTTGTTAACTAACTCTAAATCGATTTTTTGTCTATGGATTACCTTTAAGATATGCGTGTCTGATTCACTGATTGTGGATCGATTTAATGGTTAAAAAATGTGACTTGTACTTAACAAAACACAGACATCCCCGGTTAAGAAAATGTACGTTTGTCGTATGATAATTCACACGTGCACTTTCTGCCAACCTAAGTTGGCGTAGCCACGAGAGTAGTCATGCTAGATAGAGTACCATAAAAAGATCGCAGAACCTGTCCCGGTAATGAACCACCGCCGAGCTGCCAAATATGCGTCTTACAGCGTGAACGCTCGACATGTTAGGCGCGCGAACTTCTAGACCTTCGTCACCAAAACTGGAAAACGTTCGCCTCGCAGGTAACTGTTAGGCGCGCGAACTTTCTAGAACTTGTGCACAGGAAGCCGGCGGTGCTGTTCTCAAATTTGGGCGCGCTTAAGAATTAGGCCCAGTTTCGACAGACAGAAGGGCTTAGTACAGAGCTCTATCGTTCTCCATCTCATCTGTTCCTTCGATGTTCATGGTTCACCTTGTGCAAAGTTGAAATGTAATCAGCACTTGTGTTGCCCCCAGCTCTTCAGTACTACAGATACGCATTACGCAGCAGAAGCACAACAGAACGGCACACAGACGACCCAGAGTAATTAGCATCTTGGAGGTACGTAAATTGATCCAGAAACAACTAAAAGAACCTAGGGGCTGTTTGATGCACTGGCAAACCAAACCAAACTAAATATTGGTAACGCTAACAAAAAATTGCTGTTGTTTGATCTACTACTAAAGTTTGATAGCTTCCACAAAATTTTGAAGTTTGGTAACATCCACAAAAATTTGGTAACGTTAATGAAATCCAATGTCCAAACAACGCTCCTTTGTCAATATTTGGCTTCACACTGGTTTTGCCAAATGCCATTGCGCACCGGGCGACCGTAGCCCTGCAAGTATCATAACACTTTCCAGACAGCTCTTATACACGCACAAGCTTTTTCCAGGATGAAAGCACATTTATTTAAAAAGGTTTCGTCTCCATCCTTATGATACATGCTGCGTTACCAGTTTGTGAACATTACACACTATTTCCCACCTTCAAGAACAGAAGCATCTATCTTCGCTACGAGCAGACGGGTGGCAGACAGTCAATACTCTTCATGGCAGAAACTTCATATTCATGCTTCAGCGGCCATCTCTGCAGGGCCGTCTTCACCCTTTTGTCCCATCTTCGCCTTCTTTGCTTCATAATCTTTCACAGCAGCTTTAATTGCATCCTCAGCAAGCATGCTGCAATGGAGCTTTACTGGTGGAAGTGACAAGTGCTTTGCGATCTCACTGAAATACAGAGCATGAAATTCTGTTACAGTTTTACAAAACTTGCTTGAAAGGATTGAGACTCATCGACAGCTGTTGCAATAATAGCAAAAGGAAAAGAGATTATCTTCTGCCTAACGAAAGCGCAGAAACTATGAACATAAGCTACATCTTTATCTGATGTAATTAGCATCCATATTCATTTGCAAATATAAACACCCAAACTACTCTCTCAATAAAAAGGCAAGCTCATGAAACAATAGAAGGTAACACACCAGACTCCACCATGCCAACTAAAACTTTTTTTAAAATTAAACTGGTAGGAGGGCTGCCTATTATATTGATAGAGAAGGTTAGCGGTGCAGAGCCATGGAGAACAGACTAATGAAAGGCCTTAATTACGGAGAACCAAAATGCTCTAGGCATTTGGCCCCGGCGAGGGACCAAACTCTTCCCTCCTCCTTGATCTTTGCTAGGAGGTCCGGCAGGGCAGTGGCTTTATTGTGAAAGATTCTAGCGTTTCGTTCTTCCATAGCTCCCAAGTGATTAGGATAAGGACCGTGGCCATCGCTTTCCTACGGAGGCCTCTCGTCTCGGCGACCTTGGACCACCATTCCTCGATGTTGCCGCTATCGGGCCATTGAGATGGCTGAAGATTATGAGCTCCTAGCCAGTCCGCCATTAGCTTACAGACTCTTGCCGAATAACGACACTTGGCAAAAAGGTGTGGCACCGTCTCCACAGAATGTCTACAGAGGGGGCAAATGTGCTGGTTTGGCCACCCTCTAGCTTCCAGTCTATCTGAGGTTGCACTTCCGCGCAGGGGGGGGTGGTGGTTAGGATTTCCAAATTATTTGTTTGAAATTCGTAGCAATGGAGCCCAGGAGGTGGAGAGCATAGGCGAATTTTGAGTAGTAGATACCTTCCCGGGTGAGTTTCCAAGTTATGTCATCTGGGACTTCGGCCGTCAGTTGGGTTTGACTTATTCTTGTCCACAGGCGCAAAAATTGCTAGATGTGGTGGGTCATCAAGCCCGCTTGGGTGTTTATGTCCTGCACTCACCCACCGTTCTGTAATGCTGAGGCCACCGACTGGTTTTTCCTTCTGAATATCTCATAGATCGAAGGGGCTATGTCTTTGGGTGCCTCCTCCCCTAGCCATGCCGAGTACCAAAATTTGGCTATCATTCCATCCCTAAGGGTGACCATGGTTGTTCCGGCGAAAAGACTCCAATCCACGTCGTCGCAGGGGATTTCCATGCTGACCCATGGTTTGGACTGGTCTTTCCATTCCTGCCAGAGCCAGCGGAGTCTGAGGGCCAAAGAGAGTTGTTGGAGGTTGAGGACGCCGATCCCACCAAGATGAGTTGGTCGGCAAACTTTTCCCTAGTTGATTTACACTTCCCTCCTGAAAGGGGTTCGTGGCCAGCCCATAGGAAACGACCCCTGATGCGGTCTAGGGCTCGGAGGACTGCCTTTGGGATTTTGAAAGCCGTGAGGAAGTAGATCGGGATCGAGGTGAGCACTGATTTGACCAGGGTGGTCCATCCTGCTGTGGAGAGGAACCGACCCTGCCAACCTAATAGCCTTCCTACTGCTTTGTCAACCAGGGGCTGGTAGTCCACCCTACGAAGTCTCCTGTGGGTGAGCGTAGTCCGAGGTATTTAATTGGGAAGGACAATCGTGCTGCCGACAGGTCTTGTAGGACGGAGTCCAGATTAATGTCATGGCAGCTTATTGGGATCACTGTGCTTTTCTGGAAATTGGCGTTTAAGCCTGAGGCGTTTTCGAAGCTCAGAAGCAGCTAGGTCGATGTGTGGACTTCGGATTCACTAGGGGATATGAAAATTGCCGCATCGTCCGTGTATAGGGAGGTTTTGAATCTAGCCAGACGGTCTCGCGGGCAGGCAAGGTATCCTAGGTCCATTGCCATATCTAGGAGACGCTGGATGGGGTCGATTGTCAGGATGAAGAGAAAGGGGGAGAGAGGGGGTCTCCTTGGCGTAGCCCCCTTCCATGTCTGATTAACTTTCCGGGGATGCCGTTGGCGTTGAGGAGGACTCTAGAGGAGGCAGAGGCTAGAAGAGTGGCCACCCAGTTTGTCCATCTGGGAAGGAATCCCCTTCTTCGGAGGAGATGGAGTAGGTAAGCCCATCGGACCGTGTCGAAGGCCTTTGCGATATCTGGCTTGAGGAATAGCGTCGGGGTTTTGCAGCGATGCAGTCCTCTTATCGAGTTGCGGACATATAAGAAGTTGTCATGGATGCTTCTATTTTTTACTAAGGCACTCTGGACTCTCGAGACCAAATTGTTTCGGTGTGTCACCAATCGAAGGGCTAGCGTTTTGGAGATCCATTTTCCAAGACCGTGGATGAGACCGATAGTTCTAAAATCTTGGACTCTGTCTGCCCCCTCCTTTTTTGGGATCATCACAATGTTTACAGAGTTTAGCAGATGGAGATGCGACATGCGGAGACTATGGAAGCTGTAGAAAACTATCATAACATCTAATCTGATGATAGACCAATAGAACTTGTAGAAGTTGAAGGAGAAGCCTTCGGGGCCCGGGGGCTTGTCCCTCGGCATTTGGTCTAAGGCGTTGAGGACTTCGGCTTCCGTGAACGGCCGCCCTAGGTTGTGTAGATCTACAGTAGGGAGGCTGAGGGCCTCCCAATTGAGGTCAGTAGAGCGTGGGTTGTGCGGGTTGAGCATGCCCTGGAAGTGTTGATGGATTATGTCCTCTTTCTCTTCATGCAATGTCACCTACCCCAAGTCGATTTGGAGCCTTTGGATATGATTTTTACGCCTGCGGGGGTTGACTTTGAGATGGAATAACTTAGTGTTGGTGTCACCCTCTCTGAGGTGGATAATCCAGGACCTTTGTCTTTTCCTAGATCTCTGATCACTGCTAGCCCCATTACTCACATTTTTAGGGCGGCCCTCAGACCCCTTTCGGGTGGAGTCAGCGCTCTGTGTTCCGGTGCCACATCGAATCGGAGAATCAGCTCGAGGGCCATCTGGAGGAGTTTTGGTCTAGGGAAGAGCGACGTGCTCCAGGCTTTTAGCTTCGACGCCGTAATTTGTAACTTCTGGTTTAGCCGATACATTGGTTCTGTGTGGGGACTGTGTACATTCTAGGCATTTTGGACCACCTCCACGAAGCTTGGCATTTTTGTCCAGAAGTTTTCAAAACGAATGGATTTTGGGCAGACAAGGCCGACACTGTTTGATAGGAGTAGGGGGCAATGATCCAAGATCGAAGAGGAAAGCGCCTAAAGAACATAGTTCTCAAAGAGGGTGTCCCAGCCTTCATTGCAGAAGACCCTATGCAATCTAACCAGTGTTGGGTTAAGGCGTCCGTTGCTCCAGGTGAACTTTATGTTCTGTAGATGGACCTCTCTTAGCTCACAAGTGTTAAGGGCGGAGCGGAATTGTTTCATGTGGTTTTGGTTGATTTTCGAGTTGTATTTGTCGGTAGCGCAGTAGATGAGGTTTAAGTCGCCCAAAACCAGCCAATTGGTGCCTAGGGGTGGTTTTAACGAGGTGATTTCTTGAAGAAAGGTCAGCTTGTCCCTACCCCTAGTGGACCCATACACTATTAATAGACGAAACACCGAACCGTGGTCTCTTAACGAGACGATCACCGACAGGGTATAACTTGACTGGTGCACTTCGAGGACGGCAATGCACGCGTTATTCCACAACAGGCCGATTTTTGGGCGAAATTATGCAAATTGAAACCCCCGAGGTAACAGGCTAAGGACTGCTCTACGTTGCTGAGTTTTGTTTCCTGTAGGCAGGCCAGGTGGCAAGTTGTTGAGGTGAGGGTCTTGTGGACCGTGGTTCTTCTCACTGGGGTGTTTAGGCCACGCATGTTCCAGTAGAGGATGTTGATGTTTGGGCCATTCATTTATTTGGAGCAGTCGCCATGACGCTTAAGGGCGAGGGGGTCGATGTTCAACTGGTGAAGTGGGCTCTGCGATGCTTTAGTCATGGTGCCGTTAACATCGAGGGGAGGGGTGGGAAGGTATCGGAGGGGTCCTTTAACGAGATAGCACAGCCGAGAGGCATTCCATAAAAGTGAGTCGCGCCGATCTATTGAGACGAAGTCGATGATCGGCGGAAAAAGAAAAGCGCAAAAGTACGACGACAGCATAAAGGCAAAAGCGATCTTGATCTTGAAGGTTTGCGTGATCATGTCATGGTCGTCGTCTGCAGTCTGTTCGGTCTTTGACCTCTAGGCCACCGCCACTAGGGCGCCGGAGCGGGCACGGGACGTGCAGGGGACGGTGACAACGCCGGAGTTGAGGTGGCCGGATTGTCTGACCCGAGGAGATCAATCAAGCCATCACCGCCGAGCTCGATGAGGGCGTCGGCGGCGAGCGATGTGAGCTGGCAGTCCATCTTGAACAGTTGTGCAAGGGCAGTGATGGTTTCTTGCGGTATGGGGGCGTCGAAGGTGGCAATGTAATCCTTGAGCCCTATGCAGCATGATGCCCGATCTCCGCTTGGACATGAGGCGCGAGCTACGACAGACGTTGGAGAGGTCGAAGCGCCGAGGTGTTCTCATGCACATAGCTAGTCCAGCTGCCGACGTGGTGAGAAGCGGCGTCGGTGGGGTGGAGAATAGCGCCATCTGCAGTGACTGATCATGACTCAGACCGAGTTCTTGAGCAGTCGTATGGCTTGGGGGTTGATCCGCTGCCATGGCCATTGGTTGACAAGGGTCCGAGACTGGAGTTTCAGGACCTAGAGGATCAGCGAATGGGGTCAGGGAGCCAATAGGTGCTGCCCCTTCGATGGGTGATCAGATCCTCCGCTCCAGAATGAGACCCTGAGGCTAGCGGTAGGCGGGGTGGCGGGCTCGCCGCCTCCAGGTCGTGGAGGCCGTGAGTCCGCCGCCAGGACCACCAAAACAAGTAGGGTTGGAGCTTCTGGGGAGGAGACGTCAGGATCCGTTGTGGTTTCCTCGGAGGCGCGGAGCATCTGGCCCGTTGGGGTTGGGCCGGCTTCAATGGACTGTATTGTGGCGAGGGGCATATGGTGAGCCGGTTCCTTTGGGGCGGTGATGGGCAGAATAAGTTCTGCTTTCGCCAGGGATGCATGTCGAACATCGTTCGGCGACGATGTAGTGAACAAGCCCGGAGCTAGGCCGAGCTTGCCTGTGGCACTTGATGTAGCCTTGATGTAGTTTTCCGCCTTGCGCAACCATTCGACCCACGCCTCGTCGAAGGAGGGGGCGCCTGCGTGGATGGTTCGGCCGTAGGATTGTTGAATACCTCATGCAAGTGCAAGGCTTCGGGCAGGTAGTTGACATAGGATGCGAACAACTCTTGGAGGGTCTGGTCGGCTGCCGACCTGATTTATTCCGGTGACGGCAAGGGTAGGGCGAAGCATTCTGGCCCGCCCGTTGGAGCGCCGAGCAGAGGAGCGGTTCCGCCTGGGGCGATCGTCCCTGTGAGAATCGTGCATCTGTCCCCGGCACTTTTCGGCGTCGGCGTGGGAGCTCCTTTGTCCACGGTGATTGGGGCAGTTGTAGTGATCCTCGTTGTCGTCTTTATCATTGCACCTTAGGTACAAGGTGGAGGGGTGGTCGTTGTGGGCAGAGCGGCGAGGGGGTTGGCGTGCCCCTCGAGGGCTGCGGTGCCCCTCCTCCGAGAGGTTGTCGTCGACCTCTTCTTCTTGTCGGAGCGTTTGGGGAGGCAAGTGACTCGGCCCCCCTTTAGACTCCGGCGTACCGTCGACGGGGGACGGAAAAACTAAGCTGATTATTTCTAGCAACTTTGGAAAGACCATGTTCATAGCAACTTGGAAAGACCATGCACACTGGGATGAAACGCGATGTACATGATGCAGGTTCAATGCTGTGCCGAACATTTTTTGTTTTCAAAATTCTTCTGACAGTCAAATGCGGCAATATCAACTTAAATACTAGATGCCTAGATGGTCATCAATAGTGAACGAAGACTTGGCAAATGGAAAACCACCACTATTTTCATACTGTTATCACATTGTGATGAAAAGAGTAACATTTCAAAAGGAAACTAGGTACATAAGAGCTTAATTACCACAAGGCGACTAGTACATGTGTTTGCTAAAATGGATAGACAATAAACAACAATAGGATGATGACAAAACAGGTTGAGATAAGAATGTTAGGATGATAAAAAACAATATAAGCATGTTAATGTAACCATTCAAAATATTGGATGGAAACAAAGATCAAGGAGAGGGATAGCTTACGTATTCTTGATAGTTAATACTTCCTCCATTTGCTTTCCCTTCACCCATTCAGTAGCTGCATGGACAAAGGTAGGATCAAGAATCGACTTTATGACTTACAGGCTTTTTAATATAGATATCAGAAACAGCATCTTGTAAGGAAATAGAAGCACTATACAACATCAAATGGTGTTAAGTGAGGTAAAAAAAATTTCTTAATACTGTGAACAAGCTTCCAAAATAACAGTGTTTCAGTTTAATAAGACTAGCAAGTTTAATAAAGAAGACTAGTAAGTTAAATAAAGATATTCCGGAGAATGTTGTAAGATCCAGGCAACCAGCTAGGGCAAATGCTGTCTTTTTTTTAGAGAGAGAGTGTGTCATGCGTGTTGTCTTGTCAGTTCAGCTGGTTAAGAACAGGGAGGATGATCTCCAGATGCCATTTAATACAGTAGCATCTAAAACTAGACCAATTTGTAAATGTGGAACTCTGCTGCTCTGCACACGCATGAAAAAGAAGTTAAGATTAAGTTCAAGTTTCATCTGGCTCCCATAGTTTTTGGCTCATCAATTGCACAATATGATGGAATATATTAGCCTTTGCAATTTGTTGCTTTTTAATGCATAACAGGAATGAAGGTCAGATACAGTGAACATGACATATATCTGCTATATATCATTGCAGTCAACAGACCTTACATCAGAACAATGAGCAAAACTGCTCCAACCCATCTGTGACTATCGATTATCAGCAAGACTGAAGATCTTTCCATTTTGGGAAATAAACTACAAACATCTCAGAGCAGTATGAGCTGCTCCAGACTATCAAAAGTATTCCAGCAAGAATATGCCAACCTTTCTTAAGTTGTTTGTTAGGCATTGGAGAACAATTATTTATAATTAGTTTAGCAACTATAACTTCTAGAAACTGCAAACATCTGAATTGACAATGCAATGTGCAAACTGTCAATGAAAATAGATAATTCGGCTTTGGGTAACAATGAGCTAATCATTTTTGTTGAAGGTAAAACATCCCTAAACTGGCTAAGAAAAACCCAAAATCATCAGGGAAAAAAGAGCATCATAAAAAAATAGTCACTTGTACGGTATACCAAAATCTCAGCATTAGCGTAGCATCCCTAAGCCAGCAAAATGACACAAGAAATTATACCGTATACCCTGGACTAACCAAAGGCTAGAGATGAACCACAACTCCCTACACAAACTTCCTGCCATACAGCTCGTATGAAAACACATGCTCACCAAATTAAAGACATGCTTATACTCGACGTCAAACAAAATTAAATTCAATACGCCAATTTGGTGACCCAGAAGCGAAAATAGACCCAAAGAAAGGGCGGATAAGCTATAACAACGCTAGAGATGAACATTAGCCACAGCATCGGTTATTTATCTACCAATCTAATCAGCTTAACCATCTCATGTAGCCATATATGAAGCTCATAATTGTCCCCAGAAATGCCCTATCATCTACAAAGTCAGGATTCGGGAATAGATCATCACCACACCCAATGCATTCGCAAATATTCCAACCCGATAGTTAGCAACTAGCTAAAGTTTCTCTCATCCTTCGCAATTATTGCTCTCCCTATTTGAAACGAAAGCATCACAACAAAAATTAAGCAACCAATTATTGCTGCAATTCAAATCACAGAAGACAAACAGCACCTCTAAGATGGAGTAGCACGGAATAGAGCTTAAGTCTACAGTCAAATCACCGAGGAAAAGTGAGAGGAACTGGAAGGGAGCGGTTGGGGGGCTCACCGACGGAGGATGACGCGATGGCGGAGCCGCACCCGAAGGTCTTGAAACAGGCGTCGACGATCTTGCCGTTGCCCTCGTCGACGCGGATCTGCAGCTTCATGACGTCGCCGCAGGCCGGCGCGCCCACCAGCCCGGTACCGACGTTGGGGTCGTCCTTGTCGAACGACCCCACGTTTCGCGGGTTGTTGTAGTGGTCCACCACCCGCTCGTGGTACGCCCTCGCCCCGCCCCGCCGCCGCCGCCAGCCCCGGTGCCCGCCGCCGGCGCCAGGCCAACGAGCCGCCGGAGCCCCGGGCGGCGAGTCGCCTGCCTCCCGCGCGCAGCATCGCCCACAAACTCGGAGGCGCCTTCGGATTCTTCTGATCTTTTCCGGCTTTTGGATTATAGTTTTGAGGTTTTTAGGGGTTGTTTAACTTAGGCCGGAGAGAGAGGTGGAGACGAATTGTGGGGCTGTGGTTTCGATGGTTTATACGGCGCGGAAGAGGCGGGGATTCGGTGCGCGGCGCGGCGTAGGGCAAGCTGGCGATGCGAGCGGCCGAGCGTTGATTGGGGACGTAGCGTGGTATTTGTGGAGGAGGCTCGGTGGTTGCTGTGTCAGATGGTGTAGGGGATCCTCGCGGCTGGGGATAAACGTAAGGAGAATCGGGCCTTGTTTTGCTATTGGGCCTCATGTGCAGTTAACGTGTCATAGTGCGGCGCTATCCTTTTCGATGGGCTCTTCTCCCGCGGGACACGAAAGAATCTCAAAAGATCTCAACAACAAGCGACACACAATCTTACCCCCAAAAAAAAAATGACACACAAGTAAAACCAGCAAAGCCATCTAATGAGGACATCGACCCTAAGGATGCAACCACTGCTTCGATTTGCTGCACTGTATTCTCTGTTTCAACAACATCCTCTTCAATAGGACTTTCGGCTACTGCAACACCATATTACCCAATTGGATCGCGCTACGTCTACATACCATGGTGCTACGTCTACGTTCACATGCCATGGTACTATGTTTACATGCCATGGTGCTACTGCATGTGCCAATCAGGAGTTCAATTTGGATACATTTTGGGCAGATCGATTCGAATCACCGACAAAGACCGACTTCAAACGCCCATAACTTTCACATACGACGTCCGTTGGAGGTCCACGAGTACTTGATGGAAAGATGATTTCGTCCTCTTTCCAACGGATCTGACCTCACCTCCAAACTCCTTCTGGACTGATCGCAATCATCAAAAGAAAGCGTCATATCACTTGTTTGGGTCAAACTGGGCTTTGTAATTATACTGAACTTGGTCCATCTGCCGGCGGCCCACCTAGGGGGCGCGGTTACTGTTCACGTGAACAGTAATCCGCGACCGTTAGTGCCACCTCGCTAGTTCGTTAGTTTTGTGGCTCATCGTTCCCAATTTAAGGAGACCGCACCCCTTTAGTTTTCCTTGGATTTTGTTTATATTAAAAGTTAGCCTTCGTTGCAACTTGTATCTTTTGCGTGTGTCGACTAGACCACTAAATTAAGATCCTTATTCAGAATCCCAATTTATCAAGTGTTTCAATCTTTATTCGTAATTTCAGATTGCTTTACCTTGTTCTTGCGTGCTTCTTCGGTGTATGCAGGAATCGACCTTCGTGGTCAGGTCAACCAGGTATTCGTGCACGGTTGATAACGACTAGTCAATCAGTTCAGCGATTACGTGGTTTCGAGCCTTGCGTGTTCGTAGCCAGGATCGTCAGGGTTGAGCGACGCCTACCGGACTTATCGTTCTCATCGAAAGATCGGGCCAACAAATAGAACCTTAGGGTTCATCAGGTGGTATCAGAGATTCAGTTCATCGGTGAGAATTTTTTTTTCCTACAGTCCACATAGCCAAAAATTTAAAAAAATAGATTTAGTTCTTCGTCCAAACCAATTTGTGCCTTTTGCAATTTCTTCGTTTTAGTTTGCGTTATTGAATTGTCGTTGCATCATCGAGTCATTGTGCTGGTTTCTTGTCTAGATTGGTCTCGTTTTCGGGTTTCTTGCCGATCGTCTAGTTTGTTCTCCCTCCCTGCCGCGATCATCTTTAGGGTTCGTCAGGTGCTATACTGCTAATTGCATCAACAGAAGGGCTGCTCCTTTTCTGCGTGAGCACAGGTAGGTTGTTCCAAAGAACAGAGGCGGTCAAAGAGATCAATCGGTGATCACGTGGTTCCAATCGATCAAAAAATCACCGAACCACCTCCGTTGGTTAATTGCGGTCCAGTTCGTCGTCGTGCATCCAACAAAGAAGCGATTCAAACACACACAACAAAAAGGAGGATTCAGATCCGATCGGCAGTACTTTGCCGATCGAACCGCGCCGCCAGCAGCTTCGGCCTCGCGCCGCCTTGACCCATTGCTTTGGCGGGCGCCGTCTCGCCATCTCCTTGCTGCGGCAGGCGCTTTTCTCTCTCATGGCGGCCACGAGCCCGCTTTCCACCGCGCGCGCTGGCCACTCATAAGCGCATGCCATGGCCGCCCGCCACTCGCTCGGCCCGCCGACGGCCGCCGTGCCTGCCGCTTGTGGCCATGGCGCCGCCTTGCTCACGTTGGAGCCGTCGCCGCCCAGAACTAATTGGGTTTCAAGTTCCTTTGTTTTTTTTGTTTCGGTTTCAAGAGCACCGATCCAGTAGCTTCTAAAGGATAAGCTTCTGAAGGAAAAAGATAGGATCCTGAGAAAAAAAAGAAAAGAAAAGTCGGTTTCTTGGCGTTGCTCTGATACCATTCGATTCTTGCCATCAGAAAATTTCGAGATAAAAAAAGGCTCCGGTTCTCGTAGATTTTCAAGTAAAAAAAATGAGACAGACAGAGTAAAAAAAAACAGAGACAGCCAGAGTAGAAAAAAAAACAGAGAAGAAAGAAAAAGAAGAAGGAAGAAAAAAAAATCAGAGCTACCTCTTTGTCCGGTTTGGCATAGTCATCCATTGCTTGTTGGCATTGATTGTTCAGTTTGGCCTTCCGCTGTTACTACTAGTCGTTCTTGCGAGTTGCTCTAGCTAGGCTTGGTTTAGACTAGGACCAGCACTTGTGACTAGTACTTTGAACTGCTTTTCAATTTTGCATGCTGAATTGAATAATTGCTATTCCTTTGCTACATACTAGCCTTCCGAGCTCCACTCCCTACTAACTTTCGGCAGTGTCGTTCCTCGCAATCGTTAAATTTGATCGCAAGTGAGAGTATCACGAACCGACCACCGGTTGTACCACTTCCTTGCTACGTTGGTAAGAACTTGTAAGAACTGGGTATAAGTGTGACGACCCAATCCTAGGGTTCCCGAGAGATCCTCCAGGACCTCTGGAAAGTCCAAAGAGACCTCCCAGAGGTCCACAAGGACCTCTCGGCCGACCACCAAGACTCGCCAGAGGTCAGAAGACCTCCTGGAGGTCCAGGAGATCACAACCCGAGAGAGGGTCTTAGAACCAGGGAGCACCCGAGAACCTTTCCACAACCAAACAGAGGAGAACGAGGAGGTCTGAGAGTGTTCCCAAGACCTCCCACGAGCCTCCAGGGGAGGTCGTGGAGATCTGAGTCCACCTCAGATCCTTCTGCATACCCTCCTCGGTGAGGACATGGAGGTCCAAGCTTACTCCCAAGTTCCCTGTGAAACCCGTGCCAGTCCCAAGGATCATGGCTAGCCCTTCACAGCAAAATACACAATGGTGGTATCCCGAACACACCTTTATTGAAACATAATATTTAACAGAGTTGGTTACAAGGTGGCCTTGGGCCAAGCACAAGTACACAAGAGCAGAAGAAAGCAAAAGGGTCCATCAACAAGCTACAGGCAGCTGACTGGAGGCATAACCTAGCTGCTTTGATCTCCATCACTACCAAAGTCTTCTCCTAGCAAAAATTATGATGAGCAAGAGTGAGCACTACCACTGTGCTCGCAAGTTGCACCCGTGGATTAACAATATGACATGCATAAGGGATAATCAAGGATGGCATAATAGGGTTATTTTGCACAAAGCAAATTTTCTTTTAAGTACCATTATTGAGTTTCAAAGGTGTCTTTCAATAGATAAAATTCATTTTACCAAAGCAATTTTTCAGTTGGATAGCATTCATCATTATTTGGTGAAGGATACCCTCGACATTAGGCTCCTCGCCCAAACCCATGGGACGGCTAGTCCCAAAACAGATTTGAAAATCATTTCCGAAATTCCCAAAGTCAACAACTAACTTCAAGTGGCCTTTGCCAAGACGTCCTTGACCGTGGACACGGCTATTGAATAGATTTAACTCTGCAGAGGTTGTGCACTTTACCCACACGACATGAGTACTCTAGTTTGTCGGCATTCGTCAATATCACCTCTCACTTCCAAAGGTAAGAGATCTAGAGCTCATGACAAGGCCTTTACAATGCATTGCTCCACCACTGCCTTTCCTTGCTAAGGTTTCACCCCCTATGGATAGCCATCCGTGAAGCCCTCTTGCACCAATGGGAACAATGGGTCATCAAAGACCACTAGCCAACAAGACCTCCCACACCACCAATGGAGCAAAGATGTAGTGGAGTTTTGCAAATTATTGATCAGTCCCACGCCCCACACTTGGAGACATGTGGTTGCACGATTTTGGCATCACCCATTATAGGCCTAGCATTGGTCGCTCAAAGACCGGTCCTCACATGACTAGGGCAACTTTCACAAACCCAAGGGCATCGATCTACCATAAAGGCACGATCCCGTGCATAAACTTGCACCAACCGAGCTAACCATTTTGCCCCAGTCTAAATCCATTTTCATTTTCTTTGCTTCCCCAGCAATACTTTCATACCTCCATGACAACCCAATGCCATGGTGGAAACATTTAAAACATTATTTGGTTATGTTGGTAAAGATTTCCCCAAATCAACAGTTTTGGTCTAAGCATAACTGAGCATATGTTTTTCAAATAGTCTTGACTCATACTACTGTATTAGCCAAGTTTAACCTAAAGGTGACAATGTGTTCTGTACCAAACCAATAGAGGTCATACAAAGGAACTGGGTATAACTATGAAGTTAAAATTGGTATTGAACTAACTTGATAAAAATAAGCATGCAGTACATCTTAAAACTGGACATAATTAATTTGATATACTAGGTGCAATATGATCAAGAATGCAACTTGCCTTGCTCACTACTTAGAGATTCTTCTTCTTCAGAACTTTCGGATTCCCCGGAATCTTCACAATCTACATATATATAGAAGGCAAATTCAAAGAAGATTCAAATAAAGGTCCAATAAAGATCCAAATAAAGAACCAGGAGAACTCCAAAGAAATCTCAAAAACCCAATTAACAAAAGAGCAGTGTATTTAGATTAGGTTCTTTTGGAGAAGGTCTAGCTTACCAAAGGAAAAAGAGGTCTTTAGAGAAGATCCCGAAGATATGACCTAGGCAGAGAGCAGAGAGGTTCCAGAGGCAGAGATGCTTGCACAAGGTCCAGAGAGGAGGTCCTCACACGAGCACCTCGAGTTTCAAAAGAAGTCCACGAAAGGAGGTCTGTGAAGGACAAGATCACCAAGACACCTTTGGCGAAAACAAGGGTGGAGCAGATCATCAAAGGACTTACCAAGGATAA